>JALHLI010000001.1:19988038-20505538 GCA_023349425.1 Anthopleura sola
CATTGTGCATTAACAGCAGAGAGGAATTCTCCCTTCCTATTCTTTATGCCATTTTCCTCCCTCCTCTCTAATTTTCTAATTTTCTCTAATTTAATTGGATAATAATTTTTTTTTCCTTCCCGCCTTTTTATGCTGGCTCTCTCTTCTCCCTATATTTTTCCATTTTTTCCCTCTTCCTGTATTTTTAAGCCATTTCTCCCTCCTCCCTGATCTCTCTGCTCCATCAAACAGAAACATGTTATTGAGTGAGTAATGTGATCGTCCAGGTGAGTGTAGTCTTGAGAAAGACTGTTGTTGGTAGAGACTGACATTTCACCACTGTACTCTGAAGATGACTTCCGCTAAGTTTGTCAAAACGTCAGTCTCTACCAACAACAGTCTTTCTCAAGACTACACTCACCCGGATGATCACATTACTCACTCAAATACTACACCTGGGTTCAAACCATTATTTTACTCTCAGAAAAATGTTATTTTATAAATAATAGTTTAATGAATTTATTATTTGTAAATATTTCTGAATGACTGACCTTATAATCCTTCGATTCAACCTTCTGTCTGACGGTCAATGCAGCTTGACACTAGAACAATAGAAAAAAACAAGAATTAATGCCATCCTACAATATTTTGGTAAACAGGAGAGGCCCGAAGTACTTGGAAATAATTATGTGTGAGAAAGAGTTGTTTGTCACAGTTGTTTTCTGTTTTGAAGGTTTTCTCATGTTGTAAGCTTGGTGTAAGCAGATTGAATGCATGCAACAGTTATAAGCAAAAGTTGTACCGTGTAAATCAGCCTTAAAGACAACAATGTACTGGGTATTTGTGATCTTCAAATCCTACCTCTTTAGACATGGTTTCCTCAAATTTGTGGTCTTTAAGACACTGGTACACCTTGCCTTCACCAGCTGGGACGTCATGACAAAACTTTTCACGGTCGTCCCTACATGCATAATACAAGGGTCGATCAAGATGATAATCATCAGCGGACAGCTCAGCCATACGAAAGATCTGCTTCTGACACATTGGAGAAAGATCATCTTGGTGATCTTCTAAACACTCCAGTACCTCATTTTGATCATGGATATCCTGGTTTGAAAGAGTAATCATGAGAAAATACATTCAACAACATTTATTAAATATTTGAGATAGACTCTTGCAACATGTTGGAATGCAGCTCAATTTGGAGGACAAAGCAATAGGGTTCCAATTCTCAGGAGATTGAAATTCTTTTGTTTTGTCCTTCAAATTGAGCTGCTTTGATGTCACATGAAAGGGGACGTCTATATATAAACCCTTTTAATAAATCGTACAATGTTTTATTTTCCGCGTTTGACGTCAAATTTATTCTTTTGAAATTTGTTGTTTCGAATGAAATTGAAAAGAATAGATTTGATGTCAAACATGGCTGCCGTCGGCGTCACATGATGGTACAAAACCTCTAATGCGGACGTCTTCAGTCAAAAAGGTAGGGAATATTAAAATGAAATAAATATCAAAATACTCTCATTATTACTTCATCATCATCTTTTTGTGTAATGCGACCACATTTCCTTTTCGTAACGTCATCATGACAGTGTTCAAAGAATCCTTCAATCAAGTGGTAATTGCTGAAAACGATCACTTGCATTTTCGTCAACAGGTGGTGACATCGAGAATCAGAGATATTTTGTCTTGACTCTAGTAGGCATGGGATAAGGTGTCCGTGTCCTTTTCGCTCGGCTTGTAGTTTGCAGTGAGGAATCTTGTAAAAACAAAGAAAAGAAACATATAATCTTCAAATTATTATCTACAAATGGTTAGACTTTCACATGGCAGTCCTGTTTACTCAGCTTTTTACTATGCTGTCAACAGAGTTTTGAGATGCCCATTGACATTGAAATAGCAAACATATGGGCATGGGCTGAGAAAAGGTGCTTTTTGGTCAAAAAAGGTGTTTTTTGCTGCTGAGAAAATTTGAATTTTGCTGAGAATTTTCTTTTGCTCAAAACATGACGTTTTCACTGCTAAAAGCACATTTTGGGCGAGAAAAACAGTGATTTTTTTGTTAATAATCCTTACCTTCTCTATCTCTAATTTACACATTTTTTTGGCGGTATCGTCAAATCGGCCATCACATGTTAAGTTCTTCTTATAAGACCATAAAAGCTGAAGAACAAAAAATGGAAAATAATATCAAACTATTGTAGATATACAGTCTTTGAAAATTAAAGAAATCAGTGGAGATTTTAGGGAAAGGATACATGATTTTTGTTCATAATGGTTAAAAAAGTGGATGCAGGAATACCAGCACGGCTTGAAATAACAGCTGGTCGGTCACCAGTGATTATAATTGGCCAAAATTAGTTTTAGCTCAGTCATACCTCATCTCTGGCTCAACAATACTGGTCAAAATGCTTGGCAAGGCGACGATATGACTGGACAAGTTCTGATTCTGGCTAGACATTGTCTGATGACCTGCCGTTATTTTAAGCCCTAATTTGGTTTCTAATTCAGCTCACTTCCACTCACACACATTATCACTATACACAACTCTCAAATAATAATAATAATAATAATAATATTCAATACTTATATTGCACATTTTAACATTTGAAACATTATCAAATCACACTTTCAACATGAATATTGTGTCATGTAAGTCAACCCTACAACTCACTACAACTTTTTTCTTGTCGTACACAACAGTTGTGAGCAAGATGTAGGCCTGGGTTGATTTACACGACACAATTCGTATTGTAAGTTTGGCATAAGCAGATTGCATGCCACAGTTGTAAGCAAAAGTTGTCCCATGTTAATTGGCCTTAAGGACCTGCTTCATAGATGCAATTAAAGTGAAATACAAATGCCATGGTTTACGCAAGTCTAATAATTATTCTTGGAATGCATAGCAATGAGAAGGCACAATCATTATGGTGATCAACAACAGTGCAGGGTTAAAATTCCAACTTTTTAGTGGCAAGATAAATTTATCTTGTGCATTGAGCAGGTACAAGATAAATGGATTGAATGCAAACACAAAACCTTTTTTTTCTTTGCATTTCATGATTATTTCCTAAAAAGAGAACAGCTAGAAAATGTGAGTTCAATTTCTTTTCACTCAATATTTGTAATTTTCAACTCGCATTTAGCCAATTATCTTGTGAGAATTTCAAACCCTGCAGTGAGTGTCTCATGGTCACATATCCTTGGTTCTTGTAAAAGACTGCACTTACATTGTGACATTCCTTGCTGATATCATCCTCCTGTTGACAAACAACATCAATACATTATAATCACCCTACATCGAAAATGAGTACCAAAATGAGAAGGAACACATCAGTCCCCTGAACAAAACAAATTAGATTTTAAATATTTGAAAGGGGGTTTTGAAATTTGGAGTGGCTAATCATCCTTTCTTGTAGCCTTAACAGCTGAGTTGTGCAGTTGTGGCCGAATCGAAGGTATATAAAGGCACTGAAGCCAACCGCCTTATGACTCATGTCTGACCACGTAGCACAGCTCAGATCAAATGAGGAACATATGCACTACGCAGCCCTTGCTTCCCATAAATAATACAGTATATATCACTAGAAATATCAATAGATTAAGGGCCAGAT
Organism: Anthopleura sola; assembly: GCA_023349425.1. Classification (NCBI taxonomy): domain Eukaryota; kingdom Metazoa; phylum Cnidaria; class Anthozoa; order Actiniaria; family Actiniidae; genus Anthopleura; species Anthopleura sola. Next base: position 19,991,635 of record JALHLI010000001.1, read on the forward strand.
TGGAAAAAAGACACTGTTCTTCATCTGCTTAATAACCCAATAAAGATTAATTGATTGACTGATAGATTCATTTATTTTTCCATTCTTCCATCTGTTCACCCGTAAATGATGTCAAAAACCAAGTAATTGATGCATCAAAAAATTTGAAAACAGAGAATTGAACAGAAACATCAAGTACATTACCCTAGCTTTATCTTGTATACAGACAAGAATATCAAAATTATTTTCTTGGTTAACTTCATGACACAGTCTATTTATATCATCGGCACAGCTTGGGTGTTGTGCAAGCATCACCACGCCTCCTTGAAACCCTCTGGGTCGCTTGGTTTTGTTTTCATCAACGTCTCTTTCTTCATGTTCGTTTTCTATAATAACGACAAAGGGAAAAGAGATAGAGTATGAGTATGAAAAATATCAACAAGTTTGGTCCATGGTTGGGTAGCAATATCCTTCTGAACAGCATAATGATATCTATCTAGGTAACAAAAATTTTCTACATCTGAAACTTAATGTTCCAAAAAATATCCATACCCCTCGGGGGGGGGGGGCTAGGGTGCTCACCAGAAATTTTGAAAATGACCCCTAAAGAGTACCAATCTTTACAAATAGAGTACAAAACTCAATATTTAAGGCACTTCATCACAATGAGCATTAATGTTCAAAGTTTATGTTTAAATTCACCTAAGTAAAGCTCTAAAATCCAAAAAATATCGAAAAGTTATTGGGAAAGCATGAGATGTGTGCACTGCTCATGCACTGCCTCTCATCAATACAACCTGGGTTTGATTCTGGGCTCAGTGTTGTATGTGAGTAGAGTTGTTTGTTGGTTCTCTCCTGTGCTTTGAGGGATTTTCTCCAGGTTCTCCAGTTTTCCTCCCTCCGTAAAAATCAACTTCTAATTTCCAATTTGATCTGGCATTTAGAGTTTTAGCCGTAACTCTTTAGCTTGAGTGATTGAGCAATTTCTGTCGGCGCATTTGACATAAAATTAATCACATTTACAGGTACGTTTTTTCAAAATTAAATTGAAAAAAATCGTGTGAAAAAACTAAAATTCATATTTCAAGAAAATGAGAATTTATATTCACCCTTTTCCATAATATATCGGTTCACTGGTCACCGACAAACAGTCAATCAAGGCTTCAAGGTAGTTTCAAAGGATTATTTAAATTTGAACATTTTAGCCTCAACTGAATGTTTTGTGTTTGACCAGCAAAGCGATGTATGGAAAATGGTGAATGATTTTATATTTTATCCAACCTATCTTATTATATTTTATCAAACCTATTCTAACTTTTATGAAAATGGGGCTGAAATATTTTCTGTTAATGTAAAGGGATTGAAACTCTTCAAATTTTCAAAAATTATTCAAGAATTATGAAAGTAAATCAATATTTTTCATCATAAGGTCCTTCACTCAGAAACCTTTGGGGGAGGGTCTAACTTCTATCAAAATATAATAAACTTACACGTAACTATTGTATAAATAAGCTCATTATTGCAACGTGTTTCTAACTAGAAAATGTTTTTGGAAAAAAAAATGAAGCAGGAAAACTATTTTATACAATTTTTTGAAGCACCCCTGCAGTTTTATCAAATATCGTTGTGAATATCGAATCAAGCAAATGATTTTTTGTGAATAAAATTTGTTCTGAAAATTAACGTTAATCGATTAAGCTTAACTTTGTAAATTTATTCAAAATTTTTGGAACTTCAATACATGGTTCGTAAGGAAGAATAAAGCTAAAAGAATTTTTTTTAGGAGTGAGAAAGGGGAATTTCAGTGGCTTCGACTCTTGTTATGTTGATCATGAGATGATTCTCTTGAAAGCGCCTTTCGAAACCTTATAAACAAATGACTGTGCACAGTTATATCTCACTAGAAGAAATTCCTAGCAATTAGTAATAGCTAACATTTTCTTTAGGGTCATTGGGCATTATTTCGACCTTATTTCTTGTTATACTTGACACCAATCTTAAGAAAAGACTTGTTCTTTTGACAAGACAAGAATTATCACAAAAATACAACAACCAGCTGGATTGGTGAAAAAACTGATTATCTACCAGAAATGGCGTTTGATTCCTGTTCCTGCTTTACTTTACCAACTGGAGACCTTTTTGGTGCAGCTATGAGGCATTAAAAAGATAATTAGAGCGCAGTAAACAAGGAAAAGATAGAAAACGTACTCATAAACATGGTTTGAAATTGTCTGTTGAATGAAATACCCGGGTGTCTTTTCAGCTATTTTTACCTTTCTGAACTGCAGGTTCCTCATGATTATTGACCTCATTCGAAGACTCAGTCGTCGCTGCTGCTGTTGGCTTTTTCACTACGGCTTTGGAGTGTACATGAGTATTAATAAATAAGAGAAAAAATATTATAGAAACCAGAAATGTTACGTTCGCCATGCTGGTTCAACAAGACTACGAGTACAAGACGAGATGATAGAGACTGGTACGAAGTCCTATCAACCAATCAGGAATCGATACGTCTGGAAAGAAACTCAACTCCGTCTGCTTTGTACTCTGACCCTAACACTAAACTTCCTTTTAAAAAAATATAAAATAACCCTCAAAATTCTAAAAAAGATAACAAAATCTTCAACAGTGCATTAGAATTAAGCCTAGTGCTACGAATTGTGGAAGAACTTATTGAATAAGACTTAAAAATGACGCGAAATTGAAGTGAAATTTTTATGACACGCTGGCAATAATTGCGTTAATGGACCGGGTACTAATAGGAATTGATTATGACTTACTCCAATAAAACTGTCTTACGTATGTATAACTATCACCGTGTGGATAAAATATTCAATACAGCTGGGTATACTAAAAATTAGAGGCTTTTATCAATACTAGTGCCCTCTTGAATAGTTTTCTATGTTATTTTCATACATTATGCAAAAAAAAAAAATTGAAATTATTATTTTCTGCGTAGTTGTTCCGATTCGTTTCCGTTCAAGTTGAAGCGCGTGAAAACACACATTTTCATGCTCGTTTTTCCTGTAATTTGAGCCTCGAACATTTCATGCGTAAAATAGAATCGAAAAGTAAAATAATTTCAATCTTACGAGCAAAAATGATGAAATAAAAATAAAGAATGCTAACTGACAAAACAACTGGACAAAACTATTGAGATATTGATCAAAAGAATGGGAAAATCTCCTTGAAAATTTTGCGAAAAAATCCCCAAAGTGCGTGAGCACTTGTAGTAAGTGATGACAAACAAAGTTAAGAGTTTTTTGGGTGATAAGTCTCACGTTTTCTTGGTACACAAAATTTTTTCCCTATATTGTCCTCTTAGAAACAAATAGAATATTTATAATTTTAGAGAGGGTAAGTCAAATTTCAGTATTTCTATGAGTCGGTGGACTTTGTTCGTCTGTTTGATGGTTTGTCTGTCCGTCCGTCTGTCCGTCCGTCCGTCTGTCTGTCTGACCCACCTTGACGCCGACGCACATGCAGACGCGCCAAAAATCTCGCCCGCCTTCGACGTCATTCCTAACCCATGAACTGTGTGGGAACTTATTGATTATCCAATCAGAATGGTGGACAAGGAACATGGACGCTTTATGTCACAGTCACGGGCTGTCATGATCAGCAAAAACTTGGATTTGCGCACCAAACCGATGTGGGATCGCATCCTTTAGGGACGGACACACGATATTCTTCATGCGACGTCGCGAAAATAGCCAATGTTCATGAGCTCAAAATTCTAGCACAAAGCATGATGGGAAAGTGAGTTCTTACGCTTTTTTGTCTCCTCTAAAAATTCATCTGATAATTTTTCCTTCGACATTTTTTTTGAATGGAAATAAAAGGATTTCAGCAGACGAAAATAACAGAGTAATTTTTTTCTGATAGTTCCTTTGATTTGCCTGTTACATTTTTAAAGAACTCACTTACCCAGAGTGCTTTGTGAGCTTTGATGCACATTAGAAATCGCACCGTCTGACCACCCGTGTAAAGTTACACGCGACGTCACCGGAAAGGTCGCAAAACGTAGAAACGAGCCTTATTTTTGCGACGTCGCGCGCGATAGACCTCACCTCAACTGAATCACACGGGTGGTCACACGTCGCTTAAGGAATCGCTGTGTCGATCGACTTTGAACTTATCTTAGTGAGGTCTGATTCCCCGTACGAAACGGCATCTCTTGAAAATGACACGAGACTTACTTGCGATCTAGACCTACTGGAAAAATATATTTTTGTCCAAACCCTGAAACAACCTCTTTGCTGATCTAAGTCAGGGCATGGGTGACTCATAGAAACAAGTGCTGATCTAAGTTAGAGCACAGCTAACTCTTTTCATACGTTAGATATTTCAGTGTGCCTGCCGGCGTTAGACCATCTGCCTGGATTATCCCCCATTAATACAATATGGACATAAAAAGAGTTTCATGTACCACAGCGGAGTTGTGTTCAAATCACCCGCAATGTTTCCTCATACTTCCGGACATATTTCAAATGCGCGCCGCGCGACGAACGAAAAGAGGCGTGCAAATCTAATATCATTTTGGCGGGATTTTACGCAGACAGCCAATTTTTAGGGCAAGCAGCACTGCAAAGTAGTTATTTTTTTCATTGAAAAAGCTAGTGATATGCGAAAATGGCACTGTTCCTGCCCCACTGACCGTTGAACATGACGGCTTTGAAGTCCCGATTTATTCCGATTACAAAATTTCTTAAGATATGTTCTTTTGTACTCAATAATATATGCTGAAATTGCGTGACAATCTGCCGTGATAAGAAAGGAAGTGAACAAATGTCCTATTCATTCATTTCCTGATTATCCAAACGATAAAAATGACCAAAACTTGTCCCCATGCTGTGGGAGTCTTTCTCTTTTAGGATTCAATTTAAAGAATGTATTTGAACAATGCAATAATGTTCATAAATTAGTTAAAATCTACAGGTGTCTGTTCCAGAATCAGACTATTCGCACAATTCTCACGAAACTCCAGCTATTTTAGAAAGTTGTCTTACATAACGAGAGTCTTTTAGCGGCCAAAACCAGTCTAAAATAACATGTTTTCCCTATTGTAGCCAATACATTTGTAGAAATATAGAATACTCAGGTGTCTGTTCCAGAATCAGACTATGCGCACAATTCTCACGAAACTCCAGCTATTTTAGAAAGTTGTCTTACATAACGAGAGTCTTTTAGCGGCCAAAACCAGTCTAAAATAACAAGTTTTCCCTATTGTAGCCAATACATTTGTAGAAATATAGAATACTCAGTTTTCTTTACTTTGCATAGTGAATTGCAGCTGGAATCTTCGCGATAAATTATAACGAGTCTTTTAGAAGCCAAAACCAGGCTAAATGAACATGTTTTACCTATTGTAGCCACTACATTTGTAGAAATACAGGATACTTTTCTTTACTTTGCATAGTGAATTGCAGCTTGAGTCTTCGCGATAAATTTACTTAAAGCCAACACCAGGCTAAACCAACATGTTTTACCCATTGTCCTCGGTAGCCAATACACTTCTTTTGCATAAATACAGAATGCTTTTCTTTAATTAGCTAGGAAGTTCATTCAAAAATTTCAAGAGCCAAAAACTACTTATACAAACCTTTTTTCCTTATAATGCCTAGAGAAGACCTAGAGAATATCGGTGTAAGCTTTTTTCTTGAGATCCGGCTGCATTAACCTGCTATTCGGTGATAAATATGTCTGAAAGTCGAGAAAAAAAATTGTCAAAATTCCATGCCATGCTTCTGGTGAAAGACTGAGCAGTTGTTCAGATTAACTGATCTATATTTGGCTATCCATAAACATATTTCTGTCATTGCCGAGCCTTAAGCAATTGTGTCATTCAATCTATCAACGTAAAGTCATAGTTATTAAAGGGTTTTTAGGGGTTCAATGAATCATATTGTCCCATGCAGCGTTACAACATTGTCAGTCAGTTTGTTTTGACTGTCAGTCGGTATTAGTTACTTCAAAAATCACGACATCAAAACTAGCTGTTCTCACATTCCAAGAATTTTCTCCAACGAAAATTCTTTATAGTTTTCCCAGAAAGATAAACTATTATAGAAAATTAGCAATTTCTATCTAAAAAGTCCCATAAGCTTTTACCATTTAATTTTGGTCGCTTTTGAGCCCACAACGTGATGTTTTTTTCTCGCGAAAAAATTTAACATCTTCTAACTACATGGAATTTTAGGGAAGTAAAAATAAGCTTCTCAAGATAAATACGCATTATTGATATCTATAACATTAAAAAAACAGGAAATTTTTCATAAATGTAAATTCAAAAACACATTTTTGGACTTATTTTGATGCAACAAAGTTGGGCATAGATAGATAACGGGACAACATGTGAAGAATATTTTGCCTTTCATATTTCGTCATAATGACTTATTTTTTGTGTTTTATCTTTAAAAATATATATTACAAGCCCGCAAATGAATTCAAAATCCGCTTCTTATTGTGCTTGTTAATTTATGAGCCAGCCTCTAGCCAAAATTCAATTCATTACAAATGTATTACATATTTTGATGTAATAGTCAAAAATAGATGTTATCAGATTCGCTTTGAGAAACATCGTCTGAACTTCATCCCAGCCGAAGTTTGATTGCATAGAATTTGATTCAATGAACTGTATGAGCTTTGAACTTAAAGGAGTTCAGTTATTCCTGTCTTTACCATGAGAACATTAGCTCTTATTTCTATTCTTATTTGCTTTAAGACTTCCTCAGAAAAAAAGCAGTCAAAGCTCCTTTCTCTTGACTCAAACATCGTCATAAAAGAAACTCCAACTCCCCAGCCCTGAAATAATCACGAATTCAAAGCCTAAAAACATGTTTAAGATTACAATATTTTATCCTCAAAATCGCATATATTTTCAACACGTGACCTTTCGAGGTTGGCTGTTGGTTGTTGACGGAAGCGAGCTCTTGTTCTGATAGGTTGTTGTCGTAATGCCTTCATCATTACAGCTAAGACAGTATAAATATTTCATTGGGAGCGTCGCTTTCATTCAGACATCAAAGAGCACAATAGTGAACACGCTAGTTCACGGTAAAGCACTGTCTTACTAGTAAGCAAGAAGGTGGAGATTTCTGCGACCATGTCTGACTCTCCAAATCCATTGAACATGATGGTAAACGAGATGATTTCTCGCACACCTGAGAAGCGTCAGATTTCTTTGCTCGGGAAGACATATTGGCAATATCCTTCTGTTTTTGACTCGGAATTTGCCTGTCAGGGATGCGAGTTCCTAGCGCTCGAGATCTCTCAGATCGTGAGGAAACAGTTATCGGAGATGAATGACAAAGAGGTCTTTGACATGCTTGAGATTGGTTGCGGCACAGGTCACGCGTCGATTGAAATAGCTTTAAGCTATGATACATGCCGCGTAATGGCAACTGACTTGAACCCTCAAGCCATAGAAAATACGCTAGAAAATGCTAAACTACACGGAGTCGCAGACCGAGTCCAAGCCTACCTTGCTGATGTGTATGACGCTCCTGAGCTCAGAAGCAAGCAATTCAACCTGATTTTTTGGAGCTTTCCGTTTGTCCCAGCTACAGGCCCGAATGGCAGTGAAGAGGGAGTTCACCTGGATCCCCTAGTGCGTGGTTTGGTGGATCCTGGGTATGGAGGCTTGCGGGACTACCTCGCGGGTGCCAAGGCTCACCTAAAGAAAAATGGTCGCATTTTACTGGCGTTTTCTTTTGAATTAGGTTCAGAGCAGTTATTGAGAAAAGTGATGGATGAAGCAGGGTGGAGTTACAAGGTGTTGTCTGAGGCAGAGGTCGAGCTGAATTTTACCGTTTTCCCAATGAGCATGAAAAATAAGATACAACTACTGGAAGCCGTCTGCAAGTGAAAACATCCCAGTGTGAACTGTTATGGTTTGCAGGGGGTATTTAGGATTCAAAGCTCTGAATGGACAACGATATATTAGTATTAAAAGTCTAGATTAGATATATATGTAATGAACAATTCATTTGATATGCGAACTTGATAAAGACTGTCGGAGACAACGAGTTTTCTTGACTATCTTTTCTTGGCCGCACTGCCGCTAATACCCTTGACTAGACACGTTGGATTATTCGGAATATCTAAAGTTCCTTTCGCAAGAAGCAATCTTATCTAGATAGAGCAAATAGCTTTTAGATCTGGCTCCTGATCTACGTTATTGTTGTAGTAATCATGGCTTTGTAGAAATGACAATAAAACGAAAATGAAACTCTGTGGTAGTCTTTGTTTTACCAATGCCTATTAGAGATGGTTAAGCCGATCTCTTCCAAGATAGGTTGTCCTGCATTCACTAAATATTGCACAGTGACTGGCGCGTAAAATATAGAAAAATAAAGTATTGTCTGCTCTTATGAAAAAAGGTTCTCGACTGCTGAATCAGATGTTAACTACTACTACTACTACTACTACTACTACTACTACTACTACTACTACTACTACTACTACTACTACTACTACTACTACTACTACTACTACTACTACTAGTACTACTACTACTACTACTACTACTACTACTACTACTTACTACTACTACTACTACTACTACTACTACTACTACTACTACTAGTACTACTACTACTACTACTACTACTACTACTACTACTGCTGCTGCTGCTGCTGCTGCTGCTACTACTGCTGCTGCTGCTGCTGCTACTACTACTACTACTACTACTACTACTACTACTACTACTACTGCTGCTGCTGCTGCTACTGCTACTGCTGCTGCTGCTGCTGCTGCTGCTGCTACTACTACTTCTACTAACTCAGTACTACAAGCAAGATTCCTGGGGCCCTCGACTATAAAACTGTGACGTTTATCACGTGTATACTTCGCGAAAAGGGTGGATTGTAGTTTTTCTTTTCAAGCAGCATAAGATTCAGACCACCCCGAAGAATAGAAGTGAGTAATTCTCTTTGAAATTAGCGGTTATTGGAATCACCGTTATGCCTGTATAGATTGCAGGATTTTCAGCAGGTTTTTGCGGTTGGAAGTCAACTTGTATTTTGTCTAGTCTGGTACACAAATCACTAATGAGGTGATATCGTTTTACCTAGTGTGTAGCAGTACAGGGGAGATGGCCACGTTCCTCCTAGTTTTGAAACCGCAAAGCAGACTCGCTAACTTACAGCTTACGTAAGACTATATTTTTGAGCAAAATACCTTAAAATTTTATAACCTAAATTCAAGGTGTTTTTCAACTCTGATTCTCGATTCCCCTTATTATGCTTGATACCACTAATACCAGAATCCTTGTCGTATTTCATTTTTTGGCTTTATTAACGCCATTATCTTGCGACTCTCAAAGGAGTTCAAACCTTTGAATAAGAAAAGAATTCGAAGAGGATTCTGTTGGTAGTGGTATCAAGACGTAATAAGGGGAATGGTGACTGGATCTGATATAAATATCGCAAATTATGGAACTGCTTTCTAGTTTTGCTCGAACTGTCAGACAACGAAGACAAGAAGCTTTTCCGATAAAAAAAAATGGATCCAGCTAGGATATAATTCTGAAAATTCCTACCAATTCACGTTTAAATAGCTTTTTTTCTAGTGCCTGACGATAGACCACTCGCAGCACGTCGGAATGCAGCTCAATTTGGAGGACAAAACAATAGGTTCCAATTCTCAGGAGATTGAAATTCTTTTGTTTTGTCCTCGATCGTCAAATTGAGCTGCTTTGACGTCACGTGAAAGGGGACTATAGCAGATATCAGAGTTGCATCAAACAATTGTTTCAAGACGAGGCATTTGGGTCAACAGCACAGTAAATGTATAGAAGTTAACTACTGGCCCAAATGCAAAGACTTAAAGCAATTGTTTGAAGGCGCAATGGATTGTAACTATGATATCTGCTATTTCAGACCACGTGTCATTCATTTGAGAATAAGATTCTTTGTTTAACGGTTGTACATGAGAAGACACATGAATATGGATACAACTCAAACAAAGAATCTTATTCTCAAGAGAATGACACATGGTCTGAAATGGAAAAAAAGTGAATTGGTGAAAAAGCCTTCGACAAAATCCTACGCAACCTCTCCTCCCTAGTTAATAGTTTTAGTGCGTTTCTCGTGTAGCCTTGACCTTTACAGTGAGGACACTCGAACCGTGAACACTTTGAGGTTTTTTCATACTTTTTTCTTCTTTATCCCTTGTGTGAATCGATTGGAAATATGATTTATTTTGAACAATAAGATTATGTGAGTTCAGTGCTTCATTTTCAGAAGGTTTGAAGCAGTAAAAAGTTCATAAAATATAAAAAATATAAAAACATCAAGCGTTCATGGTTCGAATGTCCTCACTGTAATCAATGGAGGTAATTCCCACTGAAGACCAACGTGGATGTTGCCATGGCAACTAATAACACGTGGGTCGAACAGTCTTTAATGTCTTTAATTATCCCGGATGTTTCCTTATTTAGCTTGGACCTCCAGTTGGAATACCTTTTACCAACATTTAATTCTATTTTTAACTATGATCGGAAATATCAAAATTAAATATAGATGTTGTAGGGATATGAAAAATGGAATTTAGACTATGCTTTGGGTAATGACGTAGTCGAAAATGTTGCCATTGACCGGATATCAATCCAAGACCCACGAGCCGTAACGCTTGCTATTTTGAGAAGGTCAACTTTGAGGTTCTTTAATATTAAAATATTTAAGCTAAGAATAGCAATAGTTGATCAGTTTTGGGGATGACTCAAACTGAACTGATGAAATATTATGAGAAAAAAGACAGGTGTTGTGTGCTAACACTGGACTCTGATCACGCAAAGTAAGGTGTTCAGCTTGTTATGTTTGGGCTACCTGTGGCGGAGATGTGAGTGAGGGTAAAAGCCGACTGATGAGGGCAAAGGTATCCCGAGAAATTTATCCAAAGCGGTGTGTCTTATCACAGTAAGGCCAAATAAACATACTGCGTTTCTGTGACATCATCAACTTTTAATAAAGAAATTCGCATGATTTTTAATTAGTGGATACGTGAAACGCTTAAATGAGTTATTGTGAGAGGTCTCAATATGAAAATGTGTCACTCACTCACTCAGTCACTCAGTCCTTTGTTAGCAGATCGATATTCAAACGATTATCAATCGTATTACGTCGTCTCCTTACGAACATTACACGAAGTTTACTTTCTCGGATTTTATACACGAGGCACAGGGATGTGAAGCAAATGAGTCGAATGAAAAACTTTACGAGTCGTAAGAAAGCAGCGTATAGATCCGAATTTTTTGTCGAGTACGAAAGAGTACTGAGATACAATACTCGCCATCCTTCTCTATAGACCCCTTTCACGTGACGTCAAAGTAGCTCAATTTGGAGGGCAAAACAAAAGAACTTCAATCTCCTGAGAATTGGAACCTATTGTTTTGTCCTCCAAATTGAGCTGCATTCCGACGTGCTGCAAGGGGTCTAAAGCACGCGAAATCGTCTTAGTGAGAAGGTAGGTTTTGGTGGACGTCAATCAACGCGGGGACGACGATGTCATGGAAACACCCATGTCCAACAAACCATAGGACTTTTCGGTTTGGGCGTAATGCTTTCCCATTTTAGACCATGTGTCATTCTCTTGAGAATAAGATTCTTTGTTTGAGTTGTATCCATATTCATGTGTCTTCTCATGTGCAACCGTTAAACAAAGAATGATACTCTAGAGAATGACAGGTGGTCTTGAGAATAAGATTCTTTGTTTGAGTTGTATCCATATTCATGTGTCTTCTCATGTGCAACCGTTAAACAAAGAATGATACTCTAGGGAATGACAGGTGGTCTTGAGAATAAGATTCTTTGTTTGAGTTGTATCCATATTCATGTGTCTTCTCATTCGCAACCGTTAAACAAAGAAATGATATGTTAGGGAATGACGTGGTCTGAAATGGGAAAACATTACGCCCAAGGTAAAGAGGTCTTTATGAGAACGACACCATCAACTGAATCCCCTCAACATGCTGAACATAACGAACATATAATGCCTTATTTCTAGAAATGCTAATTTGAGGGTTTAAACATTTTCTATTAAGGAAATGAATTTTCCGTGAATCGATTTAGTGATGTGTGGGAGACAAAACGCATCGAGTTGGTGGACCTAAACTGCGGTCAAAACTTAAAAATAAGACTTCTTTCACAAGCCGATAATGGTTTCTAGATCAAACAAGATGGTTAACAACCCCTAAGGGTTCTAAAGCCTCAAGGGTATTGACACCGTTCAACTGGACTGGTCAAGGGATTCATGTTGAGAAATGACAAAGCCATCACCCGACCGCTATTGGACAGAATCTCCTAACTGTATAATTGCTTGCTCGTTCAAACTTTAAATTGAAAATAATCCTACTTGATAACTACTTTTTTGGTTTAGAAAATATGATAACTTATTGGGAGTCCCGCTTCCCACTTCGACTCCCACGACCCCGCCCACTCAACACCCACACAAAACAACAGGGATCCCACTAGACTAAAAACAATTGTTTATGGAGGGAGTTGATTTAGGGGGGAGGGGTGGGGATGACGGAATCTTAGCACCTGCCGAAGTTTAATTTTTCGTGTATACCGCTGTAGTGCTTGATTGTAGGCTCATTTGTCTTAATTCATGGTTGCGACTCCCCTTAGTTACCGTTGCTATGGCCGACAAGCTCAACACATTAGCTAGAATATCTAAGAATTGAAAACTCTGATCGCAGAAAATTGGTTATAAATTGCTTCAATTGTTTACTGTCCTGTGAAAATAAAATAAAATGGCCTCGTAATCCTTGTAGTACTCTATAAAACAGATACTGTGTAGTTGTTTGTGGGACAAGATTTTAATTCCACTGGGAAAACTGCTGCAATGGTGATTGGTTCGCTATTGCCTGAGTTGGAACAATGAATCATTAACAAATCAATTCACAAGAAGAAAAAATGTATTGTAAGAATTATCAATCTGAACGAAAAATATTTTTTCGAATTCCGTACCAATGTGGTAACTTTTAAAATAGCTGACTTATAAACTTTAAGTTTACCGACTAAAGCGAGTCTCGCTACCATTTCTAAATAAAGCTGGTAGAAACATGAATAGCCCCTTGCAGCACGTCGGAATGCAGCTAAATTTGGAGGACAAAACAATAGGTTCCAATTCTCAGGAGATTGAAACTCTTTTGTTTTGTTCTCCAAATTGAGCTGCTTTGACGTCACGTGAAAGGGCTCTATAGTCCTCTTTACGTGGCATCAGTGATGCATTGTGTCGAAACAATTATATCAAAAATTTTCTCTATTATTTTGAGGCTGTAAAATAGACCATTTTATCCTGATCGTAATGTTTTCCATTTCAGACCACGTGTCATTCCCTTGAGTATCATTTCTTTGTTTAACAGTTGTGCATGAGAAGACACATGAATATGGATACAACTCAAACAAAGAATCTTATTCTCGAGAGAATGACATGTGGTTTGTCAAAATGAAAAAACATTTTGAAGCGCTCCCTGGGAAAAGTTCACTTACAAGAAATTTTGCTCTACTTGATAATGGACCACGTCGACGATACGGCGGCCATCTTGAATCGCAAGGCATTGTGGGGCGTCCAGGGCAAAACAAAACAAAGATGTTGAATAATATACAGAGTTTCGTTTAATAGTCTTTCTTTCTTGTCTATCTTCTTAATTCATCTCTTGTCAAATTGTCTTGTGGTGAACTGTTAATTGAATGTTAATCGACGCCATTACTGAAACCAAGTTTCGTATGTTTGCCCCATACCAAGATGGCCGCCGTATCGTCGAAGTGTGATTAAGATGGTCAAAGAAGATATCTTTAAGTTGACGTTGGAAAGCGGAAGTTGAGCGGGAGAAACGGATATGAATAGAGAGTGCTTTCCAAAGGGAACAGATACGCACAAAGTTGGAGTCACGAAAAGTAGAGGTCCAGGCAGGACGAAGACAGAGGTCGAGACCAGGCTAGCCACGACGAGTTCTACATGAAGAGAACTGTACAAACTGCATGAAAGATATCAAGTTGGATCTCATCTCAAGACAGTGGAAGAGAAAAAGAAAACCGAGGTACTCATGGAAATGAGAGATTCTTTTAGCGGCAGAAGCTTTAGGTAGATAAGTGTATTCTTACGCACAATAAAGCGAGTAGCCCTTCTCTGCACGCGTTCCAGGTTACGCACGAGGCAGATAGACCCAGACAAGGACGGTGCCCAATTAGAGCGTAGAAGGACGATGTACACAGCACAGCATATGATGAGAACCGGGAGGTAAGTTGCGAGAGCAATTCCTACGGAGGAAGCCAAGCATTTTGTTGGATTTCGCCACAATTGTATCAATGTGGGCTGAACAATGTAGATCCTTGGAAACCTAAATACAGACTATTTTTAGATTCGTACATTAGGTAAGGATAGCTGTTTAAAGATCCCTGATTAAATGCCTCTATAAAAGGACACCTCTCTAATACGAACACTTCCTTGATCTCCCATCCCCTTAAAATAACTCTCTAATATGGAACACCTCTCTAATACGAACAGGTGTCTATAACACAGAGACCTCTCCAATACGAACACTTCCTTGATCCCCCATCCCCTTAAAAATCCTCTCTAATACGAACAGGTGTCTATAATACAGAGACCTATCCAATGCGAACACTTCCTCGATCCCCCATCCCCTTAAAAAACCTCTCTAATACGAACAGGTTTCTATAATACAGAGACCTCTCCAATACGAACACTTCCTTGATCCCCCATCCCCTTCAAAGACCTCTATAATACGAACACCTCTCTAATACGAACACAGAAATCAAAGTGTCCGCATTAGAGAGGTTTAGCTCTACAATCAACAACAGTTTGAACTGATTAGCGTACAACACAAGCTATCGAGTAATGGTTTATTTTGACATAAAACTTACGACAGCTTTTCGGCTTCCGAGCTTTACATAGTTAATCGTCAATTAATCACTGATTTGTTGGGGATGGGGGGGTCTGGTTTCCTGCTCCTTATGTGGGATAAGTGATAGATAATTTGCGAAAACTTTGTTCACATTTTTTCTGAGTCTATAAACTATCTTATTTTCCTTATCAATACTTTACATAGACATAACTAGATTTCAGAAAACGAAGGATTTTAAAGTGCCTATGACACATCTGACAATATTCGCAGTATAGATTCTACACGAGGTGAGCTGTTGACTGGCCAAAATAATTACAGAGTTTGACTGCAGTGTCTTGAAGTTATAAAGGTTTTTTCTTCTCATAATGCTAATGATTGTGAAGTCAGGGGAGCCATTTGTTGCTCATTGTAATTTGAAACACTTGCTGCTACGCGGAAACTAATCAGCAATAGTTTGTATTAGAGCCATGGATGAAACAGCGATGCTTTCCAAATTTATCTGTAGCAGATCAGTTTTGTATTTCAAATGATGACTCACCAAACGTCATGAACCTTATCATACGACAAGAATAAACCTTTGTAACTTCAAGACGCAACACTCGAACTATGTAATTCTTTTTGGTCATCGAACAGCTCACGTCATGTAGAAACTATACTGAGAATATTGTCAGATGTGTCATAGGCACTTTAATGTGTTCAATGTACAAGATGGCAGGGCTTCTAACTGCTGTACGTACGCAGTTTTGTTTGATTTTTACTCGGTCAAAACAAAACGTTCCCGTACAACAACGGTCATATTTAACAGAAAGAAAGGATTTGCGACTCCTTGCTTCCTTGGTTGGGATTTTTCATGATATTTTCGTATCCTAATATACGATATCTACTCTACGATCACTAGTACTCCACTTTAGAACAAAAAAACAAGTAAAACTCTCACCTATTCGGATTCTGTTTTGGTTTTTTTCTATAGACACATCACAAATATAACATCGGTCTTTGTACAGTAACTTTGAAGTAGACGAGCTTATCTTGGAAGGGAACTTTTTCAAGGGGATAAAAAAGAAAAACAATGATGTATTCTTGGAAAATCTAGGTTGGCCAATATTCTTTTTTCCTCTTAACTTTTGAACAATTCCACCTTTTTTTTGCCTTTGGTGGAATCCTCCAAACATATATTATAAGCATTTTCCAAGAAGTTGGGGAAAATCCGAAATATTTCTCGAAGGACGTTCAAATTCTAAGAGATGTGGTATTGTCTGATCTATTCTATAGGTTCATCTTACTAGAGGGTGTCTTTCCTGTTTATAATATAAATCTAAATAACTGTATGTACTTATTCACACTTCCGAAGGGCAGTCGTCATGGTAATGAGAGCATGGGATGGCCTGGTGACTTCTCCCCCACCCTCCCCTCCCCCCTCCCGACTTGACGACCACGCGCATGCGTAACACGCCGTGGTACTTTTACAAAAATACCCACTTGAATCAAGTGACTGACAGAAGCACACGGTTTCCATAGGAACACCTTACAATTACTTCAATCCCTCCCCTCCCCCCTTATTCATACTTTGGGGACCCACAAAACCTAGATAACCGGTTTTACATGATTGTCCAAAAGTGAGGTTACGTCATTGGTAGAGAATTAACGCCAATTTGATTGGTACACGTCAATCAACTAGACACATCAAACAGAAACGCCGCTAAACCAGAACAGAAGTCTAGATCGACGAAAAAACTTCATTACAATAAGCGCACGTGGATCTTCCTAATCCCATCCCCTCCCAAATCACGTTGGACTCCTATCCCCTCCCCTCCCCACCCTAGATAAATTTCGCTTCCAAAGCCTACGCTGACCAAAAGGAGCGCTGGCTCTGGGAATAAAATTCCACCCCATCGTCTTCCAACCCTTCCCCTTCCACTGCGCTTTTCAACACTAAAAACCAAATCATTGATAAACTACTGGTATTTCAAGTTCGAACACAAAAATTTAGAGACAAATTTGTTTCGTTTTCTGTAACCTTGGATTGGA
Source organism: Anthopleura sola (assembly GCA_023349425.1). Lineage (NCBI taxonomy): Eukaryota > Metazoa > Cnidaria > Anthozoa > Actiniaria > Actiniidae > Anthopleura > Anthopleura sola. The sequence goes on from JALHLI010000001.1 coordinate 20,008,515, forward strand.
CAATCACATAAATCAGGTCGATCCTCCTCATAAACTAATCATTCTAGCAGTTCATTCTTAAGTTAAACTAAGCTCATTAGTTCAATCCAATATCAATATATATATTTATTATATATATATATATTTATATATATATGTATATATCTGTGCTCCGATAGAGTTTCTGTTAGGTATTTCCCCGTGTGGGACCAGGGGTATTACGTAATATACAAAGCATCCCTTGTGATTTTAGCTTCTAGAACAGGATACCAGGCTAGGGTTATTCTTAACTAGAGGCCTTAGAGCGCTGTTATGAGCAATGCTCAATACCTTACTACCTCGTGTTCTGGCTCGCTTGACCGCAACTTGTTAAGACAGATCAGCAATTATACATATATATATAAATAGATCATGAAAATAATGCGTTGTGATAAGAACAAAGCACCTCATTGGGTAAAATAAAAACTGACGATTGACTCAATGAATGATTGTGGACGATTTATGATTAAGGGAGCCGTTCATTCTACAGTTGCCATAGTAACGAAGGAGGCGTCGATTATCTAGTTTCCAAGGCAACAGAAATGTTAAGGGCACAGCTGACGATGAAGATGACTCACAAAAACAAGCTTTCAAAACTCACACTGCATCGCTAGGCAACAAGTAAATGCAATGAAACGAAGCATGTAAATACAGCCAATGCCATCGAAGCTAATGAAAATATTTTACATAAGGGACAAGGAGCGCCATTAAACCACACGAGAGTTCAGGAGATTTGAGCATTGCTCGAAATTTCGCTGTTCGAGGTACACACTAGGTTTGGAAGATCCCCCCAGTTGAAAGAAACAGTCACAGAGAAGTAAAAGACCACTTTCATAGCCAAATTGTTTTTTAAAATCAGTGTACAATGTCTTACTTGGCTCTCATGAAACTGTCGAAACGGGGGGAGGGGGAGGGGGGGCACCACTTTTGTCCAATAACTTAAGGCTTATCAAAGACCAGGTGAAGCAGGAAGAGAAGACAGCAAGTATTCTTGGAAATTTAGAAATCTAGTTAATGATATCGATAAATATATAGCGAGTAATCCCCATCAATTCTTGCTGTTCTCTCTTCCTTTGTGTTTTCACAACACCTGGATCTGTGAATCGTTAATTTTGGGGGGAGGGGAGGGGAGGGGTCCGTTACTTCTCCAGGACTCAAGGTGTGCATCGTGTCTTGAAAGACCACAGCGCTTATATCATTGACAAACATATACACTATCATATATACACCAAGGCCACCATCTTCATGGACTTATTACACAAAATACTGCCCTTGTTATCAGCATATTACAACATCCGCGACAGGCAAGCCCAGAGATGTTGTGAGACGACGATATTAGGTTGAAGTGACGGGTGTTGTTGCTATCACAGGAGCTCGTACTGTCGAAGGTGCATTCTTTGAATTATGTCTCTGCAGTCATTAAACACCCGCCTTATGTTTTCCGTGTCAACAGCGCACGTGAAGTGTGGATAACAGTAGTGTTTACCATCTCCGCTCGCTGTGCTGATCCGCTTTGAAAACAAGTCACAAATCATTGTCAGTGCGAAAATCTCGAACAAATTCTCAAAGCCTTTTCTAGGGTACAAACGTGCCTTAACTTGAGCAGCAAGACTAGACTAGTTCTCCTTATCTTGCAGTGCCAAAAAGGGGGGTTCTAGTTGGCTCCAATGACATGGGAAAACTTTTTACCCAAAGTAACATGGTCTATTATAGTCTCTTTTTCAAGTACAGATCATTCCCTTGAGTATTATATTTTGACCACTAAAGCTCAAGAAGATATGCTTATGTGGATACAAAATTGAAGTCCAAACACTCGACAAACAAACAATAAAAATACATTCAAATCTCTACACAACAGTCGCTGTCAGGGCAGAATTTTGTGGCCGTTGTAAAAAGGTGGCTTTTGTAGAAGGGTTTCAGCTACAGTATAGGAATGAACTCATTGGGAACTGGAACAAAATTTCGTTGTGGGAAGGTCGCCATTAGTGGGTGTTTGACGGTAGTTTATCTAAGGTACTTACAAGGAATTCATCCCGAATAAAATATTTTGCTCTTGTAACAGCCTCCTCGTCACCTGGCTCTGCCGTGGCTGGGGAAAAAAGCACGTAATAACATTGGTGTGGATGACAGAATCATAGTTTCTGGTTGGTGAATACATCTGCATGGTGGTCTTATTCACCATTTTCCATACATCAGTTCACTGGTCAAACACAAGGCATTCAATCGAGGGTGCAAGGTAGTTTCAAAGGATTATTCAAATTTGAACCTTTGAAGACTCGACTGAATGCTTGTGTTTGACCAGTGAATCAATGTGAACAGCGAGGATTGGTGTAACAGGATATGGAAGTTTGTTCAAAATATACAGTGAAGAGAGAAGAAACTGAGAATATACAATCATTATCTTATGTTTCTAGAAAACTTTACTATAATTATATGCTTACCATAAGTTGCTAGAATTCTAGAATAATATTTTCCCATTCAATCAACAAATGTGTAAACTTATTAATGTAATAATATTATATAATGGATTGATAACACAGAGAATGATTGCTCAAGCTCACTAGCTATGTATACTCATGATTAATGTGATTAGAACCAGATTGATTATTAGAATTTAGAAATTGATTTTTGCAGGCAGAGGAAAGCAGGAGAACCTGGAAAAAAAACCTTGAAGCACAGGAGAGAACCAACAAACAACTCTCTACTCACATATAATAGTAGGTCTGAGGATTGAACCCATAAACACAAGGGCGAGAGAAGGAAACACACACTACCCAGGCCTATATCTAGGGGATGCAACTGGTGAATGTGCACCCCCTCAAAGGCACCAAAGTTCCATATTTTGGTACACAAATTACAACATTAATTTTAGAATGCAGTTGGTTGAGGTGAAAGGTGCTTATAAATTTTTAACACAAATAGACAGTTTTTCTTTGGTTGGGCTTTTTTTGGTTTGGAATTCTTTTGATTCAGCAATTTTTTTGGGGGGGAGGGGTGGCCACATTTTTGCCTGGATTGAATCCATTTTGGCCTCAGTTGCAACCCTACAAAAAGTCCCAGGTATGGCAGACATTACAAGCAGAATACTTACCATCTGGAGGTGTCCTGTACCGTTCAAAATCTGGGAAGTAGTCTTTAATCAAGGATTTACCAGCCCGCACCTTTTCTTTTAACAAGTCTTGCTTGTTTAAAAATAAAATTACAGAAATGGTCCTCAGCCATCTGAAAAAAATGGAAAAAATTGGTCAATAATTGAAAACAATTTCCCATCCATTTATTCATTCACTTATTGGCTCATTCATTCATTTCTCATTCTATTCATCCAATTCACCGTTTGACCTCTAGGCCTTCACGTGGTGGATCATGTTACAGTCACCAAAAAGTTCGGACATTGTTGGTGAGTTGCCACACGATTGTACTAACTTTTAAACTTTTATACAATTTATTGACTTGATTTGTTTCTTCTGTTCTCAAATTTTTATCAAAACTTCTTTAAAAATAAAGTATTTAGATAGTTCCCCTAACATTTTGAGAACAGAATAAACAAATCAAGTAGATAATTTGTATAAAAGTTAGTACGATTGTGTGGCAATTCAACAACAATGTCCGAACTTTTTGGTGATCCACCACGTGAAAGCCTAGAGGTCAAACGGTGAATTCATTCGCTCAATGATTTATTTGTCAATCCATTCATTCACCCATTTATTCAATCAGTAATTTATTGATTCATTTACTGCTATTTTCATAAACATGCGAAGTCAGTATCTGCGAGCTGCATGCTGAAATTTGGTTTTTCACGTCCATCCATCAAAACTAATCAGTCGGTACCTTTTATATTTTTGACTGACGGCAGCGAAAAACCATATTCTAATGGGCAACTCACAACTACAGAGTTCGCATGTTTATGAAAATTGCAGTAACTTGTTCATCAAGACATATCTTAAGCATACTATCTGTGTCTTTAGCTATTTGGGTCAAGAGAAATATGTTTAAGTACCTGTTATTCCAAATACTTCGAAACAATTCAAGTGACTCCTTCAACCGATTCTGAAATGTAAAATGTAAAAAAAAACTTAGAATGTCAAATTTCTGAGAAATAGGTTTCTAAAGATCCAAACTAGAATAAGTTATGCATCATTCCTTTTAGTGACGCTTCTTTATGTAGAGATAGCACTTGAGAAGATTATTTCTATGCACAAAATTCTAATAACAATCTTATTCCCAAGGGGACAACATGTAGTCTGAAATGGGAAAACATTAAGCCCAAGCTGAAAAGGTCTTTCATTTCATATCAGATACAGAAACGTAATTTCCAGTCAAATGACCACATCCAGACTTTAAAGAAACATGGTCACTTGGGGGTAAAACTCCTCCAAACAGTGATCAAGTGAGGGAATAACTACTAATTTGAGTCTGTTCTCAAAAAATGGGGGGGGGGGGGGGGATGTTTGTGAGGGAAAGAATGAGTTTGGTAGATAACACCCATTTTCATAATTACACAACCAACGCAGCCCTAGATGTTTGGATTTTTTGCTGCGGTTGATCAAAAATGTACTAAACTGGACCATTGACAGAAGCCAAGAACCCAGAGGACTTGAATTATAACTAGTTGTTTGGGTCATATAATTATCAAAATGGTTGTACTTGAATGTTCTATCATAATAATGATAATGTGAAAACGGCAAACTAACCTGAGTAGAATCTTCTCTTAGTACCAAATTGTAACTACTGCATGCGACCACAAATATTATTGCTGTAACATCTACAAGAGTCAAACAAATAAGGTTTCAAGAAACAAGATTTTCCATTGACGGTTAAAAATTAAAAGTCTGATTACAGATAGATTACTAATTATCTTTCCAGTGTTTGTGAACATAGTGCATTGTGGTCTAGTATGGGTACAAACATCTTTTGTCCATCATGCCTTATATGGTGTTGTGAGATAGCAAACATGGTGCATTGTGGTCTAGCTTGGGTACAAACATCTTTTGTCCAACATGCTTCATATAGTGTTGTGAGATAGCAAACATGGTGCATTGTGGTCTAGCTTGGGTACAAAATATTTTGTTCATCATGCCTTATATGGTATTGTTTATACTCAAGCTAGACCACAATGCACTATGTTTCTTCAAACCCAGGAGAGATCTATGTTATAAAGAATACTACTAAATATAAGCATTTTAAAAGTGGGTAACTTATGCAAGCTGTACTTACTTTATGATATACCTGTCTGCGGCACTGTCTACACTATCTACAAGCAACACCTATTTGGGTAGTTAACTTAAGAATACATGCAAACCTCTGGGGGAAAAACAAATATTTGTAGTTCCATACTTATTGGGTGTCTGCTAAGCAGGGCTTAATGCTGTATACATACAAAAAATATTCTAATTTTGTAGTGGGAAACTGCTGTACAATGACAACAAGTGCCATTTTTGAGTAAAAATGTGTGTGAGTGTGAGTTGTAGCAGAGTATGTGTGATCCTACCATTAAAACACTGTATCCACTTTCTTCTTTCATCTCTCTGGCCTCCCACGTCAAACATGCTGCAAGAAAGAAAGCACTGATGGTTAGTAACTGTTGTCCTAATACCTTCTTTCTGAATAAAACTGAAAGCTGGATAGAAAGAAATACGTACTCAACAACAATCACAACAACAACAATAACAACAACAGCAACAAAACAGCAACAACAACAACAACAGCAACAACAACAGCAACAACAACAACAAAACAATAAAAACCCAGGTGATTTGTAATTTGGGAGACTTTGTATTCATTTTTTATCAATGATGATGAAATATGTTACTACTAAAAGATATTTGGAGAATTTTTCCAAAGATGAGTTCTATTTTCTTTATTTGTAAGTAAAAGCTGTTGTTTATCAAGCTGAAAACCTGATTGACTAATTTATTCAATCTGAGAGAAGTGAAATCAGGACAGGAGAAAATTTTAATGAGCAGCTCTACTCAGAGGTATAAAGGAGTATCAAAGCAATCCCCTCTTCTGATGGAGGGGAGGAATGGGGAGTTTTTTTTTAATTATTAGATTAATTTAGCTTTGGCATATTTTCCCATTTCAAACCATGTGTCATTCCCTTGAGTATTGTTTCTTTGTTTACTATTAATACTGAAAATGGTACATCGGTATGGATGAGTCTCAAACAAAGGATCTTATTCTCAAGGAAATGGCATGTAGTATGCAATGTTCTCAATGGGATTTTTAAAATTGGGGTTCACAGGGCCCATAGAGAATACAAAAGAGGGTCATTTTTGATATCAAAAAGGACTGAATGATAGTTCAACACAATAATTTATTTGCGTAAGAAAAATTTTTGTGCTCTCTGAACCCCTCAAGATCTTTCTACTGCGTCATTTAAAAAAATGTGTGGCAATGCCGCAATGCTGTGGTCTGGTAAGAACATTGAATATGTAATGGGAAAACATTACACTCAAGCTGAATGGGTCTATACAAGTACCCACTGACATTTTATAAGATAAGGAATATGGATTGATTACTTACTGAAACTTAACCCTGTCTACTTCAAATCTTGTTTCAATAATCCCAGATGTCAAGACACGACATCGTAGCAAGTCCTGTAGAAGATGCGAATCACATTTAATATTGAATCCCATGTATAAGACATATATCACAGTTTACTATATGAGTCCTCCAAGCAATGCATCATGGGATACCATGGGGTTGAATCATTTGAAGTCAACTGATTACCCTCACTCCCCTCCCCAAAAGACATAAATATATTTTTCCTGGCTGATTAATGCTTCTGGCTCAGACAATAGCAAACCAATCACCGCTGCTGCAGTTTTCGCAGTGGAATTAAAATCTTGTCCCACAAACAACTACACAGTATCTGTTTTAAAGAGTACTACTACAAGGACTACAATGCAATTTTCTCATATTTTCACAGGACAGTAAACAGTTGAAACAATGTATAATCAATTTTCCACAACCAGCATTTTAAATTCTTAGATATTCTAGCTAATTTGTTGAGCTTGTGAGACATAGCAACCGTAACTAAGGGGAGTCTGAACTATGAATTGTTTAACCATCCAAGCAATAGATTCCTGTCAAATTTTGAAGTGCGAATGACGAGGCTATAATACAATATCATTATTTACATATGAAACACGGCCTCCTCTTAAAGTTATCTAACATACAGCCCAACGGTCAGCCCAACGCATATGTTCTCAAGTGCGTTTAGCCCTGGGATACTAATGTCAAGTTCAAACCTGCTCAGATGGGAGGTAATCTTTTTGTCTGATAGTTTCAACCCTGTCAAGAAAGCTGAAAAACAAAAGCGGAATAAAATCAGATCAGTTCATTAAGAAAAAGATATAAAATATACTTATGTTCAAAGCTACTGGTATATAATAATATAGCTTTATTTCATTATATTCTTTAATATATAATTATAATCATAGTGGAAGCTCTCGTAACCGACTTCTTGGGAAATTGATAAAGTGGTTGTAACTAGAGCTGGTCATTAACAAGAAGGGGCTCTCATAAGCGGCAATGAAAATGGGGTTTCAAAATCGTGGTTGTAGCTAGAGTTGGTCACTTATGAGAGTGGTCGCAAGGAGAGCTTCAACTCTATCATTATAGAAGATCAATTCAAGCCGTTCATGCTCGTACTTCAAACAACAGTGTCCTACGAAGTTAGTTTATAATCAGATAGTCTGGCATAGGAAAGATCATGGCATATCCGCCATAATATTGTCAGTTACCACACAGATGAATAAGCCGAGAGTTATTTCAGGTGTTCTATTTCGCTCTGTGTAGTCTATGTAGGATACAGATAGTAGATTGTACTTTGGATATCATGTTCTTAAAATATATGTGCGAATGCCGAAACTTATAATTTGGTCCACTTCACTCTATGTTGTCTATGTTTACAATAAACATGGTGGTTGACGTGGCATGGCATTGCATAATCCAGATATAATACTGTAACATTATTAAATATTTTGTTGCGTATAATAGAGTATCTATGGCGTAGACAAGTTGAGGGAATCGATTGGTAAAATAAGAATTGCCGGATCTATTTTCAAGTATTCAGATTTTAAGAATGTCAACAATGTACTCGACTTCTGTTGTAGCAAAGAAAGGAAAGAGATGCTAATCTTCTGCGTGTGTAGGTTACAAATGTAATTCCAGTACAACACATGATAATTATTGGAATTTCATAGTGGCTGGGAACTGTACTTCGTCAACCAAGTAGACAACTTAATTTATTTATCAGTAAAAAGGGAATGGCTGTAATAAAGAATGATTGTTTGGAGGATTCTTTATAACATAATCTCTGGAAAACTGATGAAATTTAGTAATATTTTAGCTTACTGCTGGGAATATTTCTTTGAGAATAGAAAAATTATTGACTGAAACACAGGAAATAAGTATGCATGACCAGGTTATCAAGACTGCTGCCGCCCACTCATTTATGTACACCCACGCATTAAAACAATGTATATACCATGGTAAAAATAGATCTAGAAGTACTAACTGAATTTATGGATTATTAACAGTGACCCACTGAGTTGCTTTCCAAAACAATGTAATGAAAAAGCACAAACATTGTCATTTATTTCTCATCAAGGATTTTAAAAATGTCTCTTGACAAGGATATACAGAATTGTTTATTTAAACTCAGATAACTGACAGAGTTAGAATAACTTGGAGTTCAAGTTGAACTATTTATAGTACATGAAAATGCTTTGGTGAAAAACTACAAATTGAAATAAAGAAAACAAAAGAAAAAAAAAGAAATTATTAAAACATTATTAATTTTGAGAAACTCTGAAACAAATCCAAGACAAATTCTAGATGCATTATTTTGAAAATTGTAAAATTATAATCAGGTAATGAGGTTATATCTTAGTAAATCTCTCTTACATGAAAAAAATTGGGTTTTTTTTCAGACATCTCGACTTAACTAAAGTCTTCCTCAGTGAGGTTTTTTGGTGTCCAAAGCTCAAGGGAATTTCAATTATCAACTGATTAAACTGAGCTTGAGCTTGATTGAATGAGCGCACTGTATATTTCTGGGAGACGAATACATTTTTTTAAACTCTCTCTTTGCTTGTTCTGATTATTATGTTAAAAATAAGTTCAACAGCCGAAAAAGTATGTCACAAGAAAAACCCACAAACATGAACAATGAAAAAATCCAAGACTGATTTTCAAAATGTCTTTCTAAATTTTAAACAAAGTATTAAGTATAGAGCAAACAAAAAATTCAGAAATATGGAAAAATATTTCTAAAATGTCTTCAAATTCTTCAGAAAAATCGTTGAAAAATCAATGTGGCTCAAAATTAATGAATGTCGATAAATTGCGATGGAATTAATTTATAGGGTAGGTTTTTCTGGCATATGGAAATAGATACATCATTACAGACTGAAATTAAAGGTAACCTTGGGTAATACATTTATATGAAGGTGTGTCGTATCATGGCCAGAAAATATGCACCAATATTTAAAACAAGTTGAACTAAGTTTGATTTTTACTTCTCAAAAATTATTTTTAAGTCTATGAATTGAACTGGTGAAAAATCACGATTGGAGTTTTAATTTTTTTTGTGTCCAAATTTCAAGGCACTAATGTTTCAGCTACACTTATGAATATTAATTAGAAATGGTTCGAGCTTTCAAAATACAGTACTTTTATCACAGTTTCGCACAATGATGTGAGATGTTGTGAAAGTATAGCATTGTGAAGCATTTTTGGGGTATAATTATAGCAGCTATTTTCAGAATAACTTGTTATTCACAATGCAGTATTCAGCATTTCTAAGAAAACTTTTGAAATAATGATTAATTCGAAAAATTTTCAGAATAACTTTCTATTCACGATGCAGTATTCAGCATTTCCGAGAAAACTTTTAAAATAATGATTAATTCGAAAATAAAACTTTTTAAATTTAAAAAAAAAATTTCCTAACTTGGCAAGAATATCATTGGAAAATAAAAAAGATTTGGTGAAAAGACAAGAAATAGTTACTTTGTTTTAGTAATGTTAATAAGGGATTATCCTTTCACCTGGAATAAAGGAAGACAACTATTCGTAGGCAAATTTAGAAGACACCTACTAAGTGGGAGCTATATTTACAGTAAGAAGAAAATATATTTCATTAAAGTTAACAGAAATAATTGCCATTGCTAAAAATATATCCCATGTTATTTCCATTCTTAAATATATCCGGAAAACATTTTGTTTATATCTAATCTGAAAAAGAAATCTTTGGACAAAAGAATATATGAAAATGAAAATACAAGCTTGAAGAGGAAACAGCTTTTTTAGAATATCTAAAAACAATTGATCTAAATTAGGATATCTATAAATAGGCATGTGTGTCTAAACCTGATAATTATTCCAGACTACATAATGCATTATTTAAACCTGTGCTTATAAGGTAACAATCAGGCAACTTTATTGTATTACTTATAGTTATGATTGTAGTCAATCGAGCAGAAATTACAAAAAGGAAATGTAAATATACGAGAAATTGTGATAAGGTCAAAAATAATTTTTTTGTAATTTATGTTTGGTATTAAATGAAATTATTTTATGGTAACAGCAACAGAGTCTCTATATCGATCTGTGTCCTATGTCTTGTCGAGTGTGAAAAATAATCTATTTTAGTGGAAGCACTTTACAGCTAGCTATCTTTTCATGGATCACTAGTCAACTGAATGAACCAATGAATAATTGAACTAACTATAAAAAGAAAATATTGAAGGAAGTTTTTTTAAAGACTCAAAATCAGTACAGTACGAAACAATACCTTTCTAAATAGGTTAAAAATTATAATGAAAATTCTAAATAAATGACCTTATTTGTCAATAATTCTTATCACAAAGACTTATAATCTAAAAATAAAAATTTATCAATATAGGAAACAGAGTTTCTTGTTTAGAAAATTTTCTGTCTGTGAGAACATTACAAATGAAATTTGTCCTTCACGTTTTTTAAATATTTTATCAAAGCGTTTATTAATTTTTCTAATGTTGCTATTATTGTATTTTTTCTGTTCCAGGGGAACCTAGAATTAAAACCAGTTGTATATCTACGTCTGACGGCAAGCAACTTAACCAAACCTTTCTTTTACTTAAAACTCTGCAACAGCCTCTGGGCTGATCAAAGTCAGGCAATGGCTAACTCACAGATTGAACCCTGAAACAACCTCTGGGCTGATCTAAGTCAGGGCATGGCTAACTCACAGATAGAACCCTGAAACAACCTCTGGGCTGATCTAAGTCAGGGCATGGCTAACTCACAGATAGAACCCTGAAACAACCTCTGGGTTGATCTAAGTCAGGGCATGGCTAACTCACAGATTGAACCCTGAAACAACCTCTGGGCTGATCAAAGTCAGGGCATGACTAACTCACAGATCAAACCCTGAAACAACCTCTGGGCTGATCTAAGTCAGGGCATGGCTAACTCACAGATTGAGCCCTGAAACAACCTCTGGGCTGATCTAAGTCCAAAAATATTACGAATAAAATGTCCAACATTTTGAGTGTATGGATGGATGGTACTGTTTGGACAAATGGAAAAGTTTTAATGCCAATACTTTGTATCTGTTTTCAGCATTTACATTGTCTTTTTGCATTAACCTAATGGATTAAAGGTTGGAAATTCTATTCAAAACTAGACAAGATTTGTGACATTACATGGTATAAGATCAATCAATTGCGTCATTCTAATATGATCTGTACATTGACGACTGCTTTCCAGTTGTCATAGCAACATAAGAACTGATACAGTAATTATTGAAGTCTAACCAATCGTGAAAAAATTATAGGAAAAATTATAATTTATGGAGTAATGTATTTATTCACTTTTCATTATGAAAACTACTCTAGGTTAAGATTTCCGCTGCACTATCAGTAGTGAGTTAAGTTTGCTATGCAATCAGGAATGCATATACGTAACTTGAACATCATGTAATATAAAAGGGATACTTTACTGATGTTTCAGAAATTAGTCCTTTCAAGATGACGAACAAAAGTATGACCATATTTATACTTATTCTTATGCATTGGCTTTTTTACGTTGTACTGAGACAATTCAATCTATGCTGGCCGGTTTACCAAATGAGGCATGTTAAAACTTGTTTTGTATCAAAAAATTGTGCATGGAAGTATGTGAATACATTAAATATGGTCATACTTTTGCACGTCTCACTGTAATAATGATGATGTTGATGATGATAATGATAAAGATGTATATTTACACATTATTGTGTAAAAAAACAATTAAGAACTATAAATAAAGAATAAAGAAGCATTAATGTGTGAAAGGTTAATTCCATATACCTTTTTACCACCTTTTATTATGAAAGCTACTCATACCATACCATAACTTATGTTTCATAGACTGACACCGCTCAAACTAGTTCTCCAATAAGCTTAATAACATTATTTACAGACCATACAATCATATAACCTGATAGAAAGTTCCATTATTCTTAAGGTAAAATACAAGTCTATAAGTCTCTGTTAGCTATCAGGATCCATTGTTAAATGCAAAAGTCACAACAGAAAAATGGTTGACATGGTAACAGCCAAACAAGGGTCACTCTCCCATTTGAAAAAATGCCAAAAATGCCAAGGCAATATATTTTTCTTTGAGACAAGGGAATTGGTTTTCCAATTCTCATGTACAAAGTGTTTGAAATTGCACACTTTACCCCTTCTGAATATCAGTGCTCCTCAATATTGGTGTCTCAAGCTTAAGCTGTACAGAACAGAAAGAAGTCTTAACAGATGTGGAGATCCTGAGGATTGAATCATAGACCTCAAGCTCTGAAGGCCACACATTAACTAATTGAGCTATGAATGAAACTGATTTATCTGCTTAAGTCACTTTATTGGGAAGATTGCTGATTGATTCTCTCATTTATTCTATTACCAGGACTGTCTGACAAGAATTCTCTGGAGCTTCTTCAATCAGACCTTTGCCAAGTCACTCATTTTGACCAGAACATTGAGCCAGAAACAAGGAATAACTGAGCTAATACTTATTTGGATGATCATCATGAGTGTCGACCAGGCAACTCTACACCCTGGTGGTTGACAAGCCAATATTTTTAGCCCCATATAGACCTTTTCTAGGTTGGGTATAATGTTTTCCTATTTCAGACCATGTGTCGTTCTCTTGAGAATAAGATTCTTTGTTTGAGTTGTGCCCATATTCATGTGTCTTCTCATGTGCAACTGCTAAACAGAAATGATACTCTAGGGAATGACACATGGTTTGAAATGGGAAAACATTACACCCAAGCTAAAATGGTCCATAACCAGTGCAAGTGTAGCTTTAATATACATATCAAAAATGAAAATAACATTGCTTATTTCCTAAATAATCAAATGAGATAGACATACAATCATAACTGTTAAAAGAGGGTCATGTAACACAAGCAGAACAATCATTATACTTGTATGAATTTGAGTTTTCCATGCTCTTTCCCAGTTGCTTGTCTAACCAAATATCACAAAATTCAGAATTTTCCCATGATTGCAAAACTTTGAGGATACACAGTAATATAAAGTTAAATGGAAGGATGGCTGGGAAATGGAAGTGAAAATGGAAAAAATGAATTTTTCAAAAATTATCAATTAATGATGAAAAATCGAAATGGAGTTTAATACTACTGAAAAAATGCTTGAAAAAATGTCAGGCTATGATCGAGAATCAAACGCACAACCTTTGTGATACTGGTGCAATGGTCTGCCAACAGAGCCATCTAAGCCACTGAGAGCAAGTCTTTTGTGAGTTCAATTACACCCATTTTCATAAATACCTGACCCAGACAACTAGCTATAATTTGAGTCATTTGGGTTTTTGGCTTCCAACAGTCAAATTTTCAACAGTCTGAGCTAGTAAATTTTGATCAATGGCAGCCAAAAATCCAGACATCTTGGGCTGTGTTGGTCTTGTAATTATGAAAATGAGTGTAACTTCAATAACCTATCCTTGGACAGGCTATCAAAGAGTTATGAAAGGGCTAAAAATAATGATGACCAGCCATGCTAGTTTTAGCTTAGTCATACCACATTTTTTGTTCGACATTGCTGTTCAAAGTGACTGGCAAGGCAAAGATTTGACCAGAACAGTTACAATTTTGTCTGACGACCGGCTGTTATTTCCAGCCCTGTAAAGTAGAGCAACTCGTTGGTTCTCTCCTGTGTTTCGAGGGCTTTAATCCAGGTCCCAGTTTATCACTACCATTATCAAATGGCCACACAAAATAAAAAAGCTGTTTATGGTGCTCAATATAATAGTGGAAGCCAAAAAACCCTTGGCTATGAGAATAAGAATGTTTAAAAACTGATTCTTCAAAGATAATTATTGACATCTTCAAAACCAAATCATAACTATTTATAAACCACTGCCCGAAAAGCCCAATTGGTAAGAGTGTCTCTCTCTTGTGCTGGCGTTCATGGTTTGAGTCCCGGCCAGACCAACACTCAGGGTCTTAAAATAATCGAGGAGAAGCTGCTGCCTTTGAAATTATAGTACATCTACAAACGGTTAGACCTTTACATGGCTTGGATGACCACGTTAATGGCAGTCCTGTCCCTAATCAACTAGTTGTTAAAAGAGGACCACGAGTTTATCAGTTGAAATACTGTCAAGTGTGATCCTCTAGAAACAAAGTTGATTTATTTATTTGTAAGTAAAACTATGATTATTCCTTGATCTTAATACAGGAGTCATTGCAAATGTGTTAACAAGGGCTGTCATTTGGAGACTTGGAATTCAAAATTTCCTGTATGGTCCAGGGTTAAAAATAGAAAACTTTCGGCACAATAGCCATTGTTCACAAGTTCAAATGCAAAGCATGATGGGAAACTGAGTCCTTACACTTTTTTGGCTCCTCTAAAAATTCATCTTCATCATCTAGTTTTTTTTTCAACATTTTCTATGGAAATGTAAGTATTTCAACAGACAAAAATAACAGAGTAATTTTATGATATTTCCTTTGATTTTACTGTTCCATTTTTGCAGTACTCAGTTTCCCAGAGTGCTTTGTGGGCTTTGATGCACATTGCCTATTTAGGATTGATATAGATAAGTTATGATATCCTAATAATCATTAATTGTGGTGAACAAGGTGGGAATAATTTTAAAGGCAGGTATCACTGGTTATATAGGATGGTTTTATATGGAAAAAAAACTGTAGTGACAACAAAACAGTTTAACACAATAAAATGTTTTGATGTTGAAATGGCACTTTTGATTTTGTTTGTACTTCTTTAAACATCTTGTCTCCGTTTGTCATTGTTTTTGCTTACATTGTTTTGGCTGTTCCCCCCAGATCTGTATTTATTTACAAACAAAATCTTCAATTTTATTAAACCCAGAAACAACCTCTGCGTTGATCATTTCAGGGCATGGCTAACTCACAGATTGAACCCTGAAACAACCTCTGAGCTGATCTAAGTCAGGGCAGGGCTAACTCACAGATTGAACCCTGAAACAACCTCTGAGCTGATCTAAGTCAGGGCAGGGCTAACTCACAGATTGAACCCTGAAACAACCTCTGGGCTGATCTAAGTCAGGGCATGGCTAACTCACAGATCGAACCCTGAAACAACCTCTGGGCTGATCTAAGTCAGGGCATGGCTAACTCACAGATTGAACCCTGAAACAACCTCTGGGCTGATCTAAGTCAGGGCAGGGCTAACTCACAGATTGAACCCTGAAACAACCTCTGGGCTGATCTAAGTCAGGGCATGGCTAACTAACAGTTTGAACCCTGAAACAACCTCTGGTTTGATCTAAGTCAGGGCACGGCTAACTCACAGCTGAAATTAGAATTAAGGTATTTGGTTTTGCATAAAAAAACATCAAATCCACTTAGAGAGACCCAACAAATGCTACTCACACGTGATACAAGCCCAATTATCAAACCCAAGACCCCAAAATTCTGCAATAAACTCTTTGTATGATACTAGTCAAAATGCTGGTAAAGCTTTAGATAAAATATATTTTGTTAATGATGTCCTTAATGCAAAAAATCATGCCTTTTACAAATGCTCTCAAATTGGCTGAATATTGTGTACAAAAACAACATTTTTTTACGACAATATAACCCTGGCTATTCAAGGTGGACTGTTGAATTTTGTCAACAAAAACATGTAAGGATGTCTACATGAAAATCTCCACGTAAATTCAAAAAATAATCAAGCATGATAAAAAGGAATTTTAAGTTTACAATTTAGAATTGTAAAGTTAAAATTTTCATATAAAAAATATAAGCATTCTATTTGCTGTTTCATATAAATATACATTTATAAAAGTTGATGTTTAGCAATTTTGGTGTAGAATATTTGTTGGTGACTTATAGTGTGCAGTTTGTAGAAAACTAGAAGACAAAAAATACTCTCATCGTAGAGAAATTTAAAGAAATGGTTCTTACTTTGCAGGAATAACAAACTGTGACTAACAAACCGTGATTAACAAACCTGTGGCCCTCATTTTATGATGAATTTGAAATTTAGAAGTGTTACTATCAAAAAATACACTAAAAATCTTATAACAACTCGATTTTCATTATTATGACCTCACCACAAAACAATTCATATACTTAAGAACTAAGACCTTCAGTTGTAGATGCTGCTATATTGCTTGTACTGTAATGTGATGGCCCCTTGCCTTGCTATTTCATTCTATCATGAATCCTCACAAGGCTAAAAGTTGGCTCAATTTTAATATCAACAAAGCTTTAATAGGAGATACGCCCACATTTTATAACTAAAACTTCTGAAATGTTAGAAAATTCATTAAACGTGTTTGCTAAATTACGAAAAAATGCCGTAGGATATACCGCACACATTTAACTTTAATTTGACCATATTATAAAGGAAAATGAAGAATAACAACGAAAGAATCACAGAAAACAAACTTAACTTTTATAAACTTATGGACAGTTAACTTGTTAATGCATAATGCATCATAGATAATTACTTGATAAGACCCTTAAATGTTACTCCAGCCTTTCTGCCCGACATAACATCCCCTCCCAAACCCAAATGAGTAGAGCCGTCTAAATGATTTTTGCTGGATGGCAAGACACCTGTATTTTGAATATGACCAAAGCAATGGACTACAGAACAATTAACATAGATCAAGGAAAACACAAATTAGAAGTTCTAAGAAATTTTGAAGTGAGTTTCAGAAACAATTACTAAATGTTATCTTGAATATGCATAGTTTTGTCCATTGAAATTAACGCAGCTAATGCGTCAGTTTCAGATAATAGAGTCAGTCAGTGTAACTCATAAAAAATTACTCAATATTTTTTTTTATGAATAGTCAACAAATTTTCAAATGTAGCAAGTTGCATAATACCATGTAGCTGTGTTACCGTTCAAAGTATTTTTCAGAAAATTTCTTAAATTTATTCCTTGATTATGTGAATACCTTTCTGATAATCATTACCAGAAAATACCTTTAAACAAAATTAAATTACTATTACCAAAAAGTGTTGCTACACTTTAGATCTTTATACTGCCGAAGTTGATAAGAACGAATGCTGTGACTTCAAAATAAAGCATTAGGAATAGAACTGCTTGATTCCTCAAATTAATTCACTCGACTATTACTAGGATTCCTTCACTGCGCATCATTTTAGGTCAATGATTTGAACAATTTAAAGTTTGAACAGTCGGAAGCACATATCAAACTGACCAATAATAGAACATTTGTTACAGGGAAACTGGAACATGATCTTTGAGCATATTAACTAAGATACTACACCTCATGAAAAAATAATTTCTGGGATAACTGTACAATTCAAAATACTCATGTATTATCATTATCCATTGATTAATAAAATATCCAAGTGTCGATCAATATAGATGAATATACATACACGTATATATAATATATATATACATATATATTAGGTATTGGATGGTGCTGTCGGTATGGATTATGATCTACAGACAGAGAAAACATGAGCGATGTTTTGTTCTGCTTCAAATAGACCATGCAACTGTAAGATAAATAACTGATACAGTCTGATTCACATGGCCAGTTTTACGAAAATACAACAGCTAAGATTATCAGTGACACTGCTAGAGTCACTGTTACTGGATTATGACAGACTGTGTTGAACAATACAACAGCATTTGGAGAACTTAAACTACCTCATAGCAACACCCACAACATGGTTATCAACTACCCTAGCCATACGAAAATTATTTGTGAAAATCCAACGTAATAAGAATATTTTTCACAAGGGCATTCTGGTCTAGGTAATCGTTGTCTCAAAGATTAATAAATGAACACTTCTCGAGTTATTCCAGGCTATATTTGGGGAAAATTGTTGATGTTTTCTCTCAGTAAATCAATAATAATAAAACGAAAAAGCCATGATTGTGATCGAGTACTGAAAAGGGACAGAAATAAAGCCTGTGCAACAAGAATTGTTTTTGAATTCAAAAGCCTTAAACATCAGTAAGGTGGGCTTGAACACCACCAGATTTTTATTAAAATGTTTTTGAAGGATTCAAAATAAAGGTTGTTTCTGCTTGAAGAATTGTTAGTAGCCGAAGTGGTTTAAACATGGTTAAAACCATGGAGATAAAAAAAACACAAGTAGTAAAATACAAGGCATTTAATAAATCACAAATACAAGACTTCTTCTAGAAATCCCTGATTTGGAGTACAAATTCTAACTTTTTAAATTTGATATTTTTATTCTTAAAAATTCACAGAATAATCACTCATTTTAGGTGTAAAATAAAAAGACTACTATGTAGAGAAATAAAATAAAAATATCATAGGAAAATGCACTAGAAAAAATAGAATTTGAAAACTACTTCAATGAATATTTTTCTACATAAGATTTTTTGAACCAGGATCTCAAAAAAATAGGCAAAAATTTTCCGTACGAATCGACAAAATAGTTAAAGCTAATAGACAAAAAAACCTGAAATATCTAAGTATAATTTTGCTTAGATTTTTTGGATATAAATTGAGGATGGAGGGACATTGAATAAGGACAGAAAATTTATCAACAATTATAGTTGGGTACAAGATACTGGATTTAGAACGAAAATATATTTAGCCATATAAATCGAGAAAAATATTGGTAGAAAGAGTTTTGTTAGGGGTTGAGGAGTAAAGCCGCGAGATACACAGAAGTGAGGAATTCCAAGATGTCAACTTCTTACATAGAAACCGAACCAAACAAAAAACTAAAATTGCCAAACCGTGTATTTTCAGAGTCGCACGGGTTGGTTTTCTAGCAAGAAAATAGTGAATCTGACGCTGAGGATAAAACTAGGGGATATTTTTTAGCAATCGGGTAAAGATTTCTGTGAAATCAGAATACAAGCGATCGTTGATTTTAGATTTCCCTTTATCGTGTTGGGTTTGTTGGGTAGAATGAACTCAAAGAGGTTCGGCTGTACGAGCGGCAGGGGCCACGATCAAGCTCATTTGAAGCATTTCGGCTTCATTTTCGACAAAAAACGACAAAAAAAACTTACGTATAAACGTGTAATGAGAAAAATAAGGATTTAGAAAGCCTCTAGACGGGGTTAGAGCGACGAAAACAAAAAACGACAGTCCTGCTATTTTAGAATATGGCTTCTGCTAAACTAGAAGCGTGACAGTCAAGACATTGACTGGGCTTTCCGAAGCCGGTAAAGCTCACTTCGGCTCCCAGAAAACTTACTACAGCTAGAAAGAACAACACTTGAACATTGGCATCGAAAACACAAGCGTAAGTGCGAATTTTCCGTGAATAATCTTTCTTCCCCAGCCATTTTGTCGGCTTAGGTAATTTGTAAACATTCGACTCGCTTCTTGTGCCATGTTCAAGTGAAGACTACAGTTCTCAAACACCTCCGTGAACGAGTTTTCGATCGAACATCGAACGAAAACCCGCAGACGGTCAGAGGAACTGATCATAGAGCGAAATAATGGCGAAAAGGGCCGAACTAGCCCTCTTGCAAAAAGCTGAATATGTAACAATAAGATATTTGAACTTACTATTGAGCACAGTCTATAAGTTGGTACTCATTGGATCTCTCGAAGCACTCCTGTACACCCTGGTCTTGCCATAAAATTTTTGTATGATCGTAAAATTCCTAGAAGTTACAAAGCGACGAAAAGTGAGCTAAAATCGGGGCTTGTGAAAGCAGAACAAGACGACACCACACTTTGTTTGCTTTATACATCGAGTTGGCTTTGGCCTCTTGCACTGTTCTTTCGCTCCTTATAAACTACCACACACACGACATAAGCTAAAAGCAAAGCCTTTCGCTGCCATCGAATCGCCTGAAGACAATTCAACAGCGATTTCTGGTGTCTTGATCGATCGCAAATACATTTAAACGAGAACAAAATTCGAAAAACTAGAGTGAGTCTTACCTGTGGATAATCGAAGTCAGGAGCCGTGGCCACTTCATGAATGTAATCATAACGAAACTGGTTATTAGGATTGGCAAGCTTTACCGGTGGAGTTAGCGTACTCATCGCTCCTGTTATGGTCTAAGGGATTTGAAGGAAAATATTTATAGCTTATCGAAGCGAAATTCATCGAATGTTGGAAGGTAGTGAATGCGAACTGCAGCCCAAAGGTGGGTGGTGGGCGACTTAGTAAATAGGCTAGCCTTACCAATATTGCATCCCTAATATTCTTCTTTATATCTTCTATTTTTTGCCTTTTTTCCCTGTGTGAAAGCAAGCAAAATCAAGTATTAACACTAGGCCTTCTTGTTAGGGATTTTTCTTCGATCAAGGCAGCCTTTCGCCGCTCTGTCGCTCAGAAGTATACAATAGTCATATTTGGCCAGACTCACTGCTCAGTGAACCCATGGACATCGTGAAGAATCCTCATCTGTTTGACGATGGTACTTTTTCCTGACTCGCCAGCCCCTTGGAGATGAGAAATACAAGGCATTACTCTCTCGATCAGGACAACAAATGACCAACGAAAAACCACATAAACACTTCTTCAATTGTGCGAAATTTACCGAGGAGAAGGAGTCGGTGAGTTGCTCGATATGCAATTTTATCTTCTCGCAACTGCCTTTCAATTTTTTTGTTAGCGTTGCGCTGTTTCTTTTCATCATCCGTGATACCACCATTTCTAAAACACCCCATTGCACACAAGTGTGACTCAGGAACGAGGGAAGACACCCCCGTTGTCCTATGAAATAAAAAGCTTCTTTTTTTCCGAAGACGAGGCAGCAAGATTGTGAAGTTAAAAAACAGCCGTTTCAGTGGAGAACTGGTCAAGTTTTTGACACACCCGGGGCTCGTACCGCTGAGGCATCACGGGATACATGACCGGGATCACCACTAAGAGACCTGGGAACTACTCTGACCAAAAGATTACCACTGAACTGCTCTATTCTAGCGGGGTTTTAGGGGTCAAAAACTAATCTCATGATTATCATTCCTAATTTATTTGGTTCATTAGGGTTAATTGATGAAGCTGGAGTGGGTATATCAGGAAGGTGGGCTTGTATTTTTGGTGGAATGGGGTTTGGAGTTTGGAGTCGTTTGGTGCGCGCATGGATTTGAGGAAGTCCTAACCGACGGGAAGTAGTTATAGGAATCTAATATGGATTCATGACTCTCTCTTGGATCTAATCCAGCATTTTTAGTGAAGTTTTGGTGCTTTTATTGTAGCTGTTGTTTGAAACAAATACGAGAATTCGTCGAGTGCAATTATGCAAATTATTAACTCGTGTCTGCGGTCGAGGCTGGACAGGGCGCGCAAAGCATACGTCGGGTTGGGGGTGGGGGGCGGGGGATGTTGTGGAATGATGATACAAAGCACACTGCTAGTAACATGGGATTTCATATTAATATGATATTGCAGTAAGTTGTGTGTGGTTGAGGGGGGAGGGGAGGGGAGAAGAAGGGGTAACTCACCTAACCGCATCCCCTGACACAAGTGGGCATCCCTTGAGACTTAGGAAATATTTCCCACTTATAGGGTTTGAAGATGATTATGAAAGTCGTGCAGAAGGCGAACCCGAGGGCATTTAAATACAGTTTAGCCGTTAATGTTGACTAATTTTGATATAATAGCATTGCGCAGTGAATGTTTAAGATGTCTATATTACATAGGCAAAAACACCATACTCGTTGAGTATCAATCAGCTGAATGAATATCATAACTCTCATTACGTATCAGCTTAGTGATAGGCAAACACTGCCCGTCATGTGCTATCAACTAGAGAGTATTGCTTGGTATCAATCAGCTGAATGAATCAAATGAATCTCATTTCATGTGCTATCAACCAGAGAGTATTCTATTGCTTGGTATCAATCAGGTGAATGAATTTGTTGAATCTCATTACCAGCATACAATGAGAGGCAAACACTGCCCGTCATGTGCTATCAACCAGAGAGTATTCTATTGTTTGGTATCAATCAGCTCAATGAATCTCATGAATCTCATTACCAGCCTATAATGACAGGCAAACACTGCCCGTCATGTGCTATCAACCAGATTGTATTCTATTGTTTGGTATCAATCAGCTCAATGAATCTCATTACCAGCCTACAGTGGCACGCAAACACTGCCCAATGGTCCATCTCAATGCTCAATCATCCACGTGTATTCTTATTGAAGATACGCCATTTAGCAATTCAGCTGATAAAGTTAACCGGAAATGACATATTTTGATAGCCACCTATATCACTATTCTAAATAGGACCATAGACATTCTCACGTGTTGATTAAGAGAGTTGTCACGTGAGTCTTGTAGCATGTATTCGATTTCCCGCGCAAAGTGACGGTGGTAGCGAGATGCGCTCAAGACAAATTATACGATGCGCAACTCGGTGGTCTTTAAAAGTAAAATTAACTTTTAGAAAATAAGGCTTCACATCGTGCATATACAACACCCGCAAAAGAGGTTTGTTTTGCGCGTGCACACGAGGGCAACCATGCTGGATGGTAGGAATACTACAATCGTTCTACATGAGAAAGAATTCAAAAAGGGATTCTATTCCTCTGCCATATAGCACATTATCAGTATGTTAACACTGCGCACATTAAGATGGATTTTTCATACACTAACATCTTGCGCGCATCATTGGATCCAATAGAGAGAGGTTGATGGAAGGCAACCATCCAGGTCAAGATTGCGCTCTGCCTTACGTCGTTATTCAACAGCCTGAGTGAAAGTCATATTCAGAGTACAGTTTACACTCTCTTGAATACACATTTGTCTCAGTTTTATAGGAGTAGGGAAAACCGCAGAATCAGGGAGGGGGGAGGGGGAGGGCTGCACTCAATAAACCTATTTAAGCGGATCCACCAAGGATTCAACTGAAAAAGTTTATATACTTCACGATCATGAAAAACAAGTTTCTGAAGGTTTTGTTTTCCAAAACGTAGCTCTAAAAAGTCTCTCATTATACTCCAAAGCAAGATGATGCCTAGCAATATAGACCAAGTGGGGGGGGGGGGGGTGGGGGCGGAGGATAAACCAATAGAACTCTTTACCTTGGGCGTACCATGTGTCATTCCATCGAGAATCATTGTTTTGTTTAACTGTTGCGCATGAGAAGACAAATGAATATGGATACAACTCAAATGAAGAATCTTATTCTCAAGGGAATGACACGTGGTCTGAAATGGGAAAACATTACACCCAAGCCGAAAAGGTCTATAGACCCCTTGCAGCACGTCGGAATGCAGCTCAATTTGGAGGGCAAAGCAATAGGTTCCAATTCTCAGGAGATTGAAGTTCTTTTGTTTTGCCCTCTAAATTGAGCTGCTCTGACGTCACGTGAAAGGGGTCTATACCATTCCTTCATAGGTGGACCCAAGGGAATTGGGAATAAGAGAATTACAGACCCCCCTACATGAACAATTTTGTCATAAGATTACAAATGCACCATTGCTCCACTCTTAACTATGATGCACATGAGCTCTGGATACTTCCATGTGGTCCTCCCACTCATACCCTCTCTAATAAGACGCTGTGATAAAACGCTCTAATAAGTGGGGGGAGGGGTGGTCTGATACTACAGTATACTCATAATTGTAAACTCCATGCTGTTATAAGCGCAATGATATCAAGTCCATAAAGTCTGTCTCAAACACATAACAGCTAGGGAACTTAAGCAGCTCTAAATCTAGGACGGGGACGTGAGACCCGAGGTTTCAGAACTGAATTTAATGATAGAGGAAGATCTGGAAATAGGTGTTACTTCTTGATCTCAAGACGACGTGCAATTGCTGAATATTGCATTCTAGCGAGAACGATATCCTCTTTTCTTGTTCAGATACTGACCTTCCCGTTCTAGATTTCGGGTTGCTTAAGTTCCCTATTAAGGCAATAATTACTGTAAAATACTGAAATGAATAATAAATGGAGTTAACAGTGGATTCCACAGATTGGTTTTTCTTCCACTGGATTCCAATTGGAATTTAGAAGTTGAATTTTGTGGAGGAAAAAAACCCTCGAAGCACAGGAGAGAACCAACGAGCAACTCTACTCACATACGACACCGAGCCCTGCGGGACTCGAACGGGCGTCGCATTGGTCATAGGTGAGCGCACTCACCGCTATGCCACCCACCACTACCTAGCATCCGCCTTATGATATATCATAAGCCGGATGGTACAGGTTATGGTGCGCAGTACAAAATCTAATTAATATGAGCAGTCTAAAGTTGTTACGAGCACCGACGCTTTTCGCCAGTAGGTCGGCAATATTTTACGCCTACGCTAATATTCTTGCCACGCGCTGTCCTTGCTATGCCATGAAAATGGCAGCCAGACATTTTTTTTAAGGACAGCAACTAATATTATTCATAGAGTTTAGTTTTGTATAGCAAATTTATATTAAAGAAAAAAAAAAAGTTTTCAAAAGAAACAGCTGTCTAGCTAACAGTCATGACCTTAGAGAAAATAGTCCCCTTCACAGTTCCCTGTGCCATCTTGAAAGGTAGCCATGCCTTTGCATCGAAGCGAGACATGAGGTGACCTTGCAATGATAGAGACCTTTTTTAACACCTTGGACAATTATTCACATGTCTTTGTTATTGCAAGGTCACCTCATGTCTCGCTTCGATGCAAAGGCATGGCTTTAGTTGTTATTGTCCAGAGGGGTAAAGAAATGAGAAAGAAATGACGGAGAAAGAAATTTTCAAGCAGGAGATACCAAAATTAACTCAAGTTATACGAATATAAAAGTGCAAGGGGAAGTGACAAAAAATTAAAGTTGTCCACGTTTCCGGGGGGGAGCTTATTTTCTGAAGAGAATATACAGGTGTAGAACATATCGTGCGCGTCTGCAATAATGGGTGAAGGTTAATCTACAAGAACAAAAAGGGGAAGTAGTCTGGAATTTGCATGGGCTGGGGGGGGAGGGGGGGCACCTTAGCACTAACCTCCATTCATCCCTTCCCTCCACTCCTACAACCCTGAAACAAATACAGCTTCTTTTAAACGGAAAGAAAAACGTTCGCAGGCACCCTCATAAGACTTCTTCGTGATGTTACTCTGTATATTAGTAGGACAAACCTCATGTTCCATTCATTGAGTATCTGGACCCCCTTTGACCTCATGTTCCATTCATTGAGTATCTGGACCCCCTTTCACCTCATGTTTCATTCATACAGTATCTGGACCCCCTTTGACCACATGTTCCATTCATTGAGTATCTAGACCCCCTTTCACCTCATGTTCCATTCATTGAGTATCTAGACCCCCTTTCACCTCATGTTCCATTCATTGAGTATCTAGACCCCCTTTCACCTCATGTTCCATTCATTGAGTATCTAGACCCCCTTTCACCTCATGTTCCATTCATTGAGTATCTAGACCCCCTTTCACCTCATGTTCCATTCATTGAGTATCTAGACCCCCTTTGACCTCATGTTCCATTCATTGAGTATCTGGACCCCCTTTGACCTCATGTTCCATTCATTGAGTATCTGGACCCCCTTTGACCTCATGTTCCATTCATTGAGTATCTAGACCCCCTTTGACCTCATGTTCCATTCATTGAGTATCTGGACCCCCTTTGACCTCATGTTCCATTCATTGAGTATCTAGACCCCCTTTGACCTCATGTTCCATTCATTGAGTATCTAGACCCCCTTTCACCTCATGTTCCATTCATCCAGTATCTGGACCCCCTTTGACCTCGTGTTCCATTCATTGAGTATCTGGACCCTCTTTGACCTCATGTTCCATTCATTGAGTATCTGGACCCCCTTTGACCTCATGTTCCATTCATTGAGTATCTGGACCCCCTTTGACCCCATGTTCCGTTCATTGAGTATCTGGACCCCCTTTGACCTCATGTTCCATTCATTGAGTATCTGGACCCCCTTTGACCTCATGTTCCATTCATTGAGTATCTGGACCCCCTTTGACCTCATGTTCCATTCATTGAGTATCTGGACCCCCTTTGACTTCATGTTCCATTCATCCAGTATCTGGACCCCCAGAACCCTCAGTATTAATGAGTGGGTTGGAATGGACACCTGTTATGGGGTGTGAATCTCACACAGCAATATCATAGAAAACTGACTGCATATTTTTCAGAACGGAAAACCTGACCGTTCATAACAATTTAGCGAGCGCAGATATGTATCATTGATCTCGTGAAATCCAAAGCCCTGAATACATAGGTTACAAACGTTAAGTTATGATACTCAAGGGTTGCGACTTGACAGCCCTGACAGCAGGCTATAACAAAACGTCGAAAGAATAACAAATACCTGGACCAAACAGTTATAATAGAATTTTGTAAGACATAAATGCTTTGACTGTAAAATAAAATAATTTAGCTATTCGATAAATTTTAGGGTTGAAGTTTTTCATGATGGTTATTATATTTTGGATATGATTAATGACTGTCTGAAGGTTAAAGCCATCTGATTACAGCAACCAATTTATGTATATATGTAGTACATTGGTTCACGCTACGCGAGTACGTGTCTACGAACAGTGAAACTGGGCGGTGGTAAGCCAATTTTTAAACTATTGTATTTTAGACCAAAAACTCGAGAAAAACTCGAGAAAATCTTGGGCGAATTACGAAATATTTTAATGATGTTTTAAGAAGTGAAGAATAAATATAAATCGCTCTTCAAAAATTTAGTTTTCAATTGTGGCTTTTTGTGTGAGAATGAATTTTTAAAATCTCTAAGAACGTAAATACAAATTGATACTGTCAGGTTTAAAGGGTAAGACAGACAGTTGGTTCACACACACGGCAAGTACAATTACCAGTGCTAATTAAGCAGACAGGCCTTTTGGACAAGAGTCACGTCCCACATGCAAATGATTTAAAGTGAAACAAGGACAGTGTCAGGTGCGCTCACTATGGAGATTTTTCTTTTATGGGATACCTGTGGTAGAGAGTGAAAAACAACTCTGGGAGAGGGGGTGAGTAAAAAGTAGTAAACGGTTTTGAATGTGAGAATTTTTTTTTTTTGAAGTTGCGCAAATTTCCCCATTATAAAAATAATTGTATAAGTTTTGTAAATTTTTCTAAATTTTCATAGTCGTGTTTTGTCTCCCTATTTGACTTCCCTCCCTCCCTCCATCCCTCCCTCCCTCCCTCCATCCCTCCCTCCCTCCATCCATCCATCCATCCCTCCCTCCATCCATCCATCCATCCCTCCATCCATCCATCCCTCCCTCCCTCCCTCCCTCCATCCATCCATCCACCCACCCATCCATCCATCCATCCATCCATCCATCCATCCATCCATCCATCCATCCATCCATCCATCCATCCATCCATCCACCCACCCGCCCACCCACCCACCCACCCACCCACCCACCCACCCACCCATCCATCTAAAAGTAAAGTTCCTATATTCAACATTGGTAGTTCCTTCAGTTGAAATTCAACTGCTATCAATGGAAGCCGACGGTGCGCACTTTACCCCCTCTCTCCATAATGATCAGTGCTTTGTTTTAAGAGTATTCAAAGCTGAAGGTACAAGGATTAGAAAGAAGTCGAGACAGACGTGGAGATCTTGAGGATCGAACCATGGACCTCTAGCTCCGAAGGCCGCGCACTAAACTGCCCTGAGGTGGATTTTGAGGGAGGTCAGAGGGTGCCCGCACTGTAATTGGTTGGTTTAAACATTCAAGATTGTAAATTCCTAACACCCCCCCCCCCCCCCACTCAAAATCCTAAATCCGTCCATGGATAGCATGGAAAGATGTGCAGAAGTATATGAAAAGACTAAACCGAGATGGAAAGCAAGTTTTAAGCTTTAGATTAAGAATGCAAGAAAGTAAAAATTAATTTTTGCAACAGTAAACGTTAGAGTGCAAAATGTATGAAAATTCAAATAGGTCATTGCTACGCGCAAAACGTTTGTAAAATGTGTGCAGCTAGGGGCGTAGCCAGGGAGGCCTAGGTCGTCATCAAGTGTGGTGCAACTAGGATTATGACTTAGTTGGGATTCGAATTCACCCGAGCTAGAAACAATGAATAAATATTGCACTTGCAGAGGGGGATCCAATTGTGATATTCCTGCCCAAAATAACCTTCTATCATATGCTAAAGGATGCTTTCCTCCTTGTCTTATTCAAGGAATTCCTTGGCTGGTGGGTTGAGGGGGGAACGGGAGGGATTGACGAGGGATGGGTGAGGGGAACGGGAGGAAGATAAGGAATGGGTGAGAGGAAGGAGAAGGGAGACGAACGGGTAGGAGAGTGTTACTAAACTTGGAAGTCAACCAGCAAGATCACAGATGTTTAAAATCATCAAAAGGTATGCCAGCAAAGTTAAATTGTGACAGAAATCAGAGACAACGCCCCTCGCGCCCCACTCCACTGTCTCTGCACGTCGTGCTCTATCCGCGAACTCCATGCAAATAATTACATAAACGCAATGCAAACAAGGAAAGTAAGAAACACATATAATTTCCTCAGGAAAGTGTGATTTCTTTTGTATATCTCAGAACAAGTTCTAAAGATGTTTCTAGTTTCCTTTTATGGACGGCAGCGGGAAATACGGTAAATGTATGACAGCATCAAGTACAAACTCGGATTGGAGCCATTGTTTCGTGGTCATTCAAGCGAATTCAGGTAAGAGTCTATTCAAAACTATTAAAATCTCAATATTTTTATAAAAACTTATATTTATGAATTATGGGCTAGTTTTTCTGATATCTTTTACTATTACGAAACTCATATCGTACAATGAATCGTGCAATGCCATATTTAGATAGATACACTGAGTGCTCGATGCAAATGAGCTAGTTTGTTTGGATTACTCAAGCTAAAAATATACATAGAGACAATGAAGTATATTGCCCAAGACCTGGATGAATTAAAATATTTGACTTGCTCAACTGATTCGAAAACGTAATAGAATCTCACGCTCTTTATCTAAGAATTTTCAAAACATTTAATAAAGTAATACTTTTTAGTAGTAATCGAAAATTGAGCTTGAAAAAAAGTAATATCCCGGATCTCCGGGGGAAAGATGGCTTTGGCGAGGATGTCGGGGTGGAAATTAAAGTTTGCAGAGGAAAAAATGAATTGAAGTCTCTCATGTCTGGAAGAATAAACACTCACGAGACAAGTTTGTCATCTTAAGGAAAAAAATCCCGATAAAAAAACTATTTTCTGGAGTACATTAGGGATTTTTGCAGTAACCTGAAACGCTCAGAATAACATTGGATGGTATGTTTGTGACCGTTACTAGGGCAACAGACCAGTGTCATTGGCTTGTTTGACACTATATTTAGCATCTGTTAACAAAGGCCGTTTTCTCTCCATCCATAAATAGCTTCTTTGTATACCTGTTCAAACATGATAAGAATAATTTGAGAGCGTTAAACACAGGAAGCCCAGTTCTCGAAAAATCGAATTTCAATGAGAAGTGGGGGCCTGGGCACTGGAGGGAAAAATGAAGTGAAAAATAAAAATAAAAAATTGAAACGAGAAAATTTAAATAAAATAAGCGAAAAACGAACAAAAAATTGACATGAAAAGAGAATGAAATTAGAAAAATAGAATGAAGCTAAATGAATAAAATAGTAATAAAAATAAAATAAAATTTATGAATACATTGATTTTTCTTTTAAGAAATAAATTATTAAAATACAATATTGAAGCTGTTTTAGAAAACAAAAAAATAAAGATAAGACAATGTGGTTTCTGATACGTTATGTAAGATTACATATTTATTATATTACATAATCAACTCGGAAACATTTCATTTCATGGATCTGAATTTTAATCTCGTACGTACCCAGAGCCTACGTTCAAAGAGGAACTGTGAGCTCTGGGTATGAGATTGATCTGTCTGCGCGGCGATGCTTCTCCCCTACTCCCTAGAAAAGAGACTTAGATTCGTGGGGGGAGGGGTACCCTACTAAAACGATAAAAATAAAAATGGCAGACATTATTTTGCAATAATTTTATGCTACAAAAAATTATATTTTTTCTTAAAAAAAATTTCTATAAATTCGCCCTTTTAATTTTGGTGTTCGTATTGTCTGGGATAAAATATTTAGATAAAATATCATTTTCAGCTCTGTATTTCTGTAAAAATATAAAATACTTGGGTTCTTTTTAGTCTATCATAATTATTTTGTTATTTTAAATGACAAAAAAAAAATTCTCTGGCTTATCTGGCTATACTTTTACCGGTTTTGAAAAACAAAACCAATGTGAAAATATGCATTTCTCTCGATTTTCATAGGATGAGCTAAAAATAGCGAGCCAGAAACGTCTTCCAACGAGTCAATGTTAATGAGATTACAGTCGGTATCCATGGCAACCAACGTACACACTGAGCTTGAACAGGTGGCATTATTGACAAACAAGGTTCTAAAAATAGAATTGGCAGTCCAGGGGGGGCATGCGATTAAGTAAACTTTTTTCTCAAGTTTGCACGGGAAAGACAGATCAGAAGAATTTTTGATTAAAATTTTCGGCTAAAAATTACAAGAATGTTTCTTTTTCTACCCATCTCGCTGCAAAACTCGTAACTTTGACAATGTGAAATCTTGGGCAGTGAGCGCCGATTTCTTGGCAGCCCTGTGCCACAGGTTTTTCTTTTGACTCTGCTCTACTGAATTTTGTAAATAATTTACCATTTCTTACTGTCTCTATAGCACAGCGCCAATGAACTGCTGGAAATGGCGCTATATAAATATATTATTATTATTATTATTATTATTATTATTATTATTATAAAAGTAGGGCTTCGATACTGTTTTCTGATTGGCTGATAAGACAATGAACATATATCAATTGAAATAATTAAACCGGAAACAAAAAAGCTAGTTCCGATTTCACCATAGTACCGTTTCTTAGCAACATGAACAGAAAACCCGAGCTCATGACTTGAAACGTTTCTTTTCTATCAAAAACTAGTGCGCAGCTAAGCCGGAATGTGCGCACCAAACGTTGGTGCTTAGGGGGAAGTGCGAGATTTGGTCAGGCCAAAATCTGGTTTTCACTAGCGACGCAAGCACAGTCGCAAGCACAAAACGCAAGCAAGAATTCCGTTTTCACTATGACGCAGGTAGAAACGCAAGCACAAGTATCAAAATTGTTTGATCCTTGCGGTTGTGTCGTTCTCGTGTCCTGCCTAAGAGAGGAGATTCCTAGTTGTTAGTAAGGGGGTTCGATTGCAGTACCTTCTAAGGGGGTCCACACGATCTGTCCCTGCTGCTTTGCCCGCAAGCAGCTCGTCTTGAGAAAGGGTTCTAAGTTTCAACACTATTATCTTACGCGAGTTATTTTAGTTAGCGTGTAAAACAAAATAGTCAAAGTAAAACAATGGAATTAGTGTATACCACTAAATGAAATCACTAGCAGTTTTATAGGCATTGTTTTAGACAATATGATCCTGATCGTACGAACCTTTTTGTATGTTGACACCATTCTTTAAAGTAATATTCTAGAAATACGCGATGTGATGTAGACTAATACTGCTTGGGGGAGGTTTTTTTTGTAAAAATTGAGTTTTACATTAACTTAGTAGCCCCTCCCTTACAAATTATTTAATATTCATTTGTGTCCCCCTGAATTGATATAAATTATTTTAAATATAAAATGACCGTCCTTTACGTGATTTACCCCTATAAATTATAATCTTAAAAAAATTGGTTCCCCCTCAAGATCCAAATATCTCCCCCCCCTCCCCCCCTAAAAAAGTAAGGCGCGGAAATACAAGCAATAAAATGGTGCAAGTATTCGCGCGTTGCAAGTTGCAGAGTGAATGGTGATCATATTACCAACCCATTCAACGACAAAATTTTGTTGCGCGACTTTGTTGCAAAAGTACAAGCTCTTTCTACTCTTTGCAACAAAGCAAATTTAAATCAGCCGTAATTGCCAAACACACAGATTACTAAACAAAACGATATTTTTTTAGGTAGCGTAACAACAAAAAGCAAATCCAATTCTTGTAAGTTGTTTTTCACAGTTTTCAATCTTGGACAAAAAGGTTGAGAAATTTTCAGTTCCAATGCATTCAGACTAGAACATCTTAAAATCCCCCGAAAACGAACCCCCTTCCCCCCAAACAATGTTGTTTTGAGGGAGATGTTTTACAAAATATTATCTCACTTTTTAATCCCCTGAGCATGCGCTTAGAGCAGTAGCGCGGAATGCTTGATGCGTGTATATAATTTGTTACTAATTATTCAGTATCAATAGGCGACAGTGCTTAGTTCAACAGTAACAATGTGAGTTGCAGATCCAGGGGGTGTCAATTGGTGCACCAGACACCCCCCCTAAAAAATCAATCTAAGTACATATTAAATAAGTCAGATCAGGATTATTGATGACGTCACCATATCGTCACTTTTCACATTTCGGACAACCCCCTTGAAAATTTCTGGAACCGCCCCTCCATCTGCGTATTTTCTATCCCAGTCTTTTAATGGTCACTATACTTATATATTTCTTTTAGAATATACATTGTGAGGTTAACTTATATTCGCGTCATTGTTTTTTCAAAAATCACAAAATTAAAGCGCGGCGAAAATCAAAATTCTTGGTTATCTTACTGGGATTTTAGAACTAAGCTAAAAATCATCATCATCATCATTATCACCATCATCACCAACACCACCATAATCATGATCACCACCATCATCATAATCATCATCACCATCATCATCACCATAATCATCACCACCATCATCATCATTCTCACCACCATCATCATAATCATCACCACCATCATCATAATCATCATCACCACCATCATCATCCTCACCACCATCCTCATCACCATAATCATCATCACCACCATCACAATCATCAACACCATCATCATCGTCACAACCATCATAATCATCATCACCACCATCATCATCATTGAATTAGAGTTATTACAAGGAAAATTTGTAACAAACAATAAGTCCTGTGAATCAACAAAATAATATAATAATAATAATAAAAATAATAAAAATAATAATTCATCGAAGACACTTTAACAAAAAGAATATGTATAAATATATATATTATTAAAAAGTATTGACAAAAGGAAATCTACATGAATACCCCTACATGAAGAATCCCCCCCCCCCAAAAAAAAACACTAAAATTGAGATGAAAAACTAAAAACTAAATGGTAGATAAATGTATAAATAAGTGTGCAAAAAGATGGTTTTGTGCAATTAAAACATAAAGCAGGTTGCCTGCAAAGTTAGCACAATCAGTGACAGTCACATAATCATACAACCAACTCCCCCCATTTTTATAAGATCTTATGTGACATTTGCGCCCCCACCCCCACCCCCAGATATCCAGGCCTTGCTATGGGCCTGTAAAGACATAGGAAAGAAACAGATGTAGTTATGCATAAGAAAGATGTAGCATTTTAAAGCATGGAGTGCACTGAAAATCCCATTTTATAGCCTGAGATTTTTAAGGCCATTAATTAGCTTAATTATATATAAATATTGAATACTTAGTTGTAATTTATATATATAGAGAATAAAAAAATTGCTAAAAAATATATTTAGATTGATATTATTGGTCAGAACAACCGTCCGTCACACACTTTGAAAGATTGAAATGGATGACTAATTTTAAAAATCCTTTTTAAAAGGTGGAACTACTAGTGATAGTATAGTATAGTATAGTATAGTACAGTACAGCATAGCATAGCATAGCATAGCATAGCATAGCATAGCATAGCATAGCATAGCATAGCATAGCATAGCATAGCATAGCATAGCATAGCATAGCATAGCATAGCATAGCATAGCATAGCATAGCATAGCATAGCATAGCATAGCATAGCATAGCATAGCATAGCATAGCATAGCATAGCATAGCATAGCATAGCATAGCATAGCATAGCATAGCATAGCATAGCATAGCATAGCATAGCATAGCATAGCATAGTATAGTATAGTATAGTATAGTATAGTATAGTATGTTTATCATAGAAAACATTCATGAAGTAAAAAATGTGGTGTATGGAATTTTATGGCTATTTCAAAAAAGGTTGGTGAGGGTTTTGTTGCTTGTTGCATGTTGCTTACCAAGCTAGAAAATGTATTATATTCATATATAAATAATGTCAGCACAGAAGAAAATATGCTGGAAAAACCTGCAGACAAAGTTTGGGGAAATTTCCTATTGTCGTGAAGTGTGGTGTTTATTTAAAGAGGGTGGCACATAAAAGTGAAAAAATAAATAAAATAATCCTGTGGCCTTTTGTGGATTGGATTCACATCACCCAAAGTACATTTCTGGCTTGGTATGCATCATGTAAGATTGACTAAAACCTTCAGCTATCTTTTTTGAAATAGTTGTATACCGCGGCTAGCCTTAGGCTGCCCTTTACCAGTCCCTTCCCAGGGATGAACTAGGTTTTGATGATAATGTCTTCCACGTCTGCACCACCAGCACTCTTATCCACATCACGATCACAGTAAAACTCTGCCCAGACAGGACAGTGATCTGATATCACTCCATTCATCTTCCATACATTAGGAATTAGTGGGTGTGACATGCCGTCACGAAACACACCTGTAAGAAAAAATGGTATTCAATACTCATCTGGGCCTAGTTGCATGAATGGTGGATAGGACAATCCCCATGAATAAATCCTTAACCCTTGAATAAATCAATGCTGTTATCCAATAGATTTATCCACTGGATAAGATTTATCCATCAGACAGTGCTATCCACCATTCGTACAACTGGGCCCTGGTTATTTGTAAACAGAAAATGATTATGTAACAATACGAAACAAAATATCCATACACTGGTAGATGCTTTGCAGCACATCAGAATACAGCTCAATTTTGGAGAACAAAACGATAGTTTCAGTAATTCTCAAGAGGTCAAAATTCTTTTTTGTCCTCCAAATTGAGCTGCTTTGACATCATGTGAAAGGGGTCTATATCCCTGTCAGAGAAGGGGGATCGGGAGGAGCTTAGATAAGTAAGAAAATTTGGAGGAAAAAACCCTTGAAGCACAGGAAAGAACCACTAGCAACTCTACTCACATATGACACTAAGTCCAGCGGGACTCAAACCTGGGTCACATTGGTGAGAGGCAAGTGCTCTCATGATCACTACTATGCCACCCATGTTTTCCAAAGGAATAATGAGATTACCTGCACGTTCAGTAGAATAATGATTCTCGGTCTGATTGCTTATCCATACATTGTCATAGCACTTAGAACCATACATGTTAGAAGTGCTGATGTTAGTGTATGACGTATGAGGAATCAGGTTATGCAGACCTGCCTCACGGAATGAATCAAAGTCTGGAAAGAATTGGAATAGAACAGTCAACATTAGTAGATGAAGAGAACATGCGCACATTTGCTGTGTGCAGTCATAAAGCATGCAGTGATTGGCAGAACTTGAGAGAAGTGTCAGGAGAAGCATGACGTATAGCAGAGTGCTTCTCAACACATCTCAAGTGTTCTCCAGGGAGGATTGAGCACTGTGATGAATTGTGGCAGAGGATATGAATGACGTCGCATCTAAAAATACATAACAATGTTCCTACACTGTGTTAGGTACTTTTTATTTTTTACCAGATAGGGGGAGGGGTGGGATTTGATGGGTAATTTAAAAAAAATTAGGTTCAAGAGAGGAGCCTTACAAAAGAATTAGTCGAACAGCACTTTCACAATAACAAGAATGAGAAACAAGGAAGATGTAATTTTTATTGCAACAACCAAGAGGAGGGTCAGATTTTGCATATTGTTCACCATGCAAATCCCACTGCCCCCCCCCCCCCCCCCCCCCCCGATAACAAATGAACGGTTTTTTTGATAATAAATAAATATTTCACCTTTCTCATCTGGTTCCAGATTAAAGTCACCAACGATGGCCAAGTCCTTTTCCCCTGAAAAAAAAAATCAGCATTTTATAATGATTTCATTTGGGATTCAGTCTTCAATATCCGACAAACCTGGTATCTGTTCCTTGACTGCCGTCACGATGTCTGGAATACGAGCCAATTCTTCCTGGAAAACAATCAGTGAAGACTGTTCAGAAGTGATATATCAAATACAGGTGAAAGGCAGAGATGAGATCCCTAGCAATAGACCTCATTGGCTTGGGTTTAATGTTGTCCCATTTCAGACCACATGTCATTCTCTTGAGAATAAGTTTCTTTGTTTCAGTTGTATCCATATTCATTTATCTTCTCATGCACAACTGTTAAACAATGAAATGATACTCTGGGGAATGACACGTGGTCTGAAATGGGACAACATTACACCCAAGCCAATGAGGTCTATTGCTGTACCATGATTTTTGAAATTCAAAATAATAAGTCTAAGATTTGAGAATTTCAGTCCCACCATGAAGTATGGATCTACTTATTTTGAAGACTGTGATTTATGAAAATTTGTATTACACCCTCAGAATCCTTGTATCAAGGTTATTTGTTAATTGTATTTCCATGATTTGTGAATTTTCCTGATTGATACCCCCACCACCACTATGTAGACTTAAGAAAAGAAGTTGTCTTTTATCTTTTGGGTTGCCCAAGGGTGAAACCACAGGTAGCCCAAAAGGAGTTCTTGTTATGGTAAGTCCATTACCTGTAGTCTGCTAAGGTCTTCATTATCAAGGCCTGTTGCTTTAAGATGAACACTGACCACTACAAAGTCAAATGCTTTGGCCTGTTACATACAAAACAAAAAGTTGAACATCAATACATGTATATAGAATTTTCTATAACATATGTCCCATACCCAGAGCTTGAAATAATGGCCGATCAGTCGCCAGTCATGATGACCAGCCAAATCAGTTTTAGCTTGCTTGTACCCTATTTCTGGCTCAAAATGACTGGTCAAAATGACCAGTTAGACAAAAAATTTGACCAGACATGTTACAATTCTGGCTGGACATTGTCCATTGAATGGCCGTTATTTCAGGCGCTGTATACCTAAGTTGAAACATATTGAATGAAACAGCCCCTTTCTCAGAATTATGCAGCAAAGCACACAAATGCTAGACAAATCCCTGGTATCCAATCCTAGGTATAATGTATGGACTTTTCATAGACAGGATTTTGTGTTAGAAACATTCTTTGAAGGAAATGACTAAGTTGATTACATAGGGCGACCCTAAAACGCGGAATGGCGGAATATTCTAAAAAGCGGAATTTACAAATATAAAGAATATATTCTCTCAACAATTGTAGTATTTGATATTGTATTCAAGTAATGATGGCTGGTATGCATATGATCAAGGGAAAACTACTGACAGTTTGTGCTTCACTACATGCACGGCTTTCTAATCTGAATAAAAACTTTAATAGAAACCTCAGTAATTTACGCAAGTTATTTACGGGAGAATATTTGATTATTTGCTTCCATCAAAAAAATAATCAACTCACTCGCTGTTGATGGCAGGCAAATTTGCCTAGTTTGATTTACCTTGGAGTACAAAATTATCTTAGCCGTTTGACTTGAGTTAACTTGGTAAATTTGCCGAATTTAGTTCGGTTTTCCCTTGATCATACGCATACCAGCCATCATTACTTGAATACATAATCAAATACTACAATTATTGAGAGAATATATTCTTTATATTTGTAAATTCTGCGTTTTAGAATATTCCGCCGTTCCGCCATTCCACGTTATAGGGTCGCCCAATTACATAACAAAAAATAAATCATTTGTGTTCATTCACTGGTTTTGACTTGGTTATAATGAATACTGAAACTCAGTTGACAGTATCAATAGGCACTAATGCTTTGTTCTCAGCAACAATGTCTTTTATCCCTGCTTTTTATGGTCATTTATTAATAGACCATTTCACAGTTCTCGTCGATCAACCTCAGTGTCGATAGCATGTAATTTATTCTTTAAAATAATTTTGACTAAAGCCTGTGGAAGTTTTAAGTGTTCAAATTGTTTGACAAAGTGTACATTCCTTAAATTACTGTAAGCTGTAGTCAAATCCTAAAGAATATATTACACACTATCGAGGCTGAGGTTGAGCAACGAGAACAGTGAAATGGTCTATTATTGGCTTTCAAAAGTGCCAAAAATTTACAAAGGATATATGGTTAGTAGGGACGCTTGTCCCCTGTAATCATACCTATTTCTTTGTGATTTTTTGAACGGCTGTAATTCTAGTTTTTTTCACTGAAAAGCGAATGTTCAAATTTGCCAGGTTTACTAATCTTGAAAAGCTTTCTCGATTGACAAAACTTTATTGCTAATTAGTTTAAAATTCAATTGAAGTTTTAAAAATCACTTTTTTATAGTGGGATACCAATTCATTAACTTAATACTGGTTTCCAATTTGGCCAAATATTGAACCCTACTGTCACTCACACATGCTACCGATACATTATATATTCTGTGCATACAACTCAACTCACATGTTGATTTTTATGAAGGGAGGAAAAACCAGAGAACCTGGAGAACAACCCTTGTGGCAAGGGAGAGAACAACACATCAAACAAACTCAACTCACATAAGTCATATGATCTAAACCAAGCCGGGGATCAAACCCAAAACACAGTGGTGAGAGGTGAGCATGGTAAACCACTACGCCACCCATAACTTGCTGCTGTCTTTGCTCATTTCCAAACTGGCCAATATATGTTGAGCTTCAAATCACATTGAATAAACATATCATAGAGTCCACAAGCACATACCTTGAAGAAGCCAAGAAATGGTCTTCTTGCAAATTGTTTCTTGCCTTGTTTAGGCTTCTCAAGAAGATCATGACTTTTAAGCTCAATGTTACGGCTAGAGTCAAACAAGAAGCCATTGAACTCTCTAGACTAAAAGAAAACAAACACAGGTTAAGGACAATTTACTTTTAAGCCAGAAGGGGGAGGGGGAATTTAAGAGGGGGGGGGTCATTAAATAAATCAGGACTTAAGGATGTTCGTGGGCATTGTTTGTGCGCATCTGTTCTGTGTATATGGTGTGACCTATATTTTTCAAGATCAAACTCCATCACCCTCATTGCGAAAATGGTTTTGATAGGCTATATCTCAAAAACAACAATGGTGACCCCCATTTTTTATTTTAGTATTTTATAAAGAATTACATAAGCTATCAGTGTTCCAAATTTTTTCCTCAGATTTTTTTCTGAGTTAATTTGTATGGCAGAAAGAAAGGAAGTTAAGGAACAACAGGAAAGCAAAAAAAAAAAAAAAACAATGAATAAAGTAAAGAATTGGAAATTGAAATTGAAATAAAATTCTGGTTTCTTCTCTCAGATTTTTTCTGAGTTTATTTGCATGGCAGGATTATACTATTTCTTATTCTATTTCCCTATATGCATTTACCATCATTTATCATGTTGTTTGTTAATAAAATTACTTAAAAAAGCCCTCACCCTATACATTGGACCAGCTACATCAGAAGTCACACACTCCCAATAACTCTTGGGTCTCTTTAGCTGTTTGATCTTTTTCAGGGTTGGATTGTTGAGCTCGTCTTGTATCTGTAAAAATAAAAATCATTTATCAACCAATAGACCATTCACAAGTGACAGCTATGTCCACTAGAAGAATAGAACAGCCAGGAAAAAAGCACATGCTCAGGGGATTAAAAAGTGAGATAATATTTTGTAAAACATGTTATATTTTAGTTGTATTTTTCTTGTCAAACACAATTTTCATTAAATATTCAAGATCACGTACCATTAAGCGAATTTTGATTCAAATATACCAAAATATTGCATATTTTACAAAATATTATCCCACTTTTTAATCCCCTGAGCATGCGCTTAGAGCAGTAGCGCGGATTGCTTGCTGCATGTATTCTCATGGCTGCTGCATGGCAAAGGTCTAACCATTTGCAGATATTTTTAGAGCAAAGGCAGCACCTTCTACTCAGTTATTTTAGGGCCCTGAGTGTGGGTCCTGGTTTGGCTGCAGGGATTCAAACCCACAACATCCTACATCCTACACAACAGACCAGTGGCCAACCAACCGAGCCAACCAGGAGGCAAGTGTACTACCGCTACATCTCCCTTGATTCGAACAGAGACAGATCTCTCTATAGGGAGAGTTGGGGATATTCTAAGTGGGTACATTCTAGTACTGAAGGGACAATCTATGGCACTCAGCACAAAGTATACCCATAAGACTACGGTATGCACATGATGTTGGAATGAAATGTGTATATGATCATACCATACCATACCCATAAGACTGCCATAAAAATTATATTTCAGAGAAATATGCACATTTATCAAAAAAGAATTAGTAAACAAGAAATAAATAAAAGCTAAAACAAACCAAATGTAATGCTGTTTCATCTCCAATTTCTTGAAATACTCCAATACTTATTCTGCAACAAATATACAATATGATGGTTAAATATTAACTGGACAAATAACTAAGAACTATGGATAATTTTATCTGGGTGTAATGTTTCCTATTTAAACCTGGTTTCAGTCCTGTTATGTCAATATTAGTATTGAATTGTTTGTCGGTAATGCTATAATATCGGCAAATGAAAGTATATAGAGGATATTACATGGTCGCGCGGAGATGTGAATTTTATCTTCGAGTGTTGAAAAGGTCTCTCACAAGTGAGCGCAGTGAATGAGTGAGAGATTTTCAACATGAGAGAAGATAAAATTTGTATCTCCAAGCGCCCATGTAATATTCTGTTTATTAAATAATTATCAATGAAAAGGAAAAGAAAGCTTTTTCGAGCTTTTTTCTGCTATAAGAAGTATGTAACCATAGTAAAGAAA
This sequence comes from Anthopleura sola, assembly GCA_023349425.1. Classification (NCBI taxonomy): domain Eukaryota; kingdom Metazoa; phylum Cnidaria; class Anthozoa; order Actiniaria; family Actiniidae; genus Anthopleura; species Anthopleura sola. Next base: position 20,049,702 of record JALHLI010000001.1, read on the forward strand.
ATTTTTGAAATAGAGAAGTATAGGTATTTCATTGATAATCATATAATGAAAAACAATAATTTATTATTAAATAATAATTATTGAAATTCGGTTTTCGCATGATATCATAAAAATCAAGATTTCAGCCGTTTTATCTGTCTCTGCCTAAGGCTTTGGCAGATAACATGGCCTTGGTCTTGATAATTTACAATATCCTGCTCAACTTCATCCAATAATTATTGAAAATAAAGGTGCACAGTTATTTCAAAAAAAGTTAGTGAAGGTTTTGTTACATTTTCTGCATGTTGCATGTCACTTACCAAGCTTGAAATGTACTTATTCATATGTAAATAATGTCAGCACAAAAGAAAATATACTGGGAAAATATGCTGGGGAAAAAGGCAGACAATGTCTTGGAAAATGTTAAATAGGCTCCTTGCAGCTAATAATCACATGACTGTAACTGGAGAGCAAAAAAATCCCATTTCATTTATTCAAAACAATTTTCAATAAATTTTTAATGCCTTGGATAAAGCCTTTTTCAAAATGCTTTTATACCCTCAAAGCATGCTTTTGATCTTAAGATATTAAGCTTTAAGAGTTTGTTTGCCTTCCAGTTGAGCTTTTCCCAAGGGACCGTGAGTTCAATCTATTCGCTATTGAAGTGATATATCATCACATGACTGTTAGCTGCAAAAGGCCTATTATTGTGAGCTTTCACTGCTTGAATTAATATGCGCGCAATGTTGCTGAAGTAGGATCGTTTTCTACTTGAGCAACATTGTGTGCAACAAATTGCAACGTGTGCCATGGCTCGCAACATCGACTGCCTGCAATGTTGCACTGTGTGTCCGTTGCTTTACCACCACCCATGCTGCATTTTGGGCTTGGTATGCAACATGCAACAAGCAACAAAACCTCACCAAACTTTTTTTGAAATAGCTGTATACAAGCATAATGTATGTAAGTAATAAAGGTTAAATAACCTACCCATTTTCTAAGATCGTCCTGCAAATGACTTCCAAAACACCTCTATTTGCAGCTTTGTCATCATTGAAGCATTGCAGATTCCAAGACATAATACGAACCACTTCTCGCCCCTCGTACTGAAGGCATCCATTAGTAGGCACAGGATTCAGCTTGGTAAAGCCTGGTCCTTCTTGCAGTATTTCTCCAACTGTTAACACTTCATCGAGTTCCTTAACTCGCCTTCTGCTTATTCCTTTCACAGCTGCCAGGTCTTGAATACGACGAAAATCTCCATTTTCTTCACGGTATTTTACGATTTTTCGAGCCAGTGAAGGACCTATGCCTTGGATTTCATCGAGTTCTTCTTCACTTGCAATATTTACGTTCAATTTTCCTTCTTCTTCCTCCCATTCTTCTTCCTCCCATTCTTCTTCCTCCCATTCTTCTTCCTCCCATTCTTCATCAGCGGCATTACAGTCTTCATCTTCTACAGCTTTCCTTCTCTTCTTTCCTTGTGGGCTTGTCTGTAGACCTTTCCTCTTTGCAGCAGTCGGCTTGCTGTCTTCGTCCAGACTCCACTGACTAGTCCATTTTTCGTTCTTCAGCTTTTCGTGTTCTTGTTCATCTTCCCGCTTTTTTCGAACACGTAGCTCGACCTCCCCCTTCTCGTCAATCTCGACCTTAAAATTATTTTCAAACTTCACCTGACAACGTGCTCCAGACTTTTCCAAAGCAGCCACCACGTCGCTGAGGCATTTTAGTTTTCCTTTCTCCTTGTCTTCTACTAGTTTCTTAGCTATTTCTGGACGTATTCCAATGAGTTCCAGGTCGCTCGCAGAAGCTTTGCTCAAAGCCATAGTTTTTCTCGCCAAACGCGGATCTTTTGGACGAATAGATCTGTCTTTGTCTCTCTTACCAGAATGTTCGTTACCCATTCTACTTCTGACTTTGACCTATCACCGCTGCTGCAGTTTTCCAAGTGGAATATATATCTGTGCACTTGTATATAAATTGCCGTATGGAGAATTGTTAATTCACAATGTTTTCATATCCACAGGAATATATAACGTTGCAAAGATTCTTACATTTTGTAAAAATAAGATTAGAAAGAACGAAAAAGAATCATGCCAGCTGCATAACATGGCAGGGAGGTACTGGTACTAGTTTAGTTAACCGCTGACCATTAAAGGTCTGCGAAGACCGACCGAGTGGGGACTGCGTTGAGTGAGTACCACGTGATTACCTTTGATAGAGAATCGAAATGTTGAGGTGCGAAATTCTCCCAATATGATATTCTCTTATTCGACAATATTAGATTTTGTTGAGAGATTTTTACATTTCGTAAAGAGAGTTTAGTGACCTTTCATTATTCATCGACTTGTCAGAAACTTGCGGGTGGAAGGGGTGAGGGGGGTGTGGAGAGTTTAAATTGAGCGTTGAAAATGTCACGGTTGTCGATGACCCTACCTAGCGATGGGAATGAAATTTCCTGACCCTGAATGTTCTTAATGTGACCTCCCTTGAAACTAAATTTGTCTCCAGAGGTATGTCAACCCAGGGAGGTGGGACCTCCCTGGTCAACCGAACCTATATTCAGTGGCGGATCTAGGGGTAGTGCGACGGGGTCCGCTGCACCCGTTTTTTTTTCAACGCCATTTTTTTTTTACTTTGACATCATATGACGTCAATATGACGTCATAGCAATCTATTCCCTGATCTGGACCCCGTTTTGAAAAACCCTGGATCCACCACTGATATCAAATGGACCTGACCGGATTATTCCATGAACTACACTCGCAACTTGGTAGTGACTATACTGTCGTTTAATAACACACTTTATGACGTTTAAACTCAATAGTAATACAGACAAAATCAATAATCTTGTAGCCTACTGAAAATTTCAACTTAAATAAATGTTGACTATCAAAAACTTATCAAACAATGGTTACTGTAATACTTGATGGTGATACCCCAGTAGATAAACTTTAATCAACGTTATTGTGGTGATATGGTTATAAGAATCATGCACCTTATCACTGAACTACTGTTATCAAACTAGATTTTAGTCCAGTATTGATACTATTTTAGTCATTCTTACTATTTTTGTGTCGTCTGCTTTTTTTTAAACAAAGGTTTTTTTCTTATGCAACTCTATGAATACCGATAACTGGTACCGAACAAAAAGTTAGCAAATCTTCTGGAAGTTCAAGATTTCTAACTACAAGACAAAACTATTCCTTTTTCTCATCCGGGCATCCCTCTTGTGGTATATTTTTCTTTCATAATGACTTGAAATTTTCTTTGAAGTATACTGTTCAGTTATTCTTGTCACCTTAAGTGGTACGTAGATTTCCAAGGGATGGTTCTCCAAGAAGGTTGGGCAAACGCCGTAAACCTCAATTAGTTATCATTTGCTGAAGTAATAAATCTTCTTAGCTAATTTTGTCCCAAAAATGCTAAGTGTAGCGTGTCCTAAATCTGTTATTTTGAGTGAGTCTGTCTCTGTTTTTTAGCATCCCTTCAGTGTAGTCCGGTTCATTGATACCAATTGAATGTTCATGCAGTGAGATTATATTTCTTAGTCTTATTCTGCCACAAGTTTTACATTGTAAGCATCTGTTCCAAAGTAGGTGAAGGCCAGGTAGAAACAGACCTTTTTATTGAGATTGGATTCACCAACCAGTGGAGGCTGGCATAAATCTGCTCTAAACGAAATCATCAAGCCATTAGCTTTTATTCGTCCAGCGCCGTTACCCGTTTTAGTTATGATTCCTGTCAGCCTTCGCAGTTGGCAAGTATAGGTTTCCGGGATTGCACGCTGTCTTCTTACTTCCTTGACACTTTCTCGCTCTAAAGTGACAAGTTGGCCCATGCCTTTTGCTTTCCCCAGAAAGACTACTGGGCGGTCTGGATGCTTCAGATTCTGGCGACTTGTGGCACGAACTATCTTGTTGAGATCCTCTCGAGCGCTATTCCTATCATATTCAAAGCTTTGATCCTTGGCACCTTCGAGAATTCGAATACACGCAAAAACATGCCGATAAAGACGTGATAATGCAGAGTTTTCAGCTTTGCTACACCAACGCTTAATCTTGCTTTCTGCAGCTTGTAATTCCACCGGAATGTGTGGCGCTACTGTTACCCAAGGGCGCATTGTAAGATCGATCTTGTCGTCATATTTTAGAGCTTCCTCAAGAAGATTGATTAATTCTACGGCGATTTCAGAGACAGGCTTGTTCTTTTCTTTGCATAATTCCAGGTGAATACGCACAATTTGTCGATTGAGGGGTGCCGTTTTCGTCTTGGATGATTCCTTCAGTTTCTGAAAATGCTTGATAAGATCTGATTTGTTTTCTGATTTCTTCGAACCTTTGAACTTAAATAGCTCTTGTTGTAAATCGGGATAGCAAATGCTTTCAGAGACAGATTCCAGTACGTCGAAAATTTCTGAAAAGCTATCTAAGATGAAGCGATGAGCATCCGGTGATTGCATGTAATTAAATATGCCACCTTTGGAAGTACGATCAATGTACTTGAAAACGTCAAAAATCATTCTCACTTGCGGAATGTTACAATCCTCAAGTTTATCAGAAGAAATACTGGCAGCACGTGTGAAGGACTTCACTCCTCCTTCTGCAAATGAAATTATTGTATTTAAATCTGCACTTCTGTTAATTTGGTTTCTAACTTGCCTTTTGAACACTATACCTCTCATCTGATTAAGTTGACTGCGAATATTTGGTGACTTTTCAGAGGCTAGGAGGATTCCTTCATCCGTGAGCTTGAGGGCTTTGTCGAATCCATCACTGCCACCTTTCACGCTATGATAACGCCCAAGGTGAGCCTTCAAGTGAAAAAAGGATTGTTTGGGTGAGCTTTGATGGCCTCTTCAAAGACTGCCACAATTTCGTCACTCTCAGGAATGTCTTCTACCAGAGATGAAAAGTGTTTGTGAGTTTTTTCATCACAAACGCGATTTATAAGGATGTCGTTTGTTACATCTTCCTCCATACAAGAAACGAACTCGATTGCTATATCCGCCAAATTACTCTTCCAATTACCTCGATGCATTTCGTAGGGTACGGTCAGCAGTTGACAAAGTACTTCCGTTGCAATGGTGTAATGACGAGGTCTCCAGCCTTCCTCGTCTTCAATAAGAAGTTGAATGGAGTCTGATGGCAGAACGTCCTCAATTGAGTGGAGCTCACGAGGTTTGTAGGCAAAGATACCTGCAAGTGCACTTAATGGTAACTCTTTAATTGTGGTTGCGTACTTGTGAGTCATACTAAGGAAGCACATTGCTTTTCGTTGAGTCTCATTAAGTCCTTTCAAGCAGTCACTGACGAAAGGCTCAAGGCCCTTGAATTGATGTTCAAATGCAACCAGACCATAGTAAAAGGGTATCTGTAGTTCTTGAATGTCCGATTTTAGCTTACACAGTTCAGACTTCCTTGCTTCGCTGTAAAAACTGTAAGCTTTGAAAAAGTCATCTCTTTCATCTATCGTTAGAGTTTTTGCCAAAGAAAATGGCTCTTTGGGGTTTGGCTCTGTGGCTATTGCATTCTCTTCGATATAATTGCGATGCACAACTTGCAGTATGAGACATGAAACTTTCTCATTTGAAAGATTTTCATACAATACATCAATATCGTTGTTATCTACTCCAGGAAGGTGGCTTACATCTGCCAGAATAATCACAGGAAGTGAACAAAATTCCCATATTGTCTTAATGGCCAAACATGTCTGGGAATTGATTTTCTTGAGGCATACACACGGATATTTGAGGTGAAAATCGTACAGAAGCTTTCTAGCTGAAGTTGTCCCTCCTGCTCCACGCTCATGACATAGTCTTCGACGGGAGGCACCTGGATATTCAATTTCTTTCTCAATGGTTTTCCTTAAAGGCTTCCAGGATTCGCGTTCCACAGCATGGTTCATTTCTAAGCCATACCAAGAAATCTTTCCTCCTCTGTAGAAGTGGGATGCGTCATCTTTTCCAAATTCAGGGGTATTCCCAATGGATGCATAGAGCACTTCAACTGTTGAATCCACCCATCTTAACTGGAGAGGTAGAATTTGTGCTGCGATATCATTTTTGGTACTTTCATAATTACGCTTTGGAAGAGAAAAGTCTGGATCAAGTCGCCAAAGAGGATTGGTCATTGCAGTGCTGTATATGGCTTTGAAAAAGTGCAAGATGTCAACGTTCCTGATTTTCACATCCCAATCCTCAGCAATGTCTTCAAGCGTACCGTCAACAAGTTCTGATGTGGACAGGATTACAAGATGGACTGAGTTTTTCCAAGAAGTAGTCGCCCGAACCAAGGTTAAAAGATTGCGAAGGGCTTTACAAAGATTCTTGTTTTCTTTAGCTGTTTTCCAGATAATTAGAATTGTCATAGGCTGAGGATGTCTTGCTTTCAAGAGACGTAAGATTTCTTGGATAAAGTCCAGATTATCGTCAATGTTTATCTCTATTTCTGGTAAACCTTGAAGTAGAATCCAGGGAATACCACTTGGCAAGGTCACATCCTCCTTCGACTGAGGTATCCTTCGGCATGCAGGCTTGCCAATGCTTTGAAGAAAGTTTTCGCAATTTTTTAGATATCCATTTGTGGCACTTTCTCGATCAAAATCGAAAACTGCAGCCCAGTTAACAAGTCCCAGATGAGCAGCCTCCTGTAACTGTTGAGGATCTTCTGGCGATAAGAACAAGACAAACTTTTGTCGCTTATCGAAAAGATTCAGATCCTTTACCAAATCAAGACATGAAGGCGCTACATGTCTAGTTAGGACAGCATTTAATTGGTCCGCTGGAGATGAAGAGATTTTCCCAGAATTTACTATGACAGTCATAAGTTGTTCTGCAACCATGTCCCACGTAAACTTCTTCTTCCATTCCGAACGAAGCTTATCTGCAGAGGCAAAAGTTTCTGCAGTTTTCACGGCTACCTTGTCAATTTCCATTGCCCATATGTCAGCATCATCGTCGTCATCGTCACCTCTCTCCTTCATGCAACAATGGAATTTTTTGTGGAAATGTTTACGGATCGTAAAGGCAAGACCACTGTGTGCACTGATAACAATTGGAATCCCAATTGCCATGGCGTCTAGGGCAGCAACACCAAATGCGTCGACCTTTGCGGGCGATAGAAATACAGTAGCACCTTGAATATCAAAGTAGGCCTCTTGGCAGTTATTTCCTGGTCGCTCGACCATATCGACCTGGCTTTTGTCGCACTCTTCCAAAATCTCTGAAGGCGATTCTGTAGTACTCGAATCTGTGTTTCTGACAATGATTGTGGATCTTCGTGGTCGTTCTGCGTCTCGTTTGCTTGAATTATTAACGGCCATAAGCGCTATTCTCAATCCACTTGCGTCTGGTGAGCTGAACTTAGCCGGCACAAAACATCGACATTGGGGCGAAGATATGCTGTTCCTCGTAGTAAGTTCTGGAAGTCCTGGAATGATTTCAAAGACGTCTCGATTTATCAAGGCACTCCACCTCTCTGTCAATAGAGTACCAACGGCAGTGGTAAAATCTGCAGACATGGCCAACTCCTCTTCATTGCACTTGCCATTTACAACTTCGTCATACTTAACGTATTCCTTTGGAAGATCGTGAATGACATGAAGCCTTGGGCATGACGACGTCGTGGCATGATGTACGGCTGCAGGTCCCGTGACTCTTCCATGTCCAATCACAAGATTTGGTAAGAACGGGATAGGTTGATCATGATAGAACAACTGTGGGTCGTCTTTATTGATTCCAGGCTTCTCAGTACATTGAATCAATTCCACGTTTCCTCTTCTTGCTTCTTCTTTGTCCTTCTCCGATGCCTTAGGGACTAAGCATACGACTCTATGGCCAGCGTGAGCCAATGCTAAACAGAGCTCTCGATTGATTACTGGTATGCTCTCTCCCCAGCTTTTCCACTGGTTGCAGAGTGATAATATGCAAATTTTTCTGAGAGAAGCCTTTGCTGAAATTAATTATTAAAATTACACTAAAAATTACGCTCAGAATGGGTAAGGAAGCTGTGTGTGCTTGGGGGAGGGGTGTTAAATTAAATATATATATACAGCTATTTCAAAAAACTTTGACTACTGAATACTGCATACTGAATAGTGCATTCCAAGACCAAAAGGCATTGTATAATATATAAATATACAGCGATTTGAATCATATGTCAGCTAAGTCTATTGTTTTGGATGTAATGCACTAGAAATAAAATAAATAATTATTATATATTTTACTTTAGACAATATTACATGACCCAAAATGCATTTCGATCTTGGAATACACTATTCAAGGTATTCAAGGTATTCAACCTTTTTTTGAAATAGCTGTATTCTAATTTATGCCGCACCATAGAAAATACAACCAATCACAAAGCAGGAAATTCGTCGGTATTCCACTCTTCCTTCCCATCATGCACTGCGCGTTGAATCTACGCATTTGTATTTTCAGTGGTGTGGGATAAATGGTTATACAATGGTTTCTCGTGGCATACCGTGGATATCCCACTCATCACCTGTATATTTTTTTTGTATACACACTCGCCTAAGGCTCGTGTATACTAGAAATTACAAGTGACTCGTGGGACATTCCACGGTATGCCACTCGAAACCATTGTATAACTAGTATACATCTTAATATCTATTTTACAATTTTATAGTTTACATAATATCAAATATCTGATAAGAATACGAACCATTGCTGTCTTTGTTTCCTGCAGCCACTTTCACCTCAGTCAAATCGGGGTTTCTCATTTCAGTCTACAAACATTGAAATGTGTGGGTTTGGTTTTGAAAATAGACAACTTTTTGAATGTCTTTATTTATTGAGACCTCTATATATAATAAAGATAGTTGAATGCTAACAACAAACATACATCTATTATTATAAAATAATTTAGATAGTACGCGCGCTCTGATTGGTCAAAAAGCGTGTTGGATGAGGCTATCTAAACATGCTCACGTCATCTGTGGATTGGTGGATGGCGCACGTATGGAGAATTGCTATTCTTATCAGCAATTAACTGATGCCGATTTAGCCTTAAAAAAAACGGCTCGTGCTTTTCTTACGCTCTCTCGTGTTCTCCCAACATCACGCGTGTTTAGATCAGGCTATATAACACGGAAAATTGTCTTCTATTTCTTAAATACGTCACAGCAATGTCTACATACACACAAGGTGAGTTGATTGCGTTCCCCTAAAGGAATTAGGGGTCAACTATTTTTGGTTAGCATTTTCCGGGAAGGGGCATTGGAAGTGCCAATCAAAATACGGTGTCGAATCTTCAATTCTGATTGGTTGACCTTGAGTTTGTTTTGAAGGTCAACTCAGCTGGTATATACTAGCACTATAAAGTACTATGTGGACTGACTACAGTAAAATCTATTACAATCTGATCCATCTGGCTGATCAATGCAACTGATAGTAAATATGTTCAAATAACGATTCGAGCATGCACAATAACAACCACTTATTCACTTTTATGCCGAAAATATTTTTATCACTAATAATGATAAGCATTATTAATAGTTATCAATAAGTGAAAATGCTTACCTGTTGCGGTACATTTTCCACTTTAGTTGCTTTATCCATCGTCTCCAGTCCAGGTTGTCGTTGTTTATTCTTTTCATGCTTTTGATAATCTCTTACAGCTTGATTCTCTTTTTTAGGTTCTCTTAAAGGACGACTTTGTGTTTCATCCGCAGCTCGTGGACAGCCCTCTTGTGTGATGTTTCTAGGAATTTCTCCTTTTTTCTCTACATCATGTTTCTGTTCCACAGGACCTTTAGGTTTTTCTTTTCCATGATGTTCTCTGTGTAAGAATTCCTGGTTTTTAGCTCCTTCAGGAGTTTTTTGATCTTTTGGAACTTCTTGTCCACTTTTTCCAGGCTTTTCTTGCTCTTTTTCAGTAGTGTCTTGCTCTACAGTTACTACAGGCTTATTGCTTGATTGGTCATCTGTGATTCAATTGATTAAAAAAATATAAGTCAGTGGTAAGTATATGCTAAGTTTCATAAATAATTTTGTGACGTGGCAAAAGTATTTAACAAAATGGTTTTACAACTTCAAGAGCACCCTTGTAATTTAAGCTTGCTTAAAGGGGCACTTGGTTGAAAACGCCCCATTTTTTGAAAGTCCGAATAATTCAAGTATTCGACGATAACATGACTCAATTATGATTGTAAAAACCAGATTGACTAAACTTTTAGCCTGGGAGCCACTTGCAGTTGAGAAATTTTGGTTTAAAAGCTAAAAGAACAATTAATAGGGTTGAGAAAATGACGTCATTTACTCACAATTTAGATGCTGGAAAAAAAAAAAATTTTATCCGCAAATTTTGACTGTGAAGAAAATATGTTGCTTGGCTACTATTGGGGCCATATAGATAAGTTTAACCAAGTTTCAAGGCATTTCCAATTTTCATCGATTTTCATCCAAGTCCACCTTTAAATTTTTCTAACAAGTACTTTGACCTAGTTGCATGAGATTTCATACTGCATATCGTACTTAGACATTTTCTGATAGAGATCATGGTGCATTGTGGTCTAGCTTGGGTACAAACATCTTTTGTTCATCATGCCTTAAATGGTGTTCCTTGTACTGAAGCTAGACCACAATGCGTCGTGTTTTTCGAATTCAGAAAAGGCCTGTTACCTTTATCATTAGACAGGCATTTTGCAACCTTCCTTCTCTCTTTCTGTTTCCTTCTCTTCTCTCTCTTTTTTTTCTAAAAATAATTGATTGTATTTTTCATTTCTTCCTTTGGCATTACATAAATAAATAAATAAATAAATAAATAAATAAATAGATAAATAGATAAATAAATAAATAAATGGATAAATAAATAAATAAATAAATGGATGTATTAATGAATGGATGAATGGATGTATTAATGGATGGATGAATGAATGGATGATTGGATAGATGGATGGATGGATGGATGGATGGATGGATGGATGGATGGATGGATGGATGGATGGATGGATGGATGGAAGGATGGATGGAAGGATGGATGGATGGATGGATGGATGGATGGATGGATGGATGGATGGATGGATGGATGGATGGATGGATGGATGGATGGATGGATGGATGGATGGATGGATGGATGGATGGATGGATGGATGGATGGATGGATGGATGGATGGATGGATGGATGGATGGATGGATGGATGGATGGATGGATGGATGGATGGATGGATGGATGGATGGATGGATGGATGGATGGATGGATGGATGGATGGATGGATGGATGGATGGATGGATGGATGGATGGATGGATGGATGGATGGATGGATGGATGGATGGATGGATGGATGAAAATTTAGACAAATAAAACAGAAGAAAAGAAAGGAGGGAATGAAGAAATTGAAAGACAAAAAAGAAAAAACCCTGAAAAGAAAGTCCCTGTGAGTAAAACACCAAAGCAAAAACCTGTGTTTGATTCTTTTTACCTTGGGGTACTCCCTATAGTGGACTATACGCAAGTGCTCCTCCCAAAACATGTACCTTTTCCAGGCCGGAGGTATTAAAAAGGGTTAGGAATTCAAGAGTTTAGGTATAAAAAAGCTAGGTAGTCGAAGTTAACATTAAATGCTATTCAAGGAAATGAAATGCATGCAGTTTTGTGCCATGATTGATATTCATATCTGGCCTGTTATTCAAAAGTAAGGTATATGAAAGGGGTGTCTTTTGCCAAAATTTTATATATAAGAGGGTAAGGGGTTGAGAGTCTGGGTGAAGCATTCCTGTACAAATAAAATATTAAATTTTCACCAAATAAATTTCAGTTTCATTTACCTGAGCTGCATCTTCATCTGTTACATCAACTTTTTCTTCCTTTATCATAAAACACAAAGATAAAAATTCACCAAATTTCATAGACAAAAAAGAGATTTTCTTATAATTCTTTGTCTAAGGAACAATGAGTTCTGAATGTCAACATTATAGTAATTTTGAATATTTCATGGACTAAATCAAATTAAGTTAACAACTAAAGTGCTTACACTATGTCCATGAAATAAAATCTAAATAGTTACTACCTAACAGTTTTTATTTAGTGACTATTAGTCACTATCACTCAACTGGAACAGCTTCAGTAACAATAAAGTATGCCTCTATTAAATAAAGTATTATCTTTCTATTGTCTTGAGTATTTGATTTCCCTTGTGTATTGTTACTAAAGCTGTTCCAGTTGAGTGATAGTGACTAATAGTCACTAAATAAAAACTATTAGGTAGTAACTATTTAGATTTTATTTCATGGACATAGTGTAAGCACTCTACTGTACATTAACAATATCTATTTAATATTATAATCATCATGAGTGTAATGTTAGACTTGCGCTGTAATTGGTCGAGCGACCAGTGATTAATTATGAGACTATATTCACTGTTTGAGCAGGACCTCAAGCAATGTTGAGGTTTGCCAATACTAAAGCGTCATCTTTATTCAAGTTTAAAATTATACTAAAACAATAATTGCCTCAGGCTCAGTGAATAAGGTGAATATTTACCTTGACTACTTCTTGGTGTTCACTGATATTCACATCTCCTTCGGTTATTTTGATATCCTCTTTTGCTTTGGTTTTCTCCTCCTTGATGTCCTCCTCCTTTTCGATCTCCTCATTGTTGCTAATACCTGTACATCAAAAAAAAAAATTTTAAGCTTAAAATTAATTGATCAACTGATGTATTAAGAGAAAAAGATCCTTTCAGATTTTCAACCATTTTTTTTTTCAGGATAAAACTATAATTGGCAGCCTACCATGTTTATATCAGAGGAAAGAGACACACTCATGAAAAATCAATCAAAAATATTTTATAAAAGCAATATAAAATGGTAATATATAATACGGATGGCTATGAAATCTGAGCCCAGATGGGATATAAAATGTCCCTGGTATTGTTATATAACAGAGAAATGCAGGTGCATTTCATATTCCTTAAATTTAACCCATTCTTTATGTTTCAGCAAGAGCAAACAAACTAACAAAAAAAAATGAAAAATATATATCTAGAGAGAAAAAGTATATGAAATATAATTTAGAAATCATATTTGACACTTGAAGCCAATATAATTTTTTTAAATTAAAAATTGTTCCTTATTCCCACTTTCACATTCCCCATTGCTGTCTTGGGGGTAAAAATCCCACTTAATCAAGGGGGGAAACCACACCTAGTATGCTGAAGACTGTTGTGTCGCAAATACTCTGAGTGTGGAAAATTAATTCAGAATTTATTTATTTTATTTACATTCATAATAAAGGGTTGTCCCATTCAGCAAAGCTGGTTTGAAGGGAGCCCTGTTCAACAGAAAATGAAATCAAAACAGCTTGAAATCGTCAATCATCTTGCTTATAGCATGGGGATCCCCCATCCATGGAATCTTATGGCCATTTCCCCCCCAAATTGAGTAAATTTAAAAAAACCTTGCAATGGCCACTGTCGTTAATAAAATACATAATCATTATTTTCAGAAATATTACCAGAAATATTATATTGCAAATGCAAAGTAAAATAATAGAAATTTTATTTAGTGCAATAAAAAAATAGAAAATGAACTCTGCCGCGTCCCCCAACCGACCGAACTCTCTCTCTCTTCATTTTCTAAATATATTCAAGCTATAGTTTTTACATATGATAAAAAAATATGAAATTTTACACACTCGCACGTTTTTGTATTTTTGAGGTCTCACTCAGAGTACACGTGGCAATAATTCTGAATCACAGAAACCTGACGCCATTAGTGACTTCCCCATGATGAACCCATGATGCAAACACAAACACAAAGAAAGGTTAACGTTAAAAATCTGGAGCAGAAATCACAAAAAAATTAATTCCAACGTTAGATAAGAACTAAGCTTACCTTCACCAGCTTGTAATGGACTCTGATCGACGTCGTTGGTTTCACGTTCAGTTAGTATTTGACCATTTGAAGGCGGCAAATTCGTACCTTCCCTAGCTTCATCCTTTGCAGGGTGGAAATCGTTTAACATGAAGACAAGGTCAGTTCTCTTCACAGTCCCGAGTAGATATTCCAGCCAGTCCAAGTTGTTTTCACCAAGTAGTTTTGCATTCTCTAGTCCACGAAAAAACATAAAGATCTCCCTCACAAGTACAGATTCTGGTTTGATATCTGGAAGGAATTCGTCAGACAAAAATTTCATCTCTTCCAGCTCCTCGCGTGTTATTTTTCGCGCAATCTTGAGCAAAAGCTCTTTGTAGCGTGAAGCCATCTTCTCAGTTATGCTATTTTACGACTACGGTCTACATTTTTTTTCCGCAAAGAAAAGACATCCAAAGCCATGATGGCGTGCCATCTTTCAAATGATTTTACATGATCGAATTCCGAGAACTGGTGGTATTATTTGGGGGAACCCCCTTTCCCGCGCTTTTTAATGAGCATGCGCAGGTGGTGTGCGACACGGGGCATGTGATCCGTTTCGTCCAATCAAATTCCCTGATTTCTTAATCGGATGTCGCACAAAAAAATTAGTTTTAACTCATGCATTTCCCCAAAATACCTGGAGCATGTGCATACGTAAAACACAAAGATCTAGATTGTTCGAGACCTTTCTCTTGTGGCCGCGGAACTATGGTACGAGTTCCTTAATAAATTTACATTTTTAATGATCAATAAATTTATTTTATCATATTCAGGTTTTTGACCAGCTAAGTCAGCACATAGTTTATGAGAGGTTTAGGGTATACGTTGTCAGATCACTGCAGAATAGGAATTAGAATTGCTGAGGATTGCGAAAATGCCAAGGCGGGATCGATATCTTGATTGCACCTTTCCGTAGTCTTCCCACAATCCCTTATGATCCCAGCGCGAGCTCGAGGTCAGGGTAAAATTTGCATAAAAATGTATAAAAAATATGCAAATTTTACCCTGACCTCGAGCTCGCGCTGGGATCATAAGGGATTTTGGGAAGACTACGGAAAGGTGCATTTCCTGAACTTAAGCGACAGAGGCTGCTTCCTTGGTTTTGCACTAAGAACGAAACTTACCAACTAAAAATACGAGTAGAGTGATTTTACTTGGCCTGTGATAGATGGTTTTTTTTTTGTTCGCCTTCCGCCAGCAATACAATTAATGGTCACATTTTTGACTAGATTTGGTCCACTTTGGACTCGGTTGCACCCCCACAAACAGTCAAGATCCTTAATTTTTTTTAAATTCTGGGAAGGTGCATGTGTAATGTGCACTCGTAACGACAGCTCGTGCAAAATATGTTAGGGAGGTACTAGCTCCCATTAAATAAATATACAGCTTTTTCAAAAATGTCTGGCTGGTGAAGGTTTTGTTGCGTGCTACATGTTGTTGAACAAGCTTGAAATGTAAATAAAGTCAATACATAAGAAAATTTGCCTGGAAAACGTGCAGACGTACAAAGTTTTGTAAAATTCCATACGGTTGTGACCTTTCGCTGATTGGATTCACATCATCCATAGTCAGCTGGTTTAAATCTAAATGATTACTAAATCTACAATCAACTACAGTGGTACCTAACAACTTTCTTTCTAACGGTTAAATATAACAAGGACATAGACGACTTTCATAAATGGCCGTCACTAATTCTATCAATATTTAAAATTGATGTTTTAAGAAAAAGAAAGCTATCATAGGATAGGCATTCTGTATACCAATAACTTGTGAAAGTTTGAGAAAAAAACGATTAAATTTGCAAGAAGCTAGAAGAATTTGAAAAATCAGAAAAACACCAAAACGAGGCAACAAAGGCCTCAACAGAAAATTACATACAAATCTGTACATTTTTCATTGAGCATAACTTCATTGCAATTTTAGCCAGAGCATCAAAACCTTCCAAACATGCCTATTTCAGGAGGTTCTTTGATATGATAGTGGTAAAACATTAAAATATTTGTTTACTTGAAAAAAGCATTTTCCGCTAGTTATGAAAGTGGTCTATTGTCTATGAATAATACTGAAGCATTCGGTTAAAGATAGAATTCTTGATGAAATGAAGCTATACTAACTACTATTGACTTCAGTTTCTATAAAATATAGTTGGCTTTACCAAACAAGATATAGTCCTACAAAATGTATTAAGGTAATAAGTTCCACTTCTGATATTGTTTGACTGTTTTGACAGCCTGCAGGGCACAGGCTCACTGAGTCGTAAATATTAAATGTTAGTCAAAGTTTCAAGCATATACATTGGCATCTGGGTGCATGTAGCATAACCATGTCCGCTTTTTGTCCGGCACTGGAATTTATACAGTTCAGTTCAAGTTTACTCGGCCATGAGTTTCACATTATATGCATCTGCTTCAAAGTAAGTAAAGGCGAGATAGAAGCGGACCTTCCTACTCGAGTAAGACTCCCCAGTGAGTGGAGGCTGGCATAAATCTGCACGAAATGAGACAGTAAGACCATCGGCTTTTATTTGTCCAACTTTGCCAGTCTTCGTGATGATACCCGTTAGCTTCCTTAGTCGACTTGCAAAGATTTCGGAAATCCAGCGCTGCTTTCTGACATTTGTTACGCTTTCTTCTACAGTGACAAGCTGACCCATGCCTTTAGCAGTTCCTAGGAACACTACTGGACGACCTGGATGAAACAAACTCAGGCGTTTCGTTGACTTAACGGTTTTAAGAAGCTCATCCCGAGCAATCTTTCTGTCATCCTCAAACCGTTGATCCCTACCACCATCGAGAATGCGAATACATGTAATAATGTATCGATAGAGATATGCCATCGCTGATTTTCCTTTATTGCACCAAGCTGCTATCTTGCCTTCTGCAGCTTGCAGATCCACTGGAATGTGTGGGGCAACTCTTACCCAAAGGCGCATCGTAAGGTCGACCTTGTTGTCATACTTTAGTGCCTCTTCTAAAAGCCGACTTAACTCTTCCGTGATTTCGGAAATTGGCTTGCCTCTTTCTTTGCAAAGTTCTAGCTGCAGGAGTACAATCTGCCGATTTATCGAAGCCCTGCTCGTTTTCGATGTTTTCTTCAGCTCTCGGAAATGTTTTATAAGATTTGTCTTATCTTCAGATCTGCTCTGTCCTCTGAGCCTAAACAAATCTCGGCGCAAATCAGGATAGTCGGGGCTATCTGATACAGATTCCAGGATATCACCAGTTTCTGATATACTGTCTAAGATAAACTTATGAGCATCTGAGGACTGCAGGTAATAAAAAATTCCACCTTTGAAGGTTTTATTGATGTGCCAGAAAACGTCACACATCATTCTTACCAGTGGAATGTAGAACTTCTCAAGCGTTTCTGGGCAAAGACTGGCAGCGCTCGTGAAGGCCTTCATTCCTTCGTCAGCAAGGTGAAATATGTCTTTATAGTCTGCCTTCCTTTCAATCTGGTTCTTCACTTGTCGTCTGTATATCATCCCTTTCATCTGTGTAAGTTGGCCACGGACACTCTTGGACATGTCAGAGGCAAGAAGTATACTTTCATCAGTATAACGAAGACCTGTTTCAAATCCATCTACACCTCTTCGTACGCTATAGTAGCGACCAAGGTGGGCCTTAAGAAAGGGTTCGCCTGGATAAAAACTTATCGCATTTTCAAAGACCCTAATGACATCATCGCTCTCAGGAATATCTTCTACAAGTGATGAAAACCTTTTGTAGGTCTTTTCATCAGAAATGCGATTCAAAAGAACAGCTTTTGAAGTTTCCTCATCCATGTAAGAAACAAATTCTATTGTTTTATCTGCTAAATTACGTTGCCAGTTTTCTGCATGAATATCGTAAGGAACCGTGAACAGCTGACGTAAAATTTCTTTGCCAATGGTGTAGTGTCGCGGTCTCCAAAGACCATCTTCTTCAATAAGAAGTTCAATCGACTCTGGAGTTAAAATATCGTAAATGGAATTTAGCTGTCGAGGCTTGAGATTGAAAATGGCGGCAAATTCTCTTAAAGGAAGATCCATTTGTGCATAATGATAAGCCATACTGAGGAAGCACAAAGCATTTCTTTGACAATCGTTAAGCCCCTGTAGACAGTCACTGACGAATGGTTTGAGACCTTTGAATTGCTCTTCAAATGCAACTAAACCATAGTAAAAAGGAATTTGCAATTGCTCGTCCTCACGCCTCATTTCATTTAGTACTGCCTTTTTTGCTGGACTTTGCAAACTGTACACTTTAACAAACTGATCTCTTTCATCCTCTATCAAGGGCTTTGCTAAATTCACGGTTTCTTTTTCACTTGATTCCTGGTTCCTTTCTTGATAATGGCGATGCACGACGTGCATAAGGAGACAAGATACTTTTTCATTTGAAAGATTCCCATACAATGCTGCTATGTCACTGTCTTCAGCCCCAGGGAATTCATTAATGTCTGCGAGAATGATCACAGGAAGACAGCAAAACTCCCAGATTGCTTTAATTGCAAGAGACGTCTCGTGGTTTACTTTCTTGAGGCAGACACATGGATAGCGAAGGTGGAAGTCATAGATAAGCTTCCTGGCTGAAGTTGTTCCTCCAGTTCCGCGTTGGTGGTAAAGTTTGAGAGATGCAGCACCTGGATATTCCATTTCTTCTTTGATTACCTTTTTCAGAGGTCCCCATGATTCTCTTTCAACTGCGTACTTCATTTCAATGCCATACCATGAGATCTTTCCTCCTCTATAGAAATAATGCGCATCCTCTTCACCATATTCAGGAATATTGCCAATGGCCGTATAAAGCACTTCAAGGACAGAGTCCACCCATCTTATTGAGGAAGGCAGAGTTGCAGGCGTTATATCATCTTGTCCACCATTGCTACTGCGTTTTGGAAGCGAAAAGTCAGGATCAAGTTGATACAGAGGATTAGCAGTAGCTGTGCTATATAGGGCATCGCACAGTTTGTTGATGTTAACTGGCTTGATATTCACATCCCATTCTTCTGCAATGTCGGTAAGTCTCCTATCGATATTCCCTGACGTTGAAAGAATTACGAGATGAACTTCATTTTTTAAAGCAGGAGATGCTTGAACTTGGAGTTGCAGCTGATATAACTTCTTGCAGAGAGCTTCATTCTCACTCTTGCTATTCCATATTATCAGAATTGTAATTTGACTGGGGTGTCTTTTTTTCAACTGATTGAAAATTTCTTGTATCCAGTCCAAATTCCCACTGATATCTCTCTTTATTTCAGGCAAACCTTGGAGTAAGATCCAGGGAATTCCATTTGGCAAAGTAAAATTCTGAGCTTTTAAGACTTCTTCTTTTGAAGGAGGCAACACTCGGCATGCAGGTTTTCCAGAATTTTCAAGAGAACCCTCACAACTTTTTAGATAGCCAGTTATGGCGCTCTCACGATGAAAATCAAATACTGCGGCCCAGTGGACCAGTCCAAGGTAAAAAGTGTTGTACATTACCTCGGGACTTTCAGGCGACAGGAACAAGACAAACTTTAGGCGTTTATCAAATAAATTCATCTCTTTAACCAACTTGACATATGAGTCCTGGTCAGTTCTCAATGCGTTTGACGTGCTGGATTGTGGCAGCGAACATGATGGAAGTTTGCCGGATTTTGTTAGGATATTCATGAAGTGCTGTACAGCTCCATCCCATGTAAAACTTTTTTTCCATTCTAAGGAAAGTTCATCTGCCAAAACAAATGCTTGGTCGTGGTTCAATGTTATCTTGTCAACTTGTATTGCCCATACCATAGCATCGTTTTCATCATCTTCATCACCATTTACCCCCTCAAAGGCAAGAGATACGTCTTCGATGCAAGAGTGGAACTTTTTATCAAAATACTTGCGAATCGTATAGGCAAGCCCGCTGTGTGTACTGATGATAATTGGAATCCCGATTGCAATTGCATCTAAAGCAGCCACTCCAAACGCCTCCACTCTTGCAGGTGACAGAAACATCGTGGCTCCTCGAATATCAATGTACGCTTCTTGACTGTTGCCATTGATCCGTTCGTTTAAATCCACATGCTTGTGATCAACCGCTTTCAACACCTTTTTTGTAGGCTTCGCAGTACCACTGGAATCTGTGTTACAAACGACGAGAGTAGATTTTCGAGGCCAAATCTCTCGTTTACTAGAATGATTAACGGCCATAACCGCTATTCTCAACCCACTTGCGACAGGTGAGCCAAACATAGTTGGTACAAAACATCGGCATTGAGGTGATGAGATGCGATTCCTTTTGGTGAGGTCTGGAAGTCCTGGTACAATTTCAATAACTTCGCGATTCAACACTGAACTCCATTTTTCTTTTAGTAGAGTGCCAACAACAGCTACGAAATCTGCAGACCTTGCTAACTCTTCCTCGTTGCACTGTTGACTAACAGGCGTTTTGTCAAATTTGGCACACTCATTCGGAAGGTCATAAATGATGTGAACCCTAGGACATGAAGATTTTTCGGCATGAAATACAGCTGTAGGGCCCGTCAATTTTCCATAGCCAATTACGAAATCTGGGCAAATGGGGAGCTGCTGATGATGCAAAAGTTGTGGATCGTCTTTATTGATTCCAGGCTTCTCGGTACATTGAATCAATTCTACGTTTCCCTTTCTTGCTTCTTCTTTGTCCAGGTCCGATGACGTAAGGACTAAGCATACGACTCTATGGCCAGCGCGAGCCAACCCCAAACAGAACTCACGGTTTATTACTGGTGCGCTTTCCCCCAGCCTTGCCACTTGGTACATAATGACAAAATTTGCCTTTGCGGCTTGGGGTCATGATTACCTGGGAAGTCAAAAGAGTTTAACTTCCTAAATACATATATGATTAATTGCAAAGGCACGGATTTAATAACAATTATACATACCTAAAGATTCCTCGGACTTCTTCAATTCTGTGGAATTCGGACCTTTATTACACTGAAAAAGATTTATAAAAAAGATTTGTAATTATTAAAAAGATAATTATTTCACACAACAAAATTGCAAATTAGCGGTGTTGGAATTTTGTTGCTACTATATTGTACGGTCGCCCATAAGGAACATTTCGTGTTAGGAACTCAAAATTTTGAGCTGGCAACTCGAAGTTTTTTAATTCACTGTTTTCCATACATTGGTTCACTGGTCACAGACAAACAGTCAATCAAGGCTCCAAGGTAGTTTCAAAGGTTTATTGAAATTTGAACTTCGTAGCCTCAACTGAATGCTTTGTGTTTGACCAGTGAACCGATGTATGGAAAATGGTGAAGAGTGATCTGGAAAAAAGAGAAACAAGAAAAAAAATCTAGCAGTCCCTTATGGGTCACCCTACATGTCACCTACAAAATCACCATATTTGTAGGCATAATGCTCTTTTGTAGAAATTGTATAGTAATTAATCTATTTCTATCATAATTTTCGAGAAGCAACCTACCGCCTTTTTTGCTTTTTGTGATACTTGTTTCTTTGATGTCTCCGGGGTTTGTCTTGCCATGTCATCCTTTTTTCTTTGTTTTGTATCTTCTGTTATATTTTCGTTATCTTTGGCTTTTGGTAAACTCTCATCCTGTTGGGATGGTAAAGTTTTGCTTCCGCCTGCATTACTCTCTGCCTTTTCCGTTTCCAATTCCTTGTTATTTGCATTAATGTCCTCTGTCGACTCCTCGTCTTTATTTTGCGGGTTTGTACTTGAATCATCTTTTTTTGACTGCAATGACTGGTTTATTTCCTCTTCACGTTTCTCATCCCGTTCATTTTTAGCTGCTGCTTCTTCTTTGTCTTCAGTTATTGGAAGTGTGACATTAGAGTCTTCATCTTTAGATGCTGAACCTAAAATAAAATATAATAAATTATTTTGATACTTTGCACTTAATCCAATATATAATAACCTATTTACAACATTTACGATACCTGAATATTTTTCAGCTTTCTTTTTTTGTCTATATTTCTTTTTCTTGTTTCTTTTCTTAGCCTAAAAAAATATATGATGATGAATTATCTGAAGTTAAAGTAGCGTTTCCTGGAATTTTCAAAAAAGAAAAGGAATGTTAGGCGGATTCCACACTTTTCCAGGCACCATTTCTTGGAATGATATTACTGCTTTTCCTTTGGGCTTATTCTAAAAACTTTGATTTTGAGTTATACCCAGTGCATTTGCAATCTTTGTGCTTCTTTGCACCAATTTCTTTTTCCATAACATGGAAATAAAGTCATTAAAATAATACCTTGCTTAAATCTTCTTTATTTGCACCTGCATCAGCCTAGAAGTTTAGAAAGTTTTAAGCAAAATCACTAAGAAGCAATTAATTCAGTAAAATAACCTTTTTACTGACACGGTGGCCATCTTGAATTCTATTGTTTTAAGTAAGACATTATGGGATGCTGAGGGGGCAATTATTGGAAAATTTAGGGTGTCCTTTTATATAATTTAACGTTACTGATCTACTGAGAAACACATCTCAAAATTAAACAAATTGAATTTGCTGGTAGTTGGAGCAATATGTAAAACACGATCGAAAGCGTAATATTATTTGAGAAAGTAACCCTGCCACTCTATACTTTATAAATATTCCACATTTGTTCCCCTGGCATCCCATGATTTAAGATGGCTGTCGTATTGGTAAAAAGGTCTGTGGTGTACACTATTGTTTTTAAAAATATGGTATACAACTTTTAACATAAAATCCAACCTCTTGTCCATGTACATTTCTATCTTCTTCTGTGCAAGAATCTACAAGTGAATTATATGTCTTGTTAGGATGTGGCTTCTAATTATAACTTATTGGTACGTTGTTGGTGAGAATTTTCTTATTTACAATTAAAGAAATCTATAACCTGTGAAATGTCCTTATAAAGGACCCTCCTTTTTACCAGAGCTGTGATATGTCTATAGGCATAGCTCTTTCATTCTTCTTATGTGGCAGAACTTTGGAATGAATGAATAATTATACTAGCTAATGACCCTCCCTTTTTGACTGTGTAAAATAATGACCCTCTTGATGACCTTCCCCTAAGTTAATTCTGAAGTCACATGCATAGGTAAAAAGGGAAAATACCTACAGCCTCTG
The DNA here is from genome assembly GCA_023349425.1 of Anthopleura sola. NCBI lineage: Eukaryota > Metazoa > Cnidaria > Anthozoa > Actiniaria > Actiniidae > Anthopleura > Anthopleura sola. Next base: position 20,072,608 of record JALHLI010000001.1, read on the forward strand.
AAATTTTGAAATCGAGGCTCTCGGAAATGCAATTTCCAGTGTTTTGAGGGGCAATTACAACATGTATATTTCATTAAACTCATGTCAAAGAATTAGGCAACTCAGCTTGTAACAGAAAATCATTTTTGACTAAAAATGTGGGGCACACAAGTTCCCCCGCCTCTACGCTCCCTGATGGCAGAGTATGTTTGGGGAACAATATTTTAATCCAATTTAGCGTTATATATTTTCATTCTATTGGTCAGGAACTGTTGAGAATAACAAATGAGTCAAGCTCCGTCACGCAGAAGTTTGTGGTTAATTATTTAATACGTACATAAATAGACACGCATAAATTATGGTTGATTATTTTGGATATCAATGTCAAGTCAAACCCAAACAGCTCAAATAAAGCCGCTTATCATAAATTACTTGATGCTGATTGGCTAATGAAGGAAAACTTTTTCCTTAATTCGGGGCCGAATTACTAGAAAATGATTGGTAGCTCAATTGCATAGCAACGCTCATAAAAGGCTTTTCGTTTTGCTTTGGCGATGCGTCGGTAGACGAAAAAACATTAAAATGAACTTAAATAAATAAAAAAATAAGGATAATAAACCCTAAAACTTTCAAGCAAAAATGAGAAGTTTAGAACTAGCATAGTTGTACCTAGATATACGTTTTTTCGTTAACTGGGCTCGTAAAAGAAATTTGAAAATAAACCGGAGATGTATGAGACACCTGAGCTCGACAATAAGCTTACCTTACCTTTTGCCTGTTTTTCGCTGAAATACTAAAGAAAACGGTGAAGACTACGAACCAGACTCCTCAAAAGTGAGGTTGAAGGTCTTTAACCTTTTCTTAACTTCTCCTAGAAAGGTTTTTGGTCAGTTACAGCCTCAGATGTGACTTTGAACATCGCTGGAAATAATTCAGCACAGTCATCTCAGTAAGGACTTAATCAGTCAAAACGCCTCTCCTTAAACGTATTCTTCCTTTGGCTTCAGACTCAGATTAAAAACTTGGTCCTTAGAATTCTAGTTCTATGCATGTTTAATGGATTTTGACTTGAATGATGACTGATTTCGTACGTTTGCCGTTCTTTCGGTTGAAGCACTTCCGAGTTCGTTCGTTTTTCGTTCATTTCATTTAGCAGGATCCGCAAGGAAAACTTGCCAAATAATTATTGTTAAGGCTCAATGATCGATGATATTCTCTTGTAAAGGAGAAAACTTAAGTATTATTGTCGAAAGTTTGATAGAAGAGAAGTAAGCACATTGTTAGAAACACGTTTGAACTAAAATTCTTTTGAACCATGACTACTTTCGATTTGATAGTTCAGAATGATTGACAGCGCACGGGCATTATATTGGTTTCCTAAAGACGGATTTTTTTCTTTGAATATATTTTACCCTATACATATCATGCCTCAATATATTCTCTTCAAAACAAATCAAGACGAGAATCGGTTCGATACGGATGTGAAATTAGGATTAACCACTCTTGTTTGATGCTAAGCGTAAGTTCAGTTAAAATAGTCAGTTAGTGGAGACATGAATAAGCTTATTAATCGATGGAACGAACATGAGCATGAGTCTACGCTAACATAAATAAAGAGTTACTATATTAGGTTTAACACTGCACTTAATAATGACAAGTTGTTTTAAGGGGAACTTTGAAGCCAAAAGAGAATGATTTTACATTTTAGGCGCTTGAGAAGTACACACCCTGGTCTTGTTGATGATGACTTATCTCCGCTGGAGTCAAACTCGAAGCACATTTATTAGAAACTTCAGACTGTAAGCTGTCTTCACTCTCTTTTCTTGACTGGAATTCGTTTACTTTCGAGACAAGATCACTTCTTTTGGCCATCTGTAATAGATAAATCAATCCTCCCAAGTCATCGAGGCCGAGCTTTTTTTGCTTTTCGAGGTTGCGAAAGAAACTTAATGCATTAATCAGTACTTTATCTGAGTTTGACTTGTCGGGAAGAGAGTCTGTAGGCATCAAAAACTTCATAGTTGCCAGCTCATCGTTTGTTATTTTCTGTGCAATTCCAAGTAGCAGCTCTCTGTACTCTTTATCCATCTGATCCATTTTTTTGGACATACTAGTAATTTACCTTGTTATAACATAAAAACTTCGTTATAAAGTTTCAGGTCACCATCTTGCCTGAACTACGCTATTTAACTATTATATTTCCGGGAAATTAATAATTTCCCAAAATCTTTTAAATTATGCAAGATGCAATATGCAAATGAGTTCTAAGAAATCATTTCAATGTAAGCTTCATGTCTTGCCGTGAGACTTGAAGTCTGAATAGCAAAAACAATTGTTATGTTTTGGAATAAAATTTATTTGTAATTTATAATTCATCGAGGATGCAATGCCTAGGGACCTTGATTTTTGTGACCATTCATTGTTTATAAAGGGGATTTTGGATGAAAAAATGGGGGAAATTGAAATTAGTGATCTGTCCGAGGTCTTGAACTAATTGATGAGTTATATATAGGAGAGCCTTCAAACAGGGACGGCGCCCTTCTCTCGCATTTTCCCCCTTTTGCATACTAGTCTTAAATTTTCTTATCCCGGCTTAGCCCCCACTTCTTTCCTCTAATTTGCATACTAGCCGCCCTCCTGCCGTGCCTGCAAAAGTCATGTTTTTACTAAAAAAAAAAAAAAGAGAAAAAGTGAAATCAAGTTTTGAATAGAATCTCATATCACAAAATAAACTCGCGCGCTGATTGGTCCGAGATGACGAAAATGTGACGTAGATAGCGAAGGATTCAGCGCGGAATCCAACGCTTTCAAAGCTGAATTCAATGAAAGATCAGAGATCCCGCACAAAAAAAATTTGCTTTTGTCTTATTATCACTTGATTTTCTTAACGTATGGCATTAAAAAAACCCCCTTCCCTCCCTCCCCCCGCTTGGAGAGCCTGATACTCAGGTTAAATATAAATGGAAATAGTTAACTTTGTTAAAAAGCGAATTTTGCTATAAAAACGAAGAATGTTTGATAGCAGTCTGAAAAGATATATGAATTCAATGAAAAATCAGGAAGCCCGCGTTTTGTTTTTCTTTCTCTTGCTTTTTATCCTCATCCGAGTCGCTATTTAGAGCAATTATTTTGTGATATTGGATTCAAGAAAAATTCATTGTCTGACTCGGGAATTCCACGATGAATTTCACTCGAAAAAACGGCAATATCGTTTTTACTCGTGAAATTCATCGTGGAATTCCCTCGTCATCCAATGAATTTTTTCTATAGTATTCTTCCTTCGGGTCTGTGCACGACACTACTAGAGCTCCTTATTTTTCGTTAGATGTATGACGATGATCATTGATTCGTTATCTATTTTATTTTAGTGTGGAGAATTTGGTCACCTTAGTGTTTCTTGCCGACAATCTGTGTCAGATTGCTCAACGGAAGCATCTGCTTCAAGTACTAAATGACTAGATGATGGCGGTGCTCCATCCGAAAAAGTTGATTATGATACTGACTTGTTAATGTCCAGTCATTTGGACGAGTTCAACGTTAGTAGTACCAGCCAAGGCGTGAAAGGCCGTTTAAAGGCCTCCATTAATTTTTGGATAGACCGTTTGGAGGCCCCTGAATTTGTGGTTAGCGAATCCTTTCCATTGGCAGTACTACGTGCCATTTACAACGCTTGACCATGGACCTGTGTTGGGCGCACCAAATCTTCCTGTCCTCTCAATGGAACCCTCGATCTTCGAACGAAAGAGCCGACGCGCTGAGTCGTTTTATCGATCCGGACGATTGGTCCATTTATCCCTCAGTTTTCCAAGTTGTTCATGCTCGCTGGGGTCCCCTAACGGTCGACCGTGTAGTAATGATCCTTTATATTTAACAAATCGAAGGTACTTTTCTATGCGTCTGTACTGTAATCGACAATGAAAATGACGTCAAAAATGATTCAAACTTTGCAGTTTGCATTGTCGATTACAGTACAGACGCATAGAAAAGTACCTTCGATTTGTTTTTTACTATAACAGGCAAAGAAAAGATGCAAAAACGAAGAAAAAGTTTGAAAGAAAAAACCGTTTCAAGCGCGCGCTAGCTACGTGCGCGAGCGATTCGTCATCTTATCGGTCTGTCCTCTTATCGAACATGGCTCTCAGCCAATCAGCGCGCGACCGAAGGAGATGAGAAAATTTTTAACAAAAATGTTATGAAAAATCTTATGAAAGATGGCAAGAAAAATGCCTGTTGGAATGTTACTAACTAAAAAAGGAAAAAGGAAATGTGCAGGACTTTGAACTACTTCAAAATGATTAATAGATAACAACATCAGCCCTACTGTAATCGGCCATACGTCTAAATAGTAATTAAACTCAGTATGAGTACAAGTTATTGAATAAATGATTAATTTATTCCAATGGACTGCCGCCGGAGTGATTAATGAATAACCCGTTTTGATAAGAGAAATAAGCCGGTTATTTTAAATTTTTATATCGCTATTAATTAATAACCACTCGAAATATGTTTGGAGAGTAGAGACAGTGGAAAATGAAAAGCATAGCATACATGCATTTTTGATTTTCCAACATTATAGTAGTGAAAACACTGAACCGATAGACCGAACATATCGATATTTTTTACTGCCATGTAGCACACACAGGGATCCCAATGCAACATCAATATTGATATTACTGTTCGCCTGGCAGGTTGGAGCAATAAAAAATGGGGTACGTCTTCCATCCACGCCCTCAAATACGTGTTCTCAAAATAGACCTTTTCGGCCTGGTCGTAGTGTTTTTCCCATTTCAGACCATGATGACATATTCGAAGCACGTCGGAATGCAGCTTAATTTGGAGGACAAAACAATAGGTTTCAATTCTCAGGAGATTGAAATTCTTTTGTTTTGTCCTCCAAATTGAGCTGCTTTGACATCACACTATAAACCTTTATATTCATAAAAACGCAACAGTCGAATGAGTAAGACATTTCACCATTCAACTATTCACTGAAAGTATTGTACCAGGGGTTAGGTGCACTTAAAATAATTAGTTACCTTGAACTATGACTTCGAAGCTCTGATCAAGTGCAGTGCTAGCCAAGCAGTCCATTCTCGAAGTGCAGGAGCGATCTGGTTAAATACAAAGGCAAATAACTGAATAAAGTTCAGTTTCAATAACTAGTGCGGTATCATTGTCTCGATGAAGTAGGTTTTGGTGGACGTCAATCAAGGTGCTTCCATGGCATTTCATAGGCACGTGACATTGAAATCTTTGTGTTTTCCGACGATGTCATGGAAACACTTTGATTGACGTTTAAACAGTCCTTATGACATAATGTTTTGCTGTGTTGTGAGTGTCGATCTATTTTCATTTACACAAATCGAACAAAAAAGCAACCCAGATGCCATTGCGCGATGACACTCTCCCCAGTCTACCACTCGTTTCTAAAATGGGCAATGACAGATATATGATATATATAAGTGGATAATGACTAGTGGTTACTCGTTGGGATATTTAAATGATAACAAACATACAACAAGGGGGCATCAAATCCTTTTTTTCTTTCCTTTTTTCTTTCTTTCTTTCCTTCTTTCCTTCTTTCTTTCTTTCTTTCTTTCTTTCTTTCTTTCTTTCCTTTTTTCTTTCCTTTTTTCTTTCTTTCTTTCTTTCTTTCCTTCTTTCTTATTTTCTTTCTTTTTTCTTTCTTTCTTTCTTTCTCTCTCTTTCTTTCTCTCTCTCTTTCTTTCTTTCTTTCTTTCTCTCTCTCTTTCTTTCTTTCTTTCTTTCTCTCTCTCTTTTTCTTTTTTCTTTGTTCATTTATTCATTTATTTATTCATTTAGCTTCGCCATTTCAAAACTCACACACACACACAATATATACAAATATATACATATATAATGGCTGGGAATCCACTACAGCGTGTGCCAATTACAGTGGTCCCTCACATATATATTAATATTTTAAGTTAAAGAGTTTTTTTTTCTTTTGTTGTCATCTCTCTCTCTAAACCATCGGAAATTTCGCGCGCAGAAAAAACTACAAAATTTTCTACTAGAACAAAACAACCCCCACCCCTCCCCCACACGCTACCTCTACTAAACCCACCCCACCCCTCCCCCATACGAATATAGATCACTTCTCCTGCTGAAATATAAGGTGGGGTAAAATCAACGAACTATCAATCAAAGTAAAAACGAAAATGAAGGAACGACATGACAACTCCATCTTGTCAGATAAATTTGGAAACTGACCGAACTGACAAATACAGATTCAATGTCAGGAGTTAAACTTTTCTTTTTACTGTCAAATTGAAAGATGAGGACAACGATCAGGCATCGTAATGGGAAAATATTAATCTAGTTACAAAATTAAGTGGTCAAAATTGCGCAAAAGGTTTCAGTGAGTAATAATGATGATTATAGGACATTACTAACCGACCATAAATCTTAAAAACCTATAAAATCTTTTATGATTTGTCAATGAAAGGATATGATTAGGATGTACTGAGCTAAACCTCTTAACTTCGAAATTTGTAGCAAAAAATCTAGTTTGCTATCTGCGGTAGGATTCCATTGTCATCTGACAAGACTAGAATTACCAGCTATAAATAATTCACGAAAAGGTGTGTTAAAGAAAGATTTTTGCTCGATAGGAATAAGCTTGAATTATTCACTATTGTGCTCAGAGGTCTGCTGCTAAGAATAAAGACCACACTCTGGGACAAATCGTACACTCCTTGACACATACCCAGACAATAGAATCAAATAAGTAAGAAGAAGAAGAAAAAGAGCTCATTAAGAACCTTGACACCTTCAATAAATGACGGCACAATTCTTATAATTAATCTCAGAATGCAATTACTTAGAAATCTTTTTTATCTCCAGCTTCGAGGGGTTTAAAATTGGTGATGGTATCTGGCTTACATATATACGACCTGGGTGAAAATACCAGCCGATGAGGAGCTCTGAAACCGATCTTATGAGTTACGAAATCCCAAAGATAACGATATTGGTTTTTACCATGACTCAAGATTGTTATAAGGTGTATTTCAGAGGGTGATTCGTTGTTTTTATCTCACGTATTTTCTCCCTGTGATTTTGTGTTCGTGTTTTGAGGTATTATAGTGTACATTTGTGTTCAGCCATACGTACGTCTTGTTGACATGATCGATATCTGCTCTGACAATTGTAAATCTTCCTGCGTTTTGCTGAAACCCGCAGAAATATATCTGTATCGAGTACACTAGATCTAACCTTATAAACCTACGATTTTAAACTTAGAATTTCAAGAAGCAAGGATGAAGAATTATAAATATTATTTGTGTTATGAAGAAATTCTGGGAATTCCTATTGAACGGTGGTAAAGGAACGAAGTGCGAAAATCGTCACACATTGCACCTGTTTTCTCTCCAAGCAGAAATCAATTAGATCTCAATTACCAAAGCACCTTGCTATTGGCTCTTTCCGAATCTCAGTTTTATAGTGGCGATGCGATGATCAAGGGTTTGGATTCAGTGCTACACAGTTTACCACCACGGCCTAGTGTTTCTCCACGTCTGAGCATGCAGTTGATATTCGCTCTCGGCGTGGAGCTTTCAAACCAGTTTACCAAAATCACTTAAGCATTTGTTGTTAATTAAGACGAGGGTTTTTACAGTGAAATTACGAGAGATCCACCTCAGTGGTCCAAGATTTCAAGCCTGCGACAAGAAATAACAAGATGCGCAGACTTCTACGCCTTGTAGTATTTACTATAGTCCTAAATGTATTCAATGTCTTTGGGACTGAAGTCACTTTGAAAGGACAAGAGTACTTGACCTACAGTTTGAAGGATGTTTCCATACCAGCGAGCCAGAATTTTATAACATTCAGATTCAAAACTATTCATCCATCGGGATTACTCATCTACAGTCGAGGCAACTCGGATTATATACAACTGGAATTGATCAATGGTGTTTTGAAGTAAGTTGTGATTACATAGAACTATCTTGAGGGAGTTGTTGGTGAGATGAGTGATGATGGGTTGGGGTTTGAAGGCTCTTTTGTAAGAGTGGTTAGAGACCGCTCGGGAATTTAAGGGGAACCAAAGTGTCTACGCTATTGTGAGCTTGCATTGTATTCGAGTTAGTACCTCATAGAAGCGCGCTGTAAACTTGCCACACTAGACTATTGTCTTGGTTCATCTACTTACAGCCAGGAACAGTCTATTTAGACTTCCTTGCATTTTCCCGAGTGAACTAGAATCTCTTCAGTGAAAACTCTACCACCACCACCTACATTAACCATACATAAAAAACATTAAGAATTTTAAAGAGGATAATAAAAAACCTGGTTGCTACGTTACTAGTAATTCAATGTGGAAGTTTTCGTCTTCTAACAAGGTTACTTATTCACCTTTGGTTTTGGATGATTAGTAAAACCATCATATATGCAAAATTTTGGGTTTTAGAATTGGGCATAAATAAGATACGAGTATATTTATAACTTGAATATTTTCAAGGGAAATTCGTTTGCTAAGGATGTGATTTCTAGGTCTTGTACATGGGGCCTGTTTTGGAAAAAAATAAAGTGGGAAACTAGGAAACTGCTACGCGGAAGGAGAATTACAATCAAATCATGGTCCGACTGTCATTACCAAAAAAACAGATGTCATAGATGGACGGAGAAAAATTGTTCAAACACAAACAAAGGAAAGATACTGTTTGTGCATCCGAGTGGTTTAAAGTTGGGCTATTTTGAATTATTGGAGATAATAGTTAATAATGACGAGATAAAGAATGAAAAGTGGTGGTTAAAAGTTTTTTTCAGTTGACGGAAAACACACACACCGCAATAGATGGGAGGAATAAGCAAGACAAGCCAGGATGCAGTCTGTAAAATTGGAACTGAAAAATTATCAGAAATATTACAATTCTGAGTTTGGTTGAATTGGTTGAATAATTTCTAGTTCAAATAGAAGTAACTGGTTGATACTCGTCGGCAAATCGTCCCAAAAACACCGAAATTTCAACCAAATTTTCTTTTAATTTGACAAAGATAGTTGTTGATTTAGAGAGAATTGTTACTCTTATTTGTTTTACTGAGATAAAAACATCAAACGAGTTGCACCGATGTTCAAGCCGCTCTGATTAACGATTTGGATTTTTGAAAAATTGGATTAATTTGAGATATAGGGCTGTTCTAATTTTAGCATCGCTCGCTGTAGTGAGTAGAGTGTCCTGACGACGATAACCTTGGGACACCTATAGAGTTTGTTATTATGATCGTGATAAATTATGACCCTCCGACACCTGACTGTGTTTTGTTTCCGCCACGTTCAAAGAAAATAAAGTATAATACATTGACACTCTTCTCCAATCAAGAGTTATTTAGAAACAGAGGGGATTATTTTGAACAGAACTGGAAAAACAGATCATTTGTTTATAGTCAATTTTACTAGTAATCCTTATTTCAATTTGGAACGAAAAACTACGACTTTTTTTGACTCGAAAATGAATTAAGAAAATAAAACTTATTGCACACGGAAAAAAATCTCTTCTACAAATACCGTTCTTTCTTCTTATTGGTTGAAAGTGTTCCATTTTGATATGACTGGGAAATTTTGATTTTAACCCACAATGCATTGCATGACTAGATTTGGAATTAACTATTAATGCCAGCGCTGGACTTGTTTTTTTAAACATCGAAAATCATGAATTCTACGATCAATTTTTAAATCAAAGTTGAATATCTATGCCGCATTCAGTCCCTCGCCAATCTCTAGATCTTAAATCGAGTGCCATGGAAAATTCTCCAAATGATTTCAGTAGAATAACGATCCATTCACAGTCAGGCTATTGATTTAGTCGGTCTTGTTTCATGAGTACTATGTTTATCTGTTGAACTTAGCAACCTTAACGAGTCTTAGTCTCTTTTATTATAGCTGGTGTTTCAGGACAGTCAAGTTGTGGCGAAAAACAATAGAAAATTACTCATTTAGGAAATAAAATCTCTTATCCTGCCCTCCAACATGGCTGTATATTATTTCAATGTCTTGAGAATGGTTGAAAACACCCCGTATATGAAGGTGTTGCTTTGCATGATAAGACCATTTGTAGATCGCTTAAGACGCTGTGCCACCACAGGGGGCCCATGAACAAGAAAAGACTGTGTCACCACAGGGTGCCCATGAGGACTAATCTCTACGTACCTCCTGCTAATAATTAATGCCAATTATTTCAACATTATCGAAAACAAATACAATCGGGTCATAATATTTAAACAAAACGAAAAACGAAAAAGTGAAATAATCAATAAGTAGTGAGTCATCAGAAAAGCGGTTTTCATGTAAGTAAAGTGGGAAACCCTAAAGTACGAACTTACAGCACGTACACAGTACGACATGAGTAACATTGAAATGGCTTCCCATTAGAATGGTTATCATATGAGTGGGAAACAAATGGTATCAACTTACAGCACATACACGGTACGACATGCCGTAACATTGAAATGGCTTCCCATTAGAATGGTTATCATATGAGTGGGAAACGTACGGTACCATATTACAGCACGTACACGGTACGACATGCCGTAACATTGAAATGGCTTTCCATTTTCTTCCAGTAATTCATCCAACCACATCGCGCAGTTACGGCTATGATAAGATACGACATGACTACGTACAGCTGTACAGCACTCAAAGAATTTTCCCATGCGAAAACCACTCTAACCAAGCAGTAGTGAGTCAGAAGATTCCAGAACGAGAGATGTTAAGTGAATAGTGCTGTGATATTTAGGAAACGCCTTTGTTTGCACAGTTTGATCAAAATCTGTCGTTTTCTCTGATTAACCAAATTAATGTTGGGCCTCAAGTTTTTTGACATTCAATTTAAGTGGTTCTATTTCGGATAAGTGTTTTTGACAATCGCGGTTACCTGGTTGGTTTTTAGTGGGACTTCAGTGCTCACGGAATACCGAGTTTGGATTGGTTTGAATCCTTATGAATAAGTAATAAGTTTTCAGTGTACTTGTTTTGTGACGATCGCGGTTGTGTTTCGTGAGAAATTCTACAACCTTTTCGCGCGCTTTTCTAACAAAGGGTTCCCACCTACAGATTTAGGTGCATTTTTTATTCACAACTATCCTCCTCACGCTTATGGTGCGAACGAAATGGTAGATTTTTATTTTAAGCTCTTTGGCATCTACGTCGAGGAACCGCTTGAGGAAAATAGATTAAGTTCACAACTGATTTAGCTGAGGAATGGTACCGAATCTTTATCTTTAATTTATCTCACTATCGCTCGTTAAATATTCATGAAAGCATCCACAAATCATATCAGCGTATGATCCATCTGTGATAAACAATGATGACTAAGCTACAGAAAAAATAGTCTAAATTTGCTGCCCAATCACTGCTTCTTACGTAATCATATTGAAGCGTTTTGCGGAAATGCGGAAAAACGGGCATAATTTTGCTATCACATTTTCCAAAATCATGCATTTTTTATCGAAACTCTGAAAAAACCTCTGGACTGATCTAAGTCAGGGCACGGCTAACTCACAGATTGAACCCTGAAACAACCTCTGGGCTGATCTAAGCCAGGGCATGGCTAACTTACAGATAAAACCCTGAAACAACCTCTGGGCTGATCTAAGTCAAGGCATGGCTAACTCACAGATCTATTTGGGATTTAGCATTAATTTAGTATTTAATGGGCGACTTTGTTTTGTTTGTAGATACACCCTGTATCTTGGTGGCGAAGAGAAAACAGAGATCGAAGGAGGTAAGGATTTATTCAACGGAGTATGGCACACCGTCGAAGTCTCCCGCAAAGGCCGAAAAACAATGCTAAAGATTGATTCCAACACACCCACCACTAAACTCATACCAGGCACCTACGATCGTCTGAACCTCAACACCTACATATTCATTGGAGGAATGTCCAACATAGCCAAACAACACCTTGGTATCAGAGCTCTTCAATATAGAGGCTGTCTTGCAGATATGGAATTTGACAAGATCAAACTACTAGCAGAAGCAAGAGAATCTGAGGAACTGTTAGTGAGTAATTCGCCGTACCAACTCGTCGGGAAGATCCCATTTCGTTGTGAGCTTGAGGATTACAGACCTGTGACTTTCATGACGCCTCAGTCATACGTCAAGGTTACATTGCCGAAGTTACCGCAGGATAACGATACTTTTTCTGCGAGTTTCAAGTTTCGTACGTTTTACCCTCAAGGTCTTTTATTCTCGCGCAGTGCAATTAAGGTCAAAATGCATGTCCGTCTGCACAGCGGTGTACTGATCTATGACGTCACCGCGCCGAATGGATCGAAGGCTCATATAAGACTTGGCAGTGGATTGGACGATGGTGAATGGCATGATGTAAATGCAACAATAAGTCCACCAAAAGTACAAGTGACTCTTGATGGCTTTTCGAGGTCCAGGATTCTGAACATCTCGTCTTTGCTTCTCGACTTCTCCAATAAGTCGCGCATGAAGATTTTCGCTGGGAAAGGAGGTTCAAATTCGAAATTCCCAGGGTTCGTAGGCTGCATGTTGAATTTGAAGGTCGATAGTCATAAGATCGTTAACAAGTACATGAGGAAGAACCGGTATTCTCATGGAGTGGACATCTCTAAGTGCGCCACCAAGAATCGATGTTATCCAAACCCATGTAAAAACAGAGGTATTTGTTCGCAGGATTGGAAAAAATTCCACTGTGATTGTTCAAATACGTATTTTGAAGGGGAAACATGCGAAAAGCCGATATTCAAAGCCACTTGTGAAGACTACAAGAGTCTTGGTCTCAATCAGGATGCGCATTGCATATTGAGTTCGGGTGGCAGCAGCGCTAAAGATCGTTATACCGCGTTATGTAACGTGACAGATCCACAGCGTGCGTACACCGTGATCAGACATAACCTTGACTCGGGGACTCGAGTGAATCAGGGTGATTACACTATCGGGATGTATGTGCACAAGATTAATTACAACGCTGCTAGTATAAAACAAATTACCGCTCTGATCGATTTAAGTGAGCACTGTCGCCAGTACATCCGGTTTGACTGCATCAAGTCCAGGCTATTAAACTCACCCAATGGTCCTTCTCACGCATTTTGGGTGTCACGTGATGGTCAAAAGCAAAATTACTGGGGAGGCGCAAAACCGGGCAGCGGTAAGTGCGCATGCGCAATGGGAAAGGACGGGAAAGGAGGGAATCTGTGTACAAACCCTTCGAAGTTTTGTAACTGTGACATCCGGGATAATGAATGGAGGATGGATGACGGGTACTTGGAACAGAAGGATTTACTTCCGGTAAAGAGTGTAATGTTCCACGAGAAAAGCGCCAAGTCGAAATTCGTGTTGGGTCAGCTCGAGTGTTGGGGCAAGAAAAAGGAAGTCGTTACCAAGACAACGGTTAATGACCTTCTCGAGAGTGCCTGTTATCCAGTAGTCGAGCCGTCAACACCTGCACCGACAACACCGACAACAACCAAGCCAACCGCCGCGACAAAACGACCTTGTATACCAGGTCACGACTGTGTTGATGATGCTGTCAACAAAACAACATTACCACCTTATAACATATGGACCAACCCAAAAACCTCTTCCAGCCAAACCACCAATGATAATAAAAAGCTTGTGTTACGTCAAGACACTTCCAAGGAAGATAGTTCACTGGGTATTCCTGCCATTGTGTTGATCGTGTGCGCCTTGATAATCCTCCTACTACTGGTCATGAAGTTCGCTCTACCTAAGTTCATTTCATGTGTTCGCATACACAGTAAACGAGGTGAATACATCGTACCACCATCGGGGACCGGATACCCGGGTCGACTGATGCCCCTGGTGACTAAGAGATCCTCGGGAAGGAATCGGCAGTTGACGCATTCGGAGACATCGCACGTACCAAACGAGCATGGTGGTACTAATGCAAGTGGCGGGATAAAGTCGTACTGGGTGTAGCCAGCACGTGCTGTCCACGTGTACTGATACGTAAAAGGTGTGGTCATGGTAGCATGAGCAAGCGTTTAAAGAACTGAGATCCAATGTAATGCGGTAATATAACCGACATATAACCGACTTTTGTCGTTACTATAGCAACTGATGCTATGGTAACGCAATGTTAGAACAAAGCGTCTACTTTCTGAGCATATTTAAACTGTTTGTTTACGTAATAGGCTTTAATGCCAGCTACGTCACACATATTGCGCAATACCTAATTGTTATTAAAACGGCGCCATTTTCCCCCATGATGCATCAGATCGTGTGCCTGTGACGTCATTGGTGCTTTGGTCTATTCGTGTGCATGCCGAGTTAAAGCTGATTATGATTTATCGTTGTACAACTTCTCAAAGAAATGTTGATTTGGTTTTAGATTTTCGAAAGAAATTCCTCTCAGATTATTCAAAATAGAATAATTAAACTGCACTCAATAATAATACACACACGAATACTCGCGTTCACAAGAATTAAAAAATTAAAAGCTAAGTTCATTATGAATTACGTAAACTAATTTTCAAAGAGTTTGATAGCATCGTGATTTGCGCACAGAAGGGTCGGGTAGTTTTAGGGGTGTTAGTGATGGGACCCATATGAAAACATTCTCCTTCCCTTTAGTAGAAAGTGTACTTACAATTTTCAGTGTTGTAAACTATGTGATTAGTATGTTGTCTGCTGAACAAACTGAGTTCACTCCCAACAGCCCAGATAAAGACTCCTCCACTGTACAAAGAAAACAGATGGAATCAATAATCAAGGAATATATAACGTGCGCACGTCTGGGAGCTGTAGAGCAGGAGAGAAGTCGTAAAGAAACACGAGGCGTAGCCGTTTTTATATCACAATAGAGATACACAAGCAACCGTTCTTTATTAATTTTGTAAAATATTTTTGAATGATTTTACGCGAAAGTGTCTCTGTTCTATGATATAAATACGGTAGCCAGCCAATCAGCGCGCACGTAGTATCTCAAATATTTTATAAATGATTCTAGACCCCCCTTGCAGCAATTTCTAGCGCAGCTCAAATTGGAGAAGAGACGGTACGATAGATTTTGTCGTAACATTCTATTATTTTGTCACTCAAATGAAGCATTCCTTGGAACTTGCTGCAAGTGGTCTATAGTTCTAGACATTAGTTATAATTAGTAACACAGATTTAGCAAAAATGACGTCATAGAGAATCGTTTTCATGTGCGCCGCGTCGTCTTGAAGAAATGCGTTCCTCAACATATCATGTAGAGGATCAAATTTTATAGCTTTCTTAAATCCTGATAAGAACGCTAGACTGAAAGAAGACGGCGCGCGTACCAGAAAAAGAGGAGCGTCCCTTGGAAGTGCGTAATCTTCGCTATGTGATCTGACTACTATATGGCACAGCGGTTTTCGTATGAGTGTAAAACGGTACGGAAAATTCGTAGCTGTGTTTTAACCGTATTTTAATTACGCGTTGTGATTGGATGAATTACTGGAAGACAATAGAAAGCCATTTCAAAGTCACGGCATGTCATACCATGTACGTACTGAAAGTCAGTACCGTACGTTTCCCACTCATACGATAACCATTCTTATGGGAAGCCATTTCAATGTCACGGCATGTCGTACCATGTACGTGCTGTAAGTCAGTATCGCACGTTTCCCACTCATACGATAACCATTCTTATGGGAAGCCATTTCAATGTCACGGCATGTCGTACCATGTACGTGCTGTAAGTCAGTATCGCACATTATATACAAATTACTGTGCATGTATAGATTAGTGATGGAATAGGAACTCTGAAAAAGACAATCCTCGAGTTTGTTCAAAAACTATGTATAAGACGTCAAAGTAACCATTTGCATGCTCTATGACGTCAGAGACTAGGCGTGACGTCAGACGTCCTGCTGTCATTAATTCAAAGCTAAAGACTATACGATCATGAACGTGACAGTGCTGTCCTATGATTCTGAACAGTGATTCCAAATCGGTTAATTTTTGTAGTGACATTATATTGTCTAATAAACCGGCTTTATTGAATCATAGACAATCAATTTGAACAAATATATATAAGGATAATAATAATGTAAATGACAAGATAATAAATAGTGAATAAAGTGTGATGTCTGTGTCAGTCGTGTAAGTGTAACTGTAACCAGATAATAAAGCCTCCTTTCCAGAAAAGGCATCAAATGTATTATGACAGACGCTGTTGCCGGAAATCGTTATTTGAGGACAGTTTCATGAAAATGTTATCACTGCAACGCGATGTCACTTTTATCTAAATTGGGTTCCCTGTGCTGCAACAAGGCGCACGACAATTGTACAAATTTCGGTACGTGATGAACGTTAGATAGTTCCCTTTACAATTAATTCCCTGTGTCATCCTGAAAGGTAGCGCAGAGGACTGCGAAAGGGACTATTCCCCGCCCTGTTCCGGGGGGGGGGGGGGGGGGCAGTAAAGCAACTTGGAAGCACTGGTGGCGACTACCGGTGAGAGCGCTCGCCTCTCACCAATGCGACCCGGGTTCGAGTCCTACTAGGCTCGGTGTCGTACGTGAGAACGGGTTTTTCTCCGGGTGCTCCGGTTTTCCTCCCTCCGCAAAAATCAGCTTCTAAACTCCAATCAGAATCCAGTGTAAGACGCGCCACTCAGTGGAATCACTGTTAATTCCCATTTATCAAATTTTTAATCTATTTTAAGATCAAAGACGCTCTTGATGACTGCTGGTTAGCTCATGCGCATTAGCGACCTTAAGATTTGCAAAATCTGCGACGGCGACTTCAACCGGAAGTGGTAAAAACTTCACTTTTGGGTTTCACGCCTTCAAAGTCTGTCTTTCCTGTGGATGAGTTAACTTTACTGACAATGTTTTCAATGAAATCCCCAAGGAATAGAACCCCGAAGAGAAATTATTTACACTTCCGGTTGACGTCGCCGTCGTAGATTTTGCAAATCTTAAGTTCGCTATTAAGAATGACGGAGAACTGGGTCGAGAGTGTCCTATTACCAGATTTGAGCATGACTGTCTATAAAATCCTTCAAGGGGCAGCACGCCGGAATGCAGCTCAATTTTGAGGACAAAAAAAAATTCTCAGGAGATTGCAATTCTTTTATTTTGTCCTCCAAATTGAGCTGCCTTGATGTCACGTGAAAGGTCTACATGCGCTGAACAAACAGACTGAAATCTTTGTGATGAACTGGTTTTCATTCTTAGACTCTGTCATTAATAACAACCCGACATGTCTGCTATCGCTGATCGAAGGCATTTCTATAATTCATGCGACAAAAACGTACGAAATAATGATGTCTGGGAAGAACGTTATCATGTCTAGAGCAACAAAAGATATCTCTTAATAAGAGAAAAGTAATGAAAATTTAAAAAATGAGATGAAATGTTAGCAGATCAATGTGAAATCAGTATGAAAACACGAGGGAAAATAAAAACACGTTCCACTTTGATTTCACTCTTATTTCTTTTCTTCTGATTCTAAGAAGTTTTTAGTCTCGAGTTTTCGGATAAAATAGCCGACTGAAATTGAGAATTTGACACCAGAGAACATCAAAATAAGTCAATGCTGAATACATTAATTCTTATTTTCATTATGTACACTATACTATACTATATTAGCAAATTTTTGTATCAATGTTTTACAATACTTTGTGTTTTCATATTATCAGCAAAACAGCTGCTCTTGGTCATCACGTGACGACCGCCGCCATCTTGGATTGATTAGGACGGCTTTGTTTTAATGGTGATTATGATATTGAAAAAACAAAAAGCAATGAAGAGAGAGCGATGATAAAAGAATTAAACGTCTGGAGAGGTATTCTTCAATGTTATTACAAAATAAGCTAATTTGATTTGTGCTTAGAAAAAAAAAGAAAAATTGGGAATTGAAAAGTTAGGAATGCTTTCTTGGATATTGAATGAAAGGTGATGAAAACAGAGGAAATAGAAAGAAAGAAAACTATGAAGTTTTCTAAC
Source organism: Anthopleura sola (assembly GCA_023349425.1). Taxonomy (NCBI): domain Eukaryota; kingdom Metazoa; phylum Cnidaria; class Anthozoa; order Actiniaria; family Actiniidae; genus Anthopleura; species Anthopleura sola. Next base: position 20,090,518 of record JALHLI010000001.1, read on the forward strand.
TTGTTCAATGGGTCATAATTGCCGTCAGAATCCCACAAACACGACATATTTTAGACTATTTGAAAAAGCTTTTAGCGATGGTGACAGGAATAGAAGAAAAAAATTGGCGCGAAAAGAAAATGTTTGTCTAGGTATACCATCAAAATAATCATCCCGGTGAAGATAGTAAGTACACAAATAAAATATTGATAAACTGCTGTGAGTCTAGGGGAGTTTAGTTAGACACAAACACATCTTCAGTTGCCGTTTATACTTGTCTGTACATTCTTGGGTGGTTCTAGAAAACTGAAAATCATAACAATATATGGAGAAGACAGGTGTTGACGATCAAGAGGATTTCGAAATCTGGTCGTGATTATATTACTGGTTTACAAGCATTTGAAGAACTTGTGAAGAGCTTTGATGGATGATTTGCAGAGGAAAGGAGGGATGTTTGTAAGAGTCTGTTTTAAAAGGTCTTAAAAGACAACAAATAGAGGTTCGGATATTCGGTCATCACCACACTGACCGCATCTTGTTCGAAATAATTATGCTTTTAACAAATATCATGTTATGCTAGGTCTATTGGAGCCGCGTTCTGATTGGCTAGGATGGGGATTGCATCAAATGGATCGTCCAATCAGAGTAGTGGTCTATTGTTCTAGTGTCAGTATAGAATATTTTGATGGGCAGCTAATTGGATTCCCGTGCAATGGGGGAGGTAATTAAGAAGAACAAGAAAACTGAAGGAGCCATTTACCCTGTTTGCAGATCCCAACTCGATAACACTGTGAGAATTACCTTCATTGCTGAGCTGGGGCTTGACAGGTATTATAGCTCGCTACACAAGGCTCATCTCTGGTGCATTCCCAAGGCGTTAAAGCGAGAAATGACTTCACATCTGGGATTAGTTTTGTTGCTTTTAAGTTCGCTTGTTCTAGGAGTTTCCTCATCTTCGGGATTCGAGGTGGATTTCAAGGGACCTCAGTATATATCCTATGATCTCCGTTCCAATCGCATCTCCGCTGAAAGCAATCAAATTTCTCTGGAGTTCAAGACTTTTCACCCTTCAGGGCTTCTGGTGTACAGCAGTGGGACCCAGGGAGACTTCATTACACTTGAACTCATCCACAGCAAACTACGGTAAGAACTCTTACATTGTTTCTTGTTTGTCTCCTTGAACTTTCCTTCCCTCTCCCCCGGCCAAGAGAATAGCGATAACTATTCTAAGTTGAAAGGTTCATGGCAAGCTGCAAGGAGCTGTCCTCACAAAAGGTTCGGCTTCTTGTCAAATGTTAGTGATAATAGCAGCGTAATTAGCACCAGGTAGACAACTGAAAAGAAGAAAAACAAGACCACTGTTGAGGTGACAATCGCCCCAAATCGAGATCAAAATAATACGAAATACGACAAATATCTTTTGAAAACGAGAAAATTCTACCAGTTTTTGCTTCAAAGTCGTGTTTTATTTTTTTGTAAGTTTCGTGAGTAAATTTTGACGATTAAATTCGAAGAGTTTCCAGTTGGTGCTTAATTAGTTGATTAACTGTTCTACAGTGTTCGGAAGAATCAATATGAAATGCTTCCTCTTTCACTTTAAGATTCTAAATTACCTAAAATACTCTATACATTGAAAGACCTGCTAGTGGCGGCGAGATTGAAACTCTTTGTCGTAAGTAAACAAGCTTTGTAGAGGTATAAACTAGTTCTTTGGTATGAGGATCTAATAAGCTCAGTTCCTGGCGGAAATTAGTGGGAATTTCTTAAATGAAGTCTTGTACAATTGGTTTAAGATTTACTAAAGATGGAAGTTAGAAAAAGAGTAGAATAGCTTTCGATTGCGTCTAGAAGTCGTAATGATTATCGTACGTTGCATAGACTCGGATTTCATTCATTGATCTAATCTTGGTTTAGAACGAAAATATTTGAAATGAAAAAAAGACCTCGAATACATTTCGTTTGAATTTCTTTATGATAAAAAGAAGGAAAAAGAAAAATAAAGAAATCCCAAGAAGAAAATGTAGCAATGTACTGTGTAACTGGAAAACAAGTGGAAAGAAATAAAGAGAGAAGAATAAATTCGTTGTATAATTAGCCTTGAAGAATAAGACTAAATATTGTTGTTTTACCGGCTTGAGAATTAGATCATAAAATCTGAAGAAGCTTTAATTGTATGAGGAAGAGAAAACAACAAGGTTTAGGAGAGTTCTACGATGATCACAGTGTGTTGAAGGGTATTTATTTCAATGTGTAATGTAATCACAGTTAGTTGATGGCGGGCAGTGTTTTTACTCTTGGTGTAAATGAAATGCTATCACAGGATGTCAACATATTTAGCACATATTTAGCCCGTCAGGTGAGTCCATCTCATACACGGTAATTCCCTTAATATCTATGTTCCTTTGAAGTTCCCCTACTGCGAATTAAGAATTCTGGATAAGAGTAACAAATGTAATAGTGAGGTTTCGTTTTACAAGGATAAAAAACCCATGATATGATACATAATGTATTATTCATACCAGGATCTCTTGTTAGAAAAACTTGTTTATTAGCGAGATTAAGACCAGCGAACGCGGTGACAAAAGAATTTCAACACGGTGAACGAGAATTATCACCTGTTATTGTAATGTGATCCTAAACATGGCCTTGGGTCTTTGTTTGGGGCACGGGGATATTTCACCTTGATCTCTAAGGAGTTGATCCTTGTTCCGGCGATTTTCGTTGTAATCGTACGTTAATTGTGAGAAACAACGTTTTTTGATTTGTGGCTTTAGTTGGGGCACGAAAATCGGGAAAATTGGCTTGGTTTTTATGTGGGCTTTGGCGTATTTTTCCTCGTTTTTTTTTTCTTATTTTTTTTACGATTTATTTTGTCACGGGAAAAACGGTGCAGACAAGCAAATAAAGGCAATAAAAAGCAAGAAAGAAGTAATAAAAACATGTTTAAAGCAACGAAAAAAGCAAGAAAAATCGTGGAACTAAAACAAAGCTTGCAAAACCAAAAATGGAATAGTTTAGCACGCTAATTCTATACGCGATCTAGAACTTTTAAACTAATTAAAATTAATCTAAATCTCCAGAAATAGCTCTCAAGTACAAATTTGCGAGAATTTCTTTTTGATTGGGATATCAGTGAATCAAATTCAAAGTACACAAGCGATAGGTAGACAAGAGAGCCAGGTTAGCAGTCTAGGAAACCAAATGCCAAACAGCCTGTAGAATTCTTATCGGGCCCGCAATAGTCATAAATGTTTTCGCCGCTCGAATTTAGTAGCTTTAGAAAGGTGTTGAGGATAATCGTGTTTGAGTTATCAGTCCAATCTGATTCTTTGGCAAAGTTAAATGTGTTTTCCTTGGTTTTAAAGTTTTTCTTTGAATTAAGATTAGAACCGAGATTAATTTGAGGGAACTTTTGTACATCGTAACTAGATATTCTTATCTCACAGCAAGATTAATTACTTAGTTTTTTGGTTTTGAAGTAATAAAACCTCAGTTTTTCTGTGTTATCTGAAATTTGTGGAACAAAGAAAAATACGAGTCTATTGGTAAAGCTGTGATTTACGCTTTAGTTGATTATGATAAAAGAGACTAGGAAAATATATGTGATCTGTGTTCAAACTGAAAAGCCATTACAACTTAATAGGCTAGTCTTGTACGGTACCAGGTGAAGTTTAAAGCGTTCAAATAATTGACCAGTACATACCATTTACACGGAACCGTCTCTTTAATTTGCACGTCTAGGCGTTTGAATTTCTTCCGGATATCACAGTTCCGTGTAAACAGAACGCCTAAACGTATAACTTTTTGAACAGTTAAAAATCCAACCGGTACTGTTTAAGGCCACTCGCCTGAGAGGTGTATTCTGATGAGACTCATACAGAAAAGTACCCCAAAAAATCACCAGCACAAAATATGATAAATCAAAACCTCATCAAGGCTTGCGCTTCACTGGAAATATTAATGATTAAGCTACGAACGCATAGTCCAACATTGCGCGCAATGTTGCAGGCAATCGATGTTGTGAGCCATGTCACAAGACGCAATTTGTTGCACGCAATGTTCCTGAAGTAGAAAACAATTATACTATGGAATGGTTATTATTTAAGGGATTTGTAGAAAGTGTAGAAAGTGGAAAATTATGAGTAATACATTAGCATTCTTTTCTTTTGTTTTAGCTCATTTGTGGATACAAGAAATGTGTGTTCATAAGAAAATATAGAAAGAGTTTTTATGAAAGAGAAGCATGTTGAATATAGAATGGATACGCCTTCTCTGTCTGAAAAGAATAGAATTATCGCCCAAGGAGGCGAGGAGGGTATAATAGTAGACGTGTTTCACAGTTGGAGGTCATTCAAACTTGTTTCATAATTTAGGATGTTTTGTGATTATCCTTTCATCAAAATATCGTGTCTAATGTAATGTAAAAACGCACAAGACGTATAATATATCATTAGAAGATGGAAATGTCCGCGTTCCATTAATTACAAAGAGAGAGTCTCTTGGAAGGCTAAACCAATATGTTTTATCGACCTATCGTAGCCAATACATCTCTTTTTGTAAAAATACAGAATCGTTTTCTTTCGGCTTTTCTGATAGTAAATTGCATCTCGGATCATCGCGTTAAATTATAACGCGAGTCGTCGAAGCCAAAACCAGGCTAAACCAACATGTTTTACCTATTGTAGACCGCAATACATCTCTTTTTTGTAGAAATCAGTACAGAATATTTTTTTGTATTTTTGCCATAAATTTCAATATGGTAATGCGCTAGCTATTCACCTTCGTAGTATTAAGGAGAATCCGAGGTAATGGAGGTCGATATTTTCGGAGAATTATCAGCTAACACTGAAACACTGTTCAAACCTAAGAAGCGGGAATATGAGTGGCGCGAATCTCAAATGGTTTCGATCCCCTTTCAACCAAGCAAAACCCACGGAATTCAAAAATGACGTCTTAACTCAGTAAACAAATGAATGATGGCCCCTGTTTCTTGAGGGAAACATTTAAGCCATACAAAACTTTGGCCCGCATTTCAAGGTTAAATTGAAATCTAGTAGTTGATTAAATTGCATGTTAAAAACGCGCCACGCCCAGGATAACCATTACCATACTGTTTGCCTATCACTACATCTAACGTTCCAAACTTCCCCGTGAAAAATTATTTCTTATCTTGTGTAATTTAACAGTTATTTTTACACCTTTATGAATGATTCAACCTAACTGGCTCCACCTAAACCTTAGACAAGGTTAATCAAGCCATCATGGCGTGTCTCGAATCATTATTACTCTTCAGTTTGGGTGGGTTCTCTGAAATTACTTTACTTGCACACTAACAGGATCTGATAACAAGCCTTGTGGCGGGGAGCCTGAGTGAGTCATAGTTTCTCATAGTTAGTTCTTAGTTTTTGGATGACACACGCACATGTTGTAAGTCTTTCAAACTCGTTCGAGTCCCGCCAGCTCGATGTCATATTTGATTTAGAGTTTGTTGGTTCCGTCTCACGAGTGCTGTGCTGGGGGGGTTTTTACCCCGGGTTCTCCTCTTTTCCTCGATCAAGAAGCGCTTAGATGAAAATTACCCTGTGTAACTTTTAGTAACCCTACCAAATTGTGAAATTCTTTTGTTCGAATCGAGTTAAGTCAGAAGGAAAACGAGAAGCTATTGAAGGAGTCCAGTTCAGTCTAATCCGTGTATTTTGGGAATTCAAAAGCGTAGTAAAAACTCGTTGCATTCCAGAGGGTCTAGTGTCTACACTGTTATCGATGTGATAAGAACTGCGTCGTTTGTTTTGCGGAAACATACTTTGTACTTGACACAGCTGGTATGGGAACTAGGAAGCCGCAGTAGCTCGCTCGGTCCAGTAGGGAAAATATTTAGACTCGACAACTTTCAAGCTTTCAGCTGTTAGATCATAAGATATTTTCGACAAAGTATAGCGAAAGAAGTAAAAATAAGGCAATGACTAAAACATGGACTGGACTGGACTCGAGAAAACATGGACTCAGATAACATGGACTCGAGAAAACATGGACTCGTTCGAAACAACACTGTTTAATAATCTATAGTAATCGAGTTACGGTGTCACGCGTTCGTTTGTGGTGATGAACAATATGTTGTAGTTTTGTTTTTACCCACCCCACTCCCTATATTTTTAGTAACTGAAGTTTTGTTTCCTCACCCCACCCCCCTCCATTCTAAAAATACATATTTTTCGAACGAGTCCATGTTTTCTGAGTCCATGTTTTCTCGAGTCCAGTCCAGTCCATGTTTTAGTCATTGTCGTAACAGTTACAGTAACAATACAGTCGAACTAGACTTAGTACCGCCAGGCGCACTGAGGTTCTAAAAGATACTGTTGATGTCAACTCATTTTGTACTAATAGTTATCATCGTTTGCTCAAACTTCGGCAGAAAATAACTATATTCAAGAAAGCTGTTACTGAGCTTCAAGAGTGTGAAACGTTGGAAACACTTTCTAACTTTCATTATAGTACGCTCGACAAAATTACTCGATTCTGATTGGTCGAGGGGAGTACAATTAGAGCGTTAATTGTACTCTGTAGAGTCCCAATTATAAATTTTTTTTTTTTTTTTATAAAAAGTCTTTTTATAAAATTTTGTCGAGTGAACTATAAATAAGAAATCACACGACCTCGAGTACAATTTGGAATTAATAGGCACTCGTAATGTTTTGAAGTTCCTTAATCGCACTCGCCTAAAGGCTCGTGCAATTACAAGAACTTTCAAAATATTACTCGTACCTATTAATTTCCAAATTGTACTCGAGGTCGTGCGATTTCCTATACAAACCGCCCGCAAACGAAAGCAATTTTTCATGAAAATTTTCGTTCTTTTGTAAAGCTTTCTCAGTCATTTTTTAGACTCAAAAACCGTCAAGGAATAAAATTAAAACAGCTCTTCAGATTCTAAGTAGTTTCTTTTCATTTGGAGTCCATATGAATGTTACAATAGGATTCCGTGATTTCATAGTGTGGACCTATTGATGTATTTAGTGTGCTGTGCACGTGACAGTGGAAGATAGCGTGAGGGATGGTCAGGCAGGTGTCTATCATATCGATCTATTTCGAGTAGATAATCATCTAATTTAGTTCAGCACATAAAAGATAAGAGCATAAAAGATAAGACCACAGGGAGCCCAATTTAGATAAAAGTAAATGGTGAAAATAAAATCGGAAAAAAATCGCGTTTACATTATATTTAATTTATAAATAGGAAAACAAAGGCGCGCGCGAAAAAAATGTTCTAGTGCATTTTTTACTGTTTTTTTTTTTTTTTTTTTGCTCGTTCGTATCATAGAGGACATAATCTTGAGCAAGATTTAAAAAGAAATATTAACGCGATTTTTTCCGATTTTATTTTCACCTTTTACTTTTATCTAAATTGGGCTCCCTGTGATAAGAGTAAGGGGATTATGTTATCTACGACTTGTCATTGTTATGGTTAGAAATGATTCTTGATGATAAAACTCGCGACCGCCGTCAGTTTCGTGATGACATTAAAATATTATAAGTAGATGTCACTTAAAATTATATGCTAAATTAAAGACGCTCATGACCGTTTAAAATCGATGACAACATTATGACAGTAACAAATGAAATAAGACTGGATGAAGTGAAATGGCGTAGAATAATTAACTAATGTCGATTGAAATTCTTTGTGGTGACAGAGCATAGCTCATCAATTTCAATAACTTATGACGGCAAATAATTAACATTTTTGGCGTTAGCCATCACGTGGTGTAGTTAGTGCCACTGTTACCAAAAAGTTCGGACATTTTTGTTGAATTACCGCACAATCGTACTAACTTGATTTGTACGATTTATCAAATTGATTAAAAAAATTGTTTTTTTTTTTTTGCAAAATTCCTTCATAAACAAGGTATTAAGCTGGTTTTAAAAAGACTACTCCTTTAAGGTAACTGACTACTTTAGCAAGGGGTAACTACGAAATGTTCTTAGAAAGATATTTTATACAGAATTTTATACAGAACGAGGATTTCAAAAATGAAAGAAAAAATAGGGTGTCCCGAGCTCGTTTTCAAGATAATGATTTTTGAATATGACCATCTTGACAAGTTTTTGAAAGAAAAATGGCGGAAATCAAGCTTTGCACACAAAAAATAGTTATTCAAAAATTATAAAAGCTCTGGAAGCATATTACTCAGGACATCTACTTTAAACATTATTTTCGAAGATGAATTAAAAATATTTAAAGAAAGTTTTAAAAATAAGCTCAAAATTTAGCACCTTGTAAACTTAATGAACCGAAAATCGAACTGAAATGATGACAACAAAAACACATAAAACGCTTTTTTTTATAACTTCTAATAATTACGTTTTTTTCAAACTTTCTCAAAAGATTGATTTTTGTTTTAGGAAATTCAAAGAAAAATATAGAGTTCCGTGTAAAATTTGTTTTTTTTGCACTGCTGAAGTTCAAAACGTGTATGGTTCCTCAATAAAATGTCGAAACTTACTACGCGGTTTCGCGTGGTTTTTGTGCGCACGCACATCGTGGGCTCAAATTGAACGTTCAAAAGACCCCTACTACCCATAACCAATAAGCCGAAGGGATGACCTTTCTTTATAGCATAATGTTTATACTAACCTTAATGTGTTGGTTCAGGTTCACTATAGACTTGGGCAGTACAGCACGTACCGCTGGAAGACATGAAGTCATCATCGGAGATAAGCTTGCAGATAACCGCTGGCACAGCGTCAAGGTCGAGCGGTCTCAGACAACAATCGTCTTGACATTAGACTCAGTGGAACAGTCCACCACCACCCCAGGCTCTTTCGTTCGTCTTGACCTTGATAAGTTTATTTATGTTGGAGGACTGGACAGGAGTGTGGCGGGAGATTTCCACGGTTCCAGGAACACGCCCAATTTCATTGGTTGTTTGAGGGATGTGTACTTCGACTTTATTGACATTCTCTATGGTGCGCAGTACCAGTTGCTTTATTACAGCACTCCAAGTAAACTAGGTTACGCATGCGCACCTGATGATTACCATCCCGTCGGGTTTCCAACAGGTGAAAGTCACCTAATGGTGTCTGACTCGTCTCCGAATAACCTGACCTTTAGCTTGAGCTTTCGTAGTTACACAGGGAATGGGATTATCGCCTCAAGAATAAGCCAACACGCCCGCGTATATGTAGGACTGGTCAGCGGTACTCTGGTGCTTGAGGTGATCATCAACAGTGATCCTCCAATCAAGATCAGTGTAGGAGACAATCTTGATGACGGCATGTGGCATGACGTCAGTTCCGGTGTCAATCATGGTGACCTGTGGCTCCTATTGGATGACAAACCGGAAGTACGTCATTCTAACCCAAGACTTAGAGGTCTGGGTAACTTCAGGACGCGAGTTTACATTGGTCGTGGTACGCAGAGGGCGGGTTTCGTTGGATGTATGCAGCATGTCGTGATAAATGGTGTCAAAATAAACCCTAAAAACCTGGGATCTGGTTTAGTTGGCGCCAAAGTCGATCAATGTAACATCAAATCTGTCTGCTTTCCAAACCCTTGCTTGAACGGCGGCACGTGTAAACAATACGAGGACAAGTACACGTGTGACTGTACAGGAATCTTTTACCAAGGACAGCACTGCGAGATTCCCCTCTACCGGGCTACCTGTGCTGAGTACAAGGCTCTAGGAATATCAGAGAATTCTTATTGTACTGTCGATCCTGATGGCAAAGGACCTCTTCACGCGTTTGAAGTGCTGTGTAACGTGACTTCATCTGACACCGCATCCAGCATCATTAGGCATGACAAGCAGGTAAGAACCGTGTATACCATGATCCTTTGCGCGCGTGAGAACACGTGGTTTCTTCTCCAACTCTTTCTTGACACGGACCTTTCATTAAAACTGTGATAACCGCAGCTATCAGCAGCAAACGTTTTTTCTCTTGAAATCTCCTGCAATGATGCAAAAAACAAATCCCTGTTAGTTTTCATTTTCATGCAAAATTTAGTCTTTCACCTACAAAATTCCAATCAAATTTCTTCTTATTCCTTATATTGTTTTTTTGATCTAATTGGTCCAATGCTATCTTTGCTGCAATTTCATTAACAGTGCGATTTAAAACTCAGAGAGCCAATCAGATTGCAGAAATCATCTGTGATTTCAAAATGCATGTGATTATTTAACGGTTGCGCATGAAAAGACATAAATATGGATACAACTCGATCAAAAAATCTTTGAAAAAAATAAGATTCTTTGTTTAAGTTGTATCTATATTCATGTGTCTTCTCATGCACAACCATTAAACAAAGAAATAATACTCTAGGGAATGAAACGTGGTCTGAAATGGGAAAAAAATACCTAAGGTAAAGAGGTAGGAATCCACGTTTGTGTTTTAAATGTATTCTTTTTTGTTTTTCCAGACAACACAACTCGTGCCCGAAGGAACAAGTCCTTACAACGGGAACTACTTCCATCGTATAACATACCAAAATGCGGACCTAGCAAGCATCAGAGCTCTTATAAGCAAGAGTACAAGCTGCCGACAGTACATCAGCTTTAATTGCTACAAGTCCAAGATACTGAATGCTCCTGTAGGACCACCTAACGCACAGTGGTTGTCTAGTACAGGCGTGCTGAAGAACTATTGGGGAGGGGCTCCATCCAATAAAGACATGTGTGCTTGTGGCGTGACTGGTACTTGTGATAACCCGATGAACCTGTGCAACTGTGATATTGGGGATGACAAGTGGCGCAAAGATGCAGGTAAACAGCAAAGTTGGTCGTGTTTTGTGCCCGGGGGGTTACTCCTAAGCTTTTTGTGAGGGGATGTACCGCCCAGACTCTCGACCCATATAAAAGGTTATATTCCAAATTTCGGCAAAAACGTACCCCCAAAAAGCTACCCCTTTCATATATATTAGTTTTGAAGAAGGCCACGCGTAAAACGGTGTGCAAGTTTGGCTTTATTTCCTTGAGTAGTAAGTTTAGCCTCCCCTTTACTTTTCTATACCTAAACTTGCGAATACCCAACCCTTTTCTATACATCTGGCCTGAAAAAGGTATCCCTTTCGGGCGGAACATCCTCATATAGTAAAATGTAGGAATTACCCCCTTCCCCTTTTGTGACATGGCGTGACGTGACCCGCCGTGACCGTCACGGAGCCATCTTCAAGCACTTTCACTGGATGCGCAGTAATCAACTAATTAATTTAAATCAATTTATTATTACGGGCTCAAAAATAAAATAATTCTGCGAAAAATTAGAAATAAGAGCCTTGTTTGCAAAAAATCTTTTGATTGACGGCCGTTGAAATGTAAGTTTACAAACGAGACATCGAATAAACTTTTCGGGTCGCACTTCAACGGTAAACGGTTATAAATATTTAAGCAATATTTTGACCAAAAAACTTAAATTTCTACCTGAATCTTTCCCTTCGGAGAATCTTTATCGCTTATTGTATACATATATTTTCAACTTTAGAGATAACCGTTGCTCCAGTAATTTACCACAACATGTATTCTATTCCAGCCACACAATACAGGCGTGATAATGCAAGCTCGGCAAAAATATTGCGTGTTCATATCTATTTGTATTCGAGAAGAAAATTCTTAAAAACTTTGCTCAAATAGCGCATAGGAGAATAGAATTAGGTGAATAAATCGGGTAAAAACATAGTATATATTACATAGAAAGGTTGCTGGGACAGAGGAATTAGGAATAGTCGACTCGAATTGCGTGTTATGATATTACAATTTTCTCGCGCGTAGATACTTCAAGATGAATAAATATTTTAGGTTATTGAAGACTACAAGAAATAGGATTTTAACAAGCTTACCTTCGAAAAGAAAGACCAAAGCTTGAACTTTGCTGTGAAAAGCGACAAAAAGACGTCAAGTGTTAGTAACGATTTTCTGCCTTCTTTCAGAAGGGATTTGGGCCATTCAGCTGCAGTCAAAGACACGCGCTGAATCGTCGTCACGAAGTAGGTTTCGGTGGACGTCAATGGCATCAAGGTGTTTCCATGACATTCCATAGTCACGTGCCCTTGAAAACTTTCAATGTTTCCCGATATCGTCATGGAAACAGTTTTGTTGACGTCTACCAAAAGGTACTTCGTCGCGACGGCAAATCGTACGACTTCGCGCTTAAACACACGTTCGTTTTCCGCTCCTAAGAACAAATTTAGAATCGCACGCTTTTGACTAATACATGGTAGGGTAAATAAAGACCTGGAAAGCTACAAAGCTGAGACCGGCAAGGATTATGAGTGGATGTATTTTACATACTTTGACTGCTTACTAACTCTTGAGGGACTTGAGGTCTTTCACCAGTTACAGTTTTACTTTCTGTGAGCATCTTTAAGCTGCAGTTTGTGACAAAAGCGTTACTTGAAGGATAGGAAATGTTTCCCGTGATCCTCATCGGTCCCTGCTTTATAGGTGGCTTTTCGGTGAAATAAGTATATCGAAGTACTATACTCCCTCATGCTGTAAAACCTGGATGGACTCAATGCCACGAAAACGCGCAAGTTTTCTATTAAAGCATTGCGCAATTTAGCAGACGGAGAATTTTATTCTTAAGGAGATTACGTGGACTGAAGTAGGGAAAAATACGCCCAATTAGATTTTTGATAATTCAAAGCAAACTTCTTAATTTTCTCATGAATAATTTTGATTGACGTCAAACGAAACTTGATGTCATAGTAACTGTCTCTTTCTCTGTTGCTAGGATACCTAACAGACAAGAATTCACTGCCAGTCAGCATGTTACAGTTCACAGAAGAAGCTTCACAGTCAATGTTCACTCTTGGTCCGTTAGAATGCTTCGGATCAAGTGGAAAATCCACCCATCACGCGTCGAGTGCCAACATCGTGGCGTCTGCTTGCCGCCCTGTCAACCCTCCACCAACTCAACCACCCCCTACCGAACCTCCGTTTGTCCCGACCGTGTGGGGGTCTGGGGGAAGTAAAGGTAGCCCACGGACTGCAAGACCCACAAGTGGTAGTAAAAGTACTGGAGTGGTGCCCACTCTCAGTCCTGTCAGTCCTCATCCTGATGGTCACGTGACAGTCACCACTACGATATCTGGACACGACAACTCGACGTTAGTGAAATCTGTCGTAAAGCACAAGATTAAGAATGGATCTCAAAATGGCGTGACTATTCACTCGTCTATCTCGTCCGACAAAGGCGGCGTGACCGTGCACTCTACGATCTCGACCAAAGACAAAACTGCTCATATCGGCCCAACAGACGAGCCTCCGTCTCTCATCACCTACAAGTGGCGAAACGACAGCATTGCGCATGTCACTCGTGTGACCGCTTATGAATACAGCGAACAGTTCATAATCCTAGTCATTGCATCAATCGTGGCGTTACTACTGCTCGTCATTGTGGTTGTTCTCCTGTTACTTAGGCGCACAGGCAGAACCTACGTCAGCTGTGTTACGTGTCAGCGGTGTCGCAACAAGCGCAGTATCCCAGACATCGAAATTTACCGCCATTCTATGAACTCTGAGTCCCCGGATGTACTTCAGTTGGATGACATGCGTCCTAGTTCCATGGAGATTGGGGCTTACAACATGCGCAGTGGTAAAGCGGTCTATCAGAGTGTCCACCAGGGACGCGGAGGAACAGTCAAAAAATTTGTCTCTTTCTCATCATCCACGGCCCAAATATAAAAACAATTCTCATTAGACCTAACAAAATTGGTGGCGTTCAAGCGACGTGAAAAGCTTGTTTGGTATATAGAAACCCGAAACGTGGTCGAACTGAAAAGGACTGCGGAGGTTTTGAGTTTAGCAAGTTTATCAAATTATATCAAAACGTTACAGACGTTGATAGACCCCTTTCACGTGACGTCAAAGCAGCTCAATTTGGAGGACAAAACAAAAAAAAATTAAACCTCCTGAGAACTTAAACCTATTGTTTTGTCCTTCAAATTGAGCTGCATTCCGACGTGCTGCAAGGGTCTCTATCAAGTTTCATTTTAGGGTAGATTATTAATCTATTATCTCCGTTAATTGTTATATAATATTTTAGGATATCAATAGTCCCATTCATTCATGTTTTCCAATGCAGACCAAGGAATCTTACGTCAGCTGCAAGCGATTTTACACACTGTATTCATATGTACTGGGAACACTCGGGAGAGGGGTGCTACGAACGTCAAAACGAGGCTATTCTAAAATCGTATTACATCTGTATTAGATGGAAGCTGCGCTATCCAAATGGCAATTTCATGTTTCCAAACAAGCATACATCAGCTAGAAAGGTTCTCCCTTTCTCTCATCATATTTTTAATTTCTTGGGAACACCAGCCTCGTTTAAATGTTTATCAGTACCAGTCCCCCGTGCGTTTTAAGGATATAAATAAGGTGTGTGGATAGGCTAACAAATAATAACCTCACTTTGTTGTACGATCTTGGCGTAGTTGCATTTCAAAATGGCCGGCTTAAGAATGGAAGGAACGATTGAGGCGTAACGAAGAGGGACTTGAATTAAAAATTGTAAATTACGATAATACGATGCAACTTAGGGATAAGGTCAGAACAATTGTCATCTTACGGTACCCGATTCAGGGGGAGGGGTGGTGTGACCCGGTACCCACCACCTCTGTAAGCAAAATCCTAGATTTTGTCCTCAAATTTCTCCAAAATTGAAAGTCCAATCACAGAAATGAATGTACTGTAGGTTTTCATGTATTCTTAACAACGTATTTGTGGATAGAAATAGTCTCTACAGACACGCAGTATCGAGCATTTCAACAGGTCTCTGTGGGGGGAGGGGGTATTTACCGGTACCCACCACCTAAATCAATAAAATCGGGTCCCTATTTTGGACAATTGTTTTGACCTTGACCCTTAGTAGAAAGAAACAAAACCATATCCTGAAGAAAGAATAAATAATATTGAATACTCGAAAGTACAGTATACGAGAAAGATAATGTGAAATTCAAATGATATAGAAAATTGAAGTGTTGGTAACAGATACATGTAACCATGGTTACCGTTGCTAAGAAACGGGTCTTGTAAATATCATGGTTTGTTAACCACAGTTAGTGATATATGATTGGTCTAGAGTTCACCAATCGGATGGTTTATCCGTTCTGCATGGTTGTAACAAATGTTGAAATTCAAATTAATTGTTTATTAAAGTCTTTTAACTAACTTTGGCTTTTTTAGTGAGTATTGATCTGAAGAATTTTTTCAACTGCTCGCGACCCTATGTAAAATATATCTCAGATAACATTGTGTACCATAAATTCACGAATCACGAAATACGATTAATCAAGAGAGCATAAATAAGAGAGGGAAATTTCTTAGTACCGCGCGCGCCATGTGAATTCCCGATTGGGCTATTTTTAGCATCATTGTACAAACAATTTTCGCCATACTCCAGGTTAATCCTGTGCGTCAAAAATTGTGTGCGTCAAACAAAAAATCTGACTGCACCCAGGGATATTTCGTTGTACTTGTATAATTGTGTAGGTACTTCAGTTTTGATATGGATAACGCTAAGGACCGTAAATAAAGTAACCTCTGGCAGATTACCTTAATAAAGGAATAGCGTGTGAACTATCGAATATTGTATTTTCATTGTTACGGTGTCTTGTTACCCAGTTAATCTAGACTTTCGCAAAGTCCGCTCTCTCACTGCGCTAGCTCGCAAAGAGAGGTCGACTTGGGGCAAGTCTACCCAGTTAATCTAGACTTTCGCAAAGTCCGCCGCCCACTGAGTATCTATACTTGGGGCAAGTCTACACGAAGTCCCGTTGATCATGATAGTAGATAACACAGCTCCAAAAAAATCTGAAACCGCACTTTGTTTTCTTTGAAGTGATTGCTTCGATCTCCAAAGACCACTATTTTCAAAAACTGGCTTATATCTAAAGCGTTGTAAAGCTTTTATCTAGATTCGAGACATTGCTAAGAATACACAGCACTTTGTCAAATCAACTGATGTAACGCCCCCCGGAAAAATCTGACAACAGATCCAAAAATCTGACTCAAAAATCTGACACCAACTTCACTCTGGTCCCTCATATCTACAAGATATGTTTGTTTCCTGCGACCCAGTATACAACCTCAAAAACATGGAAAATAAGCTGTCTCTAGCAAAACCGCGAACACACTATTTGACGTAAACTAAATGAACATTTTTAATTATACAGGCTCACTCGGCAATTATGGAAAACAGTATTTTGTTCATTGTGATGTATATTTGTACTGATGATTTACCATGTTAAAATAAACTTTATCTATGTATGTATGCCAAGGTCGAAAAACGCCCTATAAAGGCCATCACTTAGAATTTTAGTTGTGAAATGAATGTGAAGTTTGGAGTCTTCGATTTATTAATGAAAATCATTTATTAGTGAATAATAATTTATTAGTGAATATTATTATTATTATTATCATTAATAATATTCAACTCAATATTCGAATAATAAAATCAATAGGGGAACTTAGGGGGTATGTTTTGACTGCAAGCTTTTACTTTTGTGTCACAGCGAGGGAAACTCACAACAGAACTAGGCTCCAAGTTGATTTTTTTTAAAAGGAGGGAAGAACACCCTCGAATCAAGAAAGACCTACGAGCAAATGTTAACCAAACTATCTACTCATATATCAGTAAATGTCATACCCAGATTGACCATATAAAGAACGTCCCAGGACACACTCGACCAAATATACACATGACAAAGCTGTCACCACTCTGACTAATCACCTCACATTCATAAAAAATGTCGGAGAGTCAGGAGCAAGCCGTGTTACTGAAGTACAGGCATCCAGTTCTATTTAGTGAGATAGATGGAGTTATCCACTTGCCTGGAGCAACAAGGGAGATACTTCAAACGTTTCCTAAACTAAAAACTAAAAATACTGATGTCATTATTGCGACGTGGCCTAAATCAGGTCAGTGTAACCTTTTCTGTTAGTCGTTGAAGTGTATTTTATACAGACATGATAAAGGTCGATAAACATACTTTTACTATTTCTTCATTACTTAAAGATTTAGCGAAATTGTTATAGAAATATGTTGTTAGATTTTAGATACATTTTTTTAAAACTAAAAGCGAACTTAGTATATGACATACCACCGTTCGCGAAGAATTAATGAAAAATACCGAGCATATTTGATGGAAGCTGCTTAATACCACGAGTACGTTCTTAGTTCTTAGTTTATTTCACTTCTAAGGGATGGACCATTAGATAGTTGATTGGGGTTTGCGTAAATCCCAAAAAAAATATCGCGCAAGCTCTTAAACCTCAAAAACAATATCGAGCAGGCTTTTCTGTGCGAAAAAAAATCGAGCAAGCACAGGTCAAACGTAATGGCACGAACTTTATAAATATGTTGTGAATGCCCCTCAAATCACTGGAAATCGTATTTCCGAGGGTCTCCATTCCCAAAATTTTTCGGTGGGGG
Organism: Anthopleura sola; assembly: GCA_023349425.1. Taxonomy (NCBI): domain Eukaryota; kingdom Metazoa; phylum Cnidaria; class Anthozoa; order Actiniaria; family Actiniidae; genus Anthopleura; species Anthopleura sola. The sequence continues at coordinate 20,107,921 of JALHLI010000001.1, forward strand.
GGGGGGGGGGGGGGGCATGCCCCAAAAAAGCCCATCAAAAAAGCCAATCCCTCATTGAGCAATAAATAATTTTGCCCTATGATGATATAGCATAAATTAAAGAGAAAGCGAGAGAATCTTACCTTGAAAGTTTAAATGTCTTGACAAGAAACGAAGAAGTTGAAACACTTGGAAAAAGGCGGGAAAGGACGCGTCTGCGCAGACATGCCCACAATCCTTTGCGTGGCGTGTCTTTGCTTGTTATTTGGTGTTTGTTGGAAAACATTGAACTGTTCTGTAAATAAATAAGAAAAATTATAATTAAATTAAAAGAAAAGATAAGAAAAGAAGAAAAAAAAGAAAAAGAAATGAAAAAGAAAAGGAAACGAAACAAAACGAAAAAACGAACAAAGAAATCACATCATTCCAGTATGTATATATTCAAAGCTGCTGCATTGTTTCTAGGCACAACATGGACAATGGAGATTGTATGGCAGATATTCAACGACGCTCAGATCAGTGATACTCAAGTTGACCAAAAAGTGAAGTTCATGGAAGTCTTGTTCATGCCAAACTCTTCTGGTGACCACCGCTCCCCTAAAGACGTAGAAAAGGCCTTTGAAAACCTTCCATCGCCTCGTCTACTCAAGACACATTTAGCCTACAGCCTTGTCCCAAAAGGAGACACGAACAACAATGACTGCCCCAAGATTGTCTGGGTTGTTCGTAATCCTAAAGATTGTGCTGTGTCATTTTATCATCATTACCAAGGCTTGGGTATTTTCGAATGCGATTGCTCGTGGGATGAATTTTTTGAGCATTTTATGAATGGGAAATGTAAGAACTACGAAATGCAGATAATAGGGACGGGACAGTTATTAGAGCAGGGGGGGAGGGTGCAGATCAAGGTACACTGTTTATGCATTTTTGCTGACCACACCCTCTTCTGCACTCTACTTTCCTTGCTTCTTATTTTGCTTCCATTTAAATAAAAAATAAATGAGAATTAACAGTGGAATCCACAGAGTGGCTCTTCCTCCACTGCATTCGAACTGGAATTTAGAAGTCGATTTTTGAGGAGGGAGGAAAAACTGACCGGAGAACCCGAAAAAACCCTCGAAGCACAGGAGAGAACCAACAAACAATTCTACTCACTTGCGACACTAAGCCCAGCGGGGCTCGAACTCGGGTCGCCTTGGTGAGAGGCAAGCGCTCTCGCCGCTACTTCACCAATGCTTTATTTGATTAGTCCCCCCTGACTTCCCTCTCATCTAATAATCATTCATTCCCTTAACCCTAAAAACAACTTTCAAATACATCACTAAAATCTACGAGTATTGACTCAAATGCTTCCCTAATTATTTTCCTCTTTATCTTTGAAGTGGTCTACGGTTGCTGGTTCGAATACACGCGCGAATGGTGGAAACACAGACACGAACCGAACATCCTCACCATCAAGTACGAAGACCTGAAGAAAGTAAGTACAAAAGAGCGGTATAAATATGCTCTCTTGGTAAGTACCAGGCTTCTGGTCTGAACCAATCACAAAGCACGAAAATGTGACATGCAGTAGAGAGAGAGAAAAAGAAATAAAAGGGGTAGGCAGGAAAAAAAAGACGGACAAAAAGAGACAGAGGGACAGAACAATAAGAATGAACTACCTTCAGTTTTAAAACGGTAAGGTAATGAACTGACAGACAGACAGACAGTCAATGAATACAAAGAAACAGAAAACCAGATCACGTGACCTGTAATATTTCTCCAGGATGCACGGAAAACAATCGAAAAGATCGCATCTTTTGTCAACAAACCTGTCAGCGAAAAGCTACTTGAGCGAATCGTAAACCAGACGACCTTTAAAGCCATGCAGAATCGCCCAGCGTTCGACCACAGCTGGTTCGGGAGGAAACCTGGGTCCGAGTTCAAGTTCATCAGGAAAGGCACGGTTGGGGACTGGACGAACTATTTCACGGACGAACAGAACAGGAGATTTGAGGAACGTTTTGATAAAGAAATGCAAGGCAGTGGACTTACGATGGACTTCTTCAAATGAATCGAGGAAGATGATCAGAGGAAGCTAATGACGTAATCTATTGTTATGTTGCCTAGCAGTGTGTCAGTTTCAGGGTTTGATAAAATAATTTCTGTTTGATAGCATAGAATATCACATGACGGGCAGAATTTGCCTGTCATTGTAGGCTGATAATAAGTTTAGTTCTGGTAATTGATGCCAAGCAAAATATTTAAATGTATTGTGAGTCTTGTTTTTGACATCAACACTTTTTTTTAAATATATTTTATTATAATTTTCTTTAGAAAATATTGTATTAATGAGAACTATATTCAGTTTTGTAATGTTTATAAACTTCTTCAAAATTTTGTAAAAAACACTGCAGGAAATATAGATGTCTTTTTTGCAGAAAATTCGAAAAATTTAGTATTTTTCTTATGATTAGAATTATTTAGTATCTTAAACAAATTTAATGGAATGCCCTGCCTATGTTACCATCGAAAATTCAATTTTTCAATTCAATTTTAAGTGTTCCCCAATGTTTATCACCATCACCATCATGATGACCGACATCATCATCATCACCATCATCATCATCATCATCCTTTTTCATTCAGTCATCATCGGTAACATCTTCAGCAATTGATCACTATCAGATATATCTTAGAAATGTTTGAAACTTTTCTTAATTCATTGTATAAATTATTTGCATTCAATTATATTACTAACTATTATCAAATGTGAATTAATGTATTGTTATATATCATCACTATGACTACCACCGCTGTCATCATCATCAGTACCAATCATCACCATCATGTCATCATCACCATCATCAGTATCATCAATCATCACGACCATCATGTCATCATCATCATTATCAGTCATCACCATCATGTCATCATCATCACCACCATCATTATTATCATCAATAATCATCACAATCATCATCACCATCATGTCATCATCATCACCACCATCATTATTATCATCAATAATCATCACAATCATCACCACCATCATGTCATCATCACCATTATCAGTCATCACCATCATGTCATCATCATCACCACCATCATTATTATCATCAATAATCATCACAATCATCATCACCATCATGTCATCATCATCATCATCATCAGTCATCACCATCATGTCATCATCATCATCATCATCAGTCATCACCATCATGTCATCATCATCATCAGTCATCACCATTATCATTATCAATTCATTATTCGAATATTGAGTTCATTATTCACTCTGACTCCAAACTGGAAAATAGATTATCTACTTCAGTTTTGATTCGATTCTTCAACAATTCCTATGCCAAGGTAGAAAAACTCCCCATAAAGGCCATCACTTTTAGTTTTGAAGTGAATGTGAAGTTTGGAGTCTTCGTTTTATCAATGAAAATGAAGTGAATAATCAACTCAATATTCGAATAATGAAATCAATAGGGGAACTTAGGGGGTATGTTTTGACTATAAGCTTTTACTTTTGTGTCACAGCGAGGGAAACTCACTACAGAACTAGGCTCCAAGTTGATTTTTTTTAAAAGGAGGGAAGAACACCCTCGAATCAAGAAAGATTTAACAAATGTTAACCAAACTATCTACTCATATGTCAGCACATGTGATACCCAGTTTGACCATATAAAGAAAGTCTCAGGACACACTCGACCAAACATTCACATGACAAAGCTGTCACCACTCTGACTAATCACCTCACATTCATAAAAAATGTCGGAAAGTCAGGAGCAAGCCTTGTTACTGAAGTACAGGCATCCAGTTCTATTTAGTGAGATAGATGGAGTTATCCACTTGCCTGGAGCAACAAGGGAGATACTTCAAACGTTTTCTAAACTAAAAACTAAAAATACTGATGTCATTATTGCGACGTGGCCTAAATCAGGTCAGTGCAGAAACCTTGTCTGTTAGTCGTTGAAGTGTATTTTATCTATTTATACAGACATGATTAAGATCGATAAACATACTTTTACTGTTTCTTCATTACCTAAAGATTTAGCGAAATTGTTATAGAAACATGTTGTTAGATTTTAGATTTTTTTAAAACTAAAAGCGAACTTAGTATATGACATACCACCGTTCGCGAAGAATTGATGAAAAATACCGAGCATATTTGATGGCATCTGCTTAATACCACGAGTACGTTCTTAGTTCTTAGTTTATTTTACTTCTAAATAGCTTACGCTAGAAGGTTAGTAAAGTAAAATATATAGATAGACAAATAAATATGTAAACACATTGAATAGGAAACATAATACAACAATAAATAATAACAATACTAGTGGTATTGAGCAGCTTTCATCAAATACAATTGGTATTTTTCATAATTCTTCGAGAGCTAAGGTGGTATTTCCTTTTAATAATACATTGTTTCTGAACAACAGCACAAGGTATAAAGTTCCCAGGTGTGTGCAATCACAATCAATGTCGGTGTGTTGTTAAGTAATTTTAAAAAACGCCTCAGGCCTTGATCAATCATCAACATTATTGTTTAATTGAGAATTTTGGCGCCGTATATGTCACAGTCTGCAAGACAACCAGGAATGTGACCTTTATACTTGGAATCGTTACTGGCAATTAACTTTCGTTGCTATGGTCTCACGGTCAGATGATTATTCAGTACTGAGGACGTTGTAGTTGACCCGCGAAATATAGTAATGATAAACAGTAGATAATATCATTTCCTTAGTTTAAAGTCGCAGAACAGGAAGACTGAGTGCTCTAAACGACGTCAGTAAAGGCTCAGATACACGGTGAAACATTGCTTGCAACATTATGACTACAGTACTATTTCAGCAGCCAAATCAGAGAAAATCTCGATTTTTCCACTTAATTTAGAAAGGATGATACAAATAACATAAAAATAATAAAACAGACGTTCAAATTTTTATATTTTAGTGTGATGTTGCATGTCTTAAGACATCACCATTCGGAACATGCTTTTTGTATGAAATGTTTTTTAGGCTAGATTTTTGATAATTGTTTATTCTTTATTATTCTTTTTTCTTTTATTTATTTATTGTTTTTTTAAACCAACCATGAAACAGCGAAAACGCCCAAACAACCGTGGGAATTCATAATCGTTTTTGTGTATTAAAATTTTACCGACCAAGTTGCAAAAAAATATGGCGGGTTCTTCGTTGTCAAAAACATTAAATATAATCGCTTAACAACGAAGAAAATTGCTCAAGACACGACTTAAGAGTAACAGAAGTATTTAGAAAACTTCAATAGGTATTTAAGAGATAAAATATAGCATAAATTAAAGAGAAAGCGAGAGAATCTTACCTTGAAAGTTTAAATGTCTTGACAAGAAACGAAGAAGTTGAAACACTGGGAAAAAGGCGGGAAAGGACGCGTCTGCGCAGACATGCCCACAATCCTTTGCGTGGCGTGTCTTTGCTTGTTATTTGGTGTTTATTGGAAAACATTGAACTGTTCTGTAGATAAATAAGACAAAATGAAAGAGATGGAAAAAAGAGGAAAAAAACTAAAATGAAATAGAAGAGGAGTTTAAACTGTTATAGGAAATGAATTGAAAAAGGTAAGAATAAAATGAAATAGAATAGAATGAGTGATATGCTTGTACAGCCATGTGCTCATGTTTTCCGGGTTGACGCAAAAAGAAAAAGAAAAGAAAAACAAAGAAAAAGAAAACAAACAGAAAAGAAAAAGAAAAAAAATAAAGATTAGAAAAGGAAAGGAAAGGAAAGAAAAGAAAAGAAAAGAAAAGAAAAGAAAAGAAAAGAAAAGAAAAGAAAAGAAAAGAAAAGAAAAAGAAAAATGAAAAAAAAAAAAAAATGAAAAAAAAAACAGAAAAGGAAATGAAACAAAACGAAAAAACGAACAAAGAAATCAAATCAGTCCAGTAAATATATTTAAAGCTGCTGCAAATTTTCTAGGCACAACATGGACAATGGAGATTGTATGGCAGATATTCAACGACGCTCAGATCAGTAATACTCAAGTTGACCAAAAAGTGAAGTTCATTGAAACCTTGTGCATGCCAAACTCTTCTGGTGACCACTGCTCCCCTAAAGACGTAGAAAAGGCCTTTGAAAACCGTCCAACGCCTCGTCTACTCAAGACACATTTATTCTACAGCCTTGTCCCAAAAGGAGACACGAACAACAATGACTGCCCCAAGATTGTATGGGTTGTTCGTAATCCTAAAGATTGTGTTGTGTCATATTATCATCACTACCAAGGCATGGCTATTCTCGAATGCGATTGCTCCTGGGATGAATTTTTTGAGCATTTTATGAATGGAAAATGTAAGAAGACTGTTTATGCATTTTTGCTGACCACACCCGCTTCTGTAATCTACTTTCCTTTGTTCTTATTTTGCTTCCATTTACATGATTTGTTCCCCCTGACTTCCCTCTCCTCAAATAATTATTCATTCCCTTAACCCTAAAAACAACTTTCAAATACATCACTAAAAATCTACGAGTATTGACTCAAATACTTCCCTAATTATTTTCCTCTTTGTCTTTGAAGTGGTCGGCGGTTGCTGGTTCGAATACACGCGCGAATGGTGGAAACACAGACACGAACCGAACATCCTCACCATCAAGTACGAAGACCTGAAGAAAGTAAGTACAAAAGAGCGGTATAAATGTGCTCTCTTGGTAAGTACCAGGCTTCTCGTCTGAACCAATCACGAAATTGTGACATGCAGTAGAGAGAGAGAGAGAAAGAGAGGGGCAGGCAGGCAGGCAGGCAGGCAGGCAGGCAGGCAGGCAGGCAGGCAGGCAGGCAGGCAGGCAGGCAGGCAGGCAGGCAGGCAGGCAGGCAGGCAGGCAGGCAGGCAGGCAGGCAGGCAGGCAGGCAGGCAGGCAGGCAGGCAGGCAGGCAGGCAGGCAGGCAGGCAGGCAGGCAGGCAGGCAGGCAGGCAGGCAGGCAGGCAGGCAGGCAGGCAGGCAGGCAGGCAGGCAGGCAGGCAGGCAGGCAGGCAGGCAGGCAGGCAGGCAGGCAGGCAGGCAGGCAGGCAGGCAGGCAGGCAGGCAGGCAGGCAGGCAGGCAGGCAGGCAGGCAGGCAGGCAGGCAGGCAGGCAGGCAGGCAGGCAGGCAGGCAGGCAGGCAGGCAGGCAGGCAGGCAGGCAGGCAGGCAGGCAGGCAGGCAGGCAGGCAGGCAGGCAGGCAGGCAGGCAGGCAGGCAGGCAGGCAGGCAGGCAGGCAGGCAGGCAGGCAGGCAGGCAGGCAGGCAGGCAGGCAGGCAGGCAGGCAGGCAGGCAGGCAGGCAGGCAGGCAGGCAGGCAGGCAGGCAGGCAGGCAGGCAGGCAGGCAGGCAGGCAGGCAGGCAGGCAGGCAGGCAGGCAGGCAGGCAGGCAGGCAGGCAGGCAGGCAGGCAGGCAGGCAGGCAGGCAGGCAGGCAGGCAGGCAGGCAGGCAGGCAGGCAGGCAGGCAGGCAGGCAGGCAGGCAGGCAGGCAGGCAATGACTAGGAAGAAACAGAAAGCCAGATCACGTGACTTGTAATGTTTCTCCAGGATGCTCTGAAAACAATCGAAAAGATCGCATCTTTTGTCAACAAACCTGTCAGCGAAAAGCTACTGGAGCGAATCGTAAACCAGACGACCTTCAAAGCCATGCAGAATCGCCCAGCGTTCGACCACAGCTGGTTCGGGAGGAAACCTGGGTCCGAGTTCAAGTTCATCAGGAAAGGCAAGGTTGGGGACTGGACAAATTATTTCACGGACGAACAGAACAGGAGATTTGAGGAACGTTTTGATAAAGAAATGCAAGGCAGTGGACTTACGATGGACTTCTTCAAGTAAATCGAGGAAGATGATCAGAGGAAGCTAATGACGTAATCTATTGTTATGTTGCCTAGCAGTGTGTCAGTTTCAGGGTTTGATAAAATAATTTCTGTTTGATAGCACAGAATACCACATGACGGGCAGTGTTTGCTTGTCATTGTAGGCTGATAATAAAATTAGTTCTACTAATTGATGTCAAGCAATATATTTAAATGTATTGTGAATCTTGATTGTGACATCAACACTGTTTTTTTAAAATATATTTTATTATAATTTTCTTTAGAAAATATTGTATTAATGAGAACTATATTCAGTTTTGTAATGTTTATAAACTTCTTCAAAATTTTGTACAAAACATTGCAGGAAATATAGATGTCTTTTTTGCAGAAAATTCAAATATTTTTCTTATGATTAGAATTATTTAGTATCTTAAACAAATTTAATGGAATGCCCTGTCGAACATTCAAGTCTATATGTCCCCAATATTTATCACCATCACCATCATGATGACCGACATCACAACTCCCATCCATCACCATCATCATCATCATCTTCATCATCATCTTCATCATCCTTTTTCATTCAGTTATCATCGGTAACATCTTCAGCAATTGATCACTATCAGGTATATCTTAGAAATGTTTGAAACTTTCCTTAATTCATTGTATAAATTATTTGCATTCCATTATATTACTAACTATTATCAAAAGTGAATTAATGTATTGTTATATATCATCACTATGACTACCACCGCTGTCATCATCATCAGTACCAATCATCACCATCATGTCATCATCACCATCATCAGTATCATCATCAATCATCACCACCATCATGTCATCATCACCATTATCAGTCATCACCATCATCATCATCAACATCACCACCACCCTCATTATCATAATTAATCATCACCATCATTAACATCATTATCATCATCAACACCACCACCATGCACCGTCATCATCACCATCATCATTATCAGTCATCACCATCATCGTCATAATCCCACCAACAGATACACTAAGGTATCATCTGAATCTTCTGAATCATTTGTATCCAACATAATTTCATAAAGCGCATATTTCTAATGCCGTTTATACTTCGTCCATTTTATGAGCGTCTCTGGTGAGCGATACAGAAACATGAGTTTGGCGAAAAGATCTTCTTCGAGTTCAAAGCTCTTGCTCTCTCGAACCATGAAAATATCCAAGCACAGCTTAAGGACTTTGTCCACATTGGGCATCTCATCGAACATGATGCGGTATGAGATAGAAGTGAAAAACAATCGTACGAATTTGCCAACCAACCAAACGAAACCCACATACAGACCAATAATACTGAAAATACAACAGAAGAGAGTTAGTGAAAAAATCTTAGTGTACGTGGCACTGGAATAGACCTCTTTAGCTTGGGCGTAATGTTTTTCCATTTTAGACCACGTGTCATTCCCTTGAGTATCATTTCTTTGTTTAACGGTTGCGCATGAGAAGACATGAATATGGATACATGAAAGGAAAGGAAGGCTCTAAATTTGTTCAGGAACAGAAACAGGAACAGGAGAGAAGAAGGGAAATATGGCTCGGGAAACTGGGGCATTAGAAACGGAGGTTCGGAAAGTGCGAAGTTCTAACAACAAAAATGGGGACAGGGAAGGGGGGGGGGGGGGGGGGAAGGGAGCAATTTTGAAGATGCAAAAGAAATCCTCCCTAAAATTTCACCAAAGGTGCGGATTCAATATGCGATTTTTCATGCGACGTCGCAAAAAGTAGAAACCAGTTCTACTTTGCGACGTCGCGCGCTTCGAATCTATCTCATCGAGCGCGAGCAACGTCGCACAAGGTGTGATCTCTAATTTTTGCGACGTCTTATGCAACATCGCATCGTGTGCCCACCCTTTAAGATATCAATATTTAATATTCAATGTTATAATTCCTACGCACCCTGTGCTGGCAAAAAATGAAAAATGCAGAGGCGGCACCAGGTCGTTAAAAGCAATCATTTCCAGCACACTCTCCTCAAATAATGGTTTGGGGGATTTCTGTGTTAGCTCCCACCATTCCACTGACGGCCCGCTCATCCTCATCCTGATACCACATGTGACGTAGCTGGCGTTGAAGAGGGCTGTTATGGGCGTGGCCGAACCGCTGGCTGGCACATTTACGAAGGACGGGAACATATCTCGAATCACACTGAAAAAATAATGGGTCATCTGTTTACAACGATCTTACACTGAGAATTTCAGGAAAAAGAATGAATTGTACTTACATTTCTTGTCCACCTGTCCCATTTAACATATAAGCGAACTGCCTTCGAGTAGTGGAGTCCAGCGGTATCAACGTCTGCCCTGATATTGTTTCTTGCACTAATGCTGTTTTGGGCTCCCTGTGGTCAACATGAAGGAAGAAACGAGTTTAGGACTGGGGAGAGTTTGGTGGTAAATGCAAAGGTGAAATCGGAATATATTTATATTTAAAGTGAAGATCACAAAATTGATTGTTTCTTTATACAGAATTGTGCAATTTATATTGTGAATTCTGGTTGATACATTGGCATAGACCCCTTGCAGCACGTCGGAATGCAGCTCAATTTGGAGGAGGCTCAACCAGCTGATCTGAGAAAAAATATTAGCCAATCAGAATCGAGAAAATTTGCAAAGCTTGGGGCATCATAAGTAGCCCAGTGACCCAGGAAACGGTTATTTCTTTATTTCATTTTCCCACTCAATAATGAATATCATAGTAAATATATGCGAAATATCAAAAAACCTCTCCTGAAAATCTAGATTTATCTCAGATACAAACTTTTATAAGTCGATTTTCGCAGGCTTCATGACACCTCAGTTTTGCAGTGACGTCATTTCTACGTCACTATTTCAGATCAGCTGGAAGTGAGAAGACGCCTCCAATGCTTTCTTCTCCAAAAGACAATGTATTTTTAATGCACTCGTATATAATTGTTTACCAGGTAGTTTATTTGTCATACCTCGTGAATTCATACTTGAACCTCATAGTAACGTTCTTGTCTCCCAGTAGGTCCAGCATCATAAGTTCACGTGAAGGAGGGCTGATCTGCCAGATTGAGCTGGAGTTACCAGTAATCTTGACCAGTTCTACTGTGCCACGCTCGCGATAATCACGAAGAAACGAGTCGATTTGCTAGGATAAGAGAAACAAGAATCTTAGATTAATTGACGCGCCGTGATTGGCTAGGACACAAAAAGTCTGCCTTCGAACAGTGATTGGCTAGGACACAAAAAGTCTGCCTTCGAACAGTGATTGGCTAGGACACAAAAAGTCTGCCTTCGAACAGTGATTGGCTAGGACACAAAAAGTCTGCCTTCGAACAGTGATTGGCTAGGACACAAAAAGTCTGCCTTCGAACAGTGATTGGCTAGGACACAAAAAGTCTGCCTTCGAACAGTGATTGGCTAGGACACAAAAAGTCTGCCTTCGAACAGTGATTGGCTAGGACACAAAAAGTCTGCCTTCGAACAGTGATTGGCTAGGACACAAAAAGTCTGCCTTCGAACAGTGATTGGCTAGGACACAAAAAGTCTGCCTTCGAACAGTGATTGGCTAGGACACAAAAAGTCTGCCTTCGAACAGTGATTGGCTAGGACACAAAAAGTCTGCCTTCAGCTGCAGATGTCATTTTACATAAAGCAATAATCTATAGACCCCTTGCACGTGACGTCATAGCAGCTCAATTTGGAGGACAAAACAAAATAATTTCAATCACCTGAGAATTTGAACCTATTGGTTTGGCCTCCAAATTGAGCTGCATTCCAACGTGCTGCAAGGGGTCTATAGAGGGGCAGCCATGTTGATGGATAGAAAAAATGCGGAAAAAAATTGTTTTGTCCTGCAACAAGTCGATCGTGAACTCCTCTCCTACCTGTTTATCGTATCCTTTCCCTGGATTTCTTTGTTTGATTTTCTCTATTTGACTGTCATTAAGTTGTTGCAAGAACTGTTCTTGCGCGCTCACTCTGAACAGTGGCTAGAAAGAAAAGAAACAACAGAATCACAAAACAGGTACTTTAACTTTGAGAGTTATGAAACCTGCTCACAGTTGGATTGCGTCTATCTATGATTGATTGATGCCAAGCAATAGAATACTCTCTGGTTGATAGCGCATCACAAGCAGTGTTTGCCTGTCATTGTAGGCTGGTAATGAGATTCATAAGATTCATTCAGCTGATTGATACCAAGCAATAGAATACTCATGGTTGATAGCACATGAAGGGCAGTGTTTGCCTGTCATTGTAGGCTGGTAATGAGATTTATGAGATTCATTCAGTTGATTGATACCAAGCAATAGAATACTCTCTGGTTAATAGCACATGACGGGCAGGGTGGTAATACCCTTACCTGATATCCCCCAATAGATAAAGTAAAGGTAGCGTCTTGTGGTGGGTTACTAGTATACACAGAGTTGATATAAGACATGAGCAGCAGCGGGAACCAGATGACCAGCACCAGTAACAAGATCAATAGACCACCAAGTGTACATTTACTAAGTATCCAGTACTTCTGACCTCGTGCTTGGAACCACGTCTGAAACATCAAGTAGGTCAGTGACATTTCCGCAAAACGCTTGCGCGCGCTACAGGCAATTCTTGGGGTGCAACCACGTGACTCAAAACCCCTTGAGATATAAGTAACAATGAAACAGCCGCCATCTTGGTTGATATAACAAGAGACTTTTAATGAGGAATGCTTTGCATACTCAACCAACATGGCGGCCAGTGATGTAACATGCACCCCAAGAATTAATCTCGTTTTCCAATAATTCAATACTGTTAAAAGTGCAGAAATACGAGCAATAAAAGCGTGCAACTTGCTGCACAACATTGTTGCGCTTCAAGCTGCAGAGTGAATGGCTCGTATTACCACCCCGTGTAACAATAAAATTTTGTTGCGCGACTTTGTTGGTGAAGTAGAAGCTCTTTCTACTCTCGGCGACAATGAAAATTTGTTGCGCAAGGGTGGGTAATACGAGCAACATTTACTCTACAACTTACAACATGACAAGTTGCACGATTTTGTTACTCGGGCATCTTGTGACCACCCCCTTAATCCGCCACTCTGTTGAATGCTACGGTTGCATGCACGGTGCATTTTGTGGCTGTGTGCTGCTGTTAAGACATACTTTCTCTTTTCTTACCTTTTCTGATTCTCTATAGCATTTTAGTACATAGATATTAGCATAGATGTCGTCCATCTTGAGCCAGTGGTACAAGCTAAGTGTCGTATCTGTACACGCCCAGTCAAGAACACTACGAAGCTCCAGTACAAACGGGATGGCCTGGAAACTAATAAGATAAACGACAATATCAGAACTATTCTCACTGGGAACTTTACGCACGATGCCACAAATATCTCACAATTTTCACGATCTTCGTGGGAAATCTTTCCCAGAGGAATGCATTTCACACTCCTGTGTGCTCGGATTGGTATAAATATCCGGTTTTACATCATAAAGACCGTTTCCCTGGGAGGCGCACAACTACTAGTTCGACTACCCACCCTTCTCCCCGCAGCGATGATCAACCTACAACATCCATTCCCTCTGTGAGCTGCTTGCTCACATCCGCCTTCGGAGGTCTCCTCCCATATCTTAATATCTTGATGATTCCAGGCTTTGTGCGTACAGTTCCAAGTCAGAATATATTAGTGTTTGAAAACTCGGTAATACTATCATAGGAAGCGTTACACAATGGTAGTCTTCCCATCACATACGTTAGAAATAAAGAGACACGATTTTAACAGGTAATACTTTTTGCTGATTAAATCAGTGTCACCCTAGTCGAATGTCATATTTTCATTATTTGTTGATAACGAGATTATGTCATTTCGAATTATATTTTTATAAAATTAAAAGTCATTAGGAGTAAATCTTTTTGGACGAATACGAGAGCTAATAAGGAGAAGGAGATGGAGGAACGGGTATTTTCAGATCTTGCACTATTTTCATTTTAACGTAATAATTTCTTCGAGTTTATGTCAAAAGACTTCCTCGACGATACGGCGGCCATCTTGAATTGCAAGGCATTATGGGGCAAAACAAAACAAAGGAACAGATAATATACAGATTTTCGTTTATTTGTCTTTCTTTCATGTCCATCTTCTTAATTCATCTGTGGTCAAATTGCCTTGTGGTGAACTGTTAATGTTATTCGACGCAATTACTGTAACCATTTTTTGTATATTTGCCCGCTAACAATATGGCCGCCGTGTATCATCAAAGTAGTCCATTGTACAATTCATATGTTTCCCACTCACCCTTGAAAGAGCACTCCACTAGTGAGAGTGTAGCTCTTAGTAAGAAAGTTTCCCAGGATCCTTGTCGGGTATCCACATCGGATCTGATAGGCTGACAGCCCGAAGTACATGCACATGAAGATGTACATGAATATAGCAGGGATGTTCTTGTAGAATGGTCTGGAGGAATTAACACAGAGTGGTTCATTAACCCGTGAAACAAAGTGTACTAATTAAAGTGTAATAGTCAAAAAACGAACATAACAACAAACTATAGTGACAAGCACCTTGTATCCAATGTATGAGTAAACAACATATGGGCTGAACAAAGTCTGGATGTTAAGTAACAATGCGCGTAAGAAGTAGGCAACTTTCTATTGTTCTGCGGCAATAGCAACTTCCCCACATCAGAATGTCTTAGTTTTCAGACTGAAAGTATATCAGCCTATAGGTAACACATTTTAAAAATAAAATGTGCAAAAACTCTGTTTTGGAACAAAGTTTCCTTTGTACTAAAAGATCTTGTCCAATCATAAGCGCTCAAAACAATAGCCAAAAGACGTTTTTAATTCGATATGTTCCCCACATAGAAATGTTGATATATAAAGGCTCAGGAAATCTTAGATGAAAAGGGAATCATATAACAAAATAAAATATTAAGGAATCCGCTTAGTTTTGAAATTATGGCAGATTTTCATGTTTTAACCAATGAGATGGACGGATTAGACAATACACAATTAGCACCTTTCTGCATTCCATTGCCGTTTGCCTGCCTAGTTCTTACTAGGACCGTTACTTAAATGAGATTCCAATTGACTCCCCCCCCCCCCCCCCCACGGATAATGATCAAGTCTTGCCTGGCCCCATCCCAAGGATAATCACGTAATTCTTAACTTACTTTTTAGTAACATAGGGCACGATGATAAACATGAAGATGTGGAAGCCAACCACCAGAAACAGCAAGTAGAACAGCTTGGCGAACACGTACTTCCGTAAGTAGAAGCATCTGAAACAAGAATGTTATTATTCTAGCTTGTTTTTAGCGTCAACGTTAAATTTAACAATAGTAGAATAACATTAAGTGGCTACCTAATTCGCGGCCACCAATTATATGCACTCTAAATGCTGGACTTTACTGCTATGTACATTGTGTTTTTTTTTGTTAACTATCACTGTTTAGTGTTCAAAATTTATTAGTATCTTCACTTTAACCGAGTGTACTCCAAATGTTGTACCTTGAGTACCAAAATTTGGACCTCTGGGGCCGGGGGGTTTGCACCCCCCTGGCTACAGGCCTGGAAGAGGAAAACAGGGAACAGGGTCGGGGGGAGTGAGTTATCGTGTTACCTGTCAAAGATAATGAGGATGAACTGTGTCAGCAACATGTACAGGAACGTCTTGGGAACCTAGTAACAAGAAAACCACGGTTATGAGATGAATAAACAGTGATTACTTTGAAAATAACTTCATTTTTTGACCTATACTTACCACATTTTCTTCGACAATTTTTACAAATTGAGCTTGTCGTTGAGGCTAGAAGAAATACAAATTGTTATTAAAATCATAATAATATCCAATCATCTACATCATCATAATTGGCACCATGAATATCATCATCAGCGTCATCATATCACCAGATGAGCGAGATCCATCATATTATTATCTGTGTTCTTTAGGGACCCCCCCTTACCGTATTCACCTCGAATAAGCGCCGTATATGCGACAAAAAGCTAATAAGCGCCGCGGCGCTCATTCGAGTAAATACGGCATTCTTTCTGCCTCTTGAAACTCCTACCCTACTCTCCAATGCAGCAAAAATCGTCATCATCATTATCATCATCGCCGCCACCACCACCATCATCATCATGCATCATCATTACTACCATCATCATCATGCATCATCATCCTCACACATCTTCATCATCATCATCATCATCACCATGCATCATCATCATCATCACGCATCATCATCATCACGCATCATCATCACGCATCTTCATCATCATTACTACCATCATCATCATCATCATGCATCATCATCATCACACATCTTCATCATCATCATCATCATCATGCATCATCATTACTACCATCATCATCATCATCATGCATCATCATCATCACACATCTTCATCATCATCATCACCATGCATCATCATCATCACGCATCATCATCATCACGCATCATCATCACGCATCTTCATCATCATCCTCATCATCATGCACCATTATCCTCATCACGCATCATCATCATTATCATTGCATCATTATCTTCATCACACATCATCATCACGCATCATCATCATCATCACGCATCATCATCACGCATCATCATCATTATCATTGCATCATTATCCTCATCACGCATCATCATCATTATCATTGCATCATTATCTTCATCACACATCATCATCACGCATCATCATCACGCATCATCATCATCATCATTGCATCATTATCCTCATCACGCATCATCATCATTATCATTATCTTCATCACACATCATCATCACGCATCATCATCACGCATCATCATCATTATCATTGCATCATTATCCTCATCACGCATCATCATCATTATCATTGCATCATTATCCTCATCACGCATCATCATCATTATCATTGCATCATTATCTTCATCACACATCATCATCACGCATCATCATCACGCATCATCATCATCATCATGCATCATCATCATCATCATCATCATGCATCATCATCATCACCATCACCATCACCATCATCATCATCACCATCATCATCACCATCATCACCATCATCATCATCATCATCACCATCATCATCATCATCCTCATCATCATCATCATCATCATCATGCATCATCACCATCATCATCATCATCCTCACCCTCATCATCATCATCATCATCATCATCATCATCATCATCATCATCATCATCATCATCATCATCCTCACCCTCATCACTACCATTACTGTTTTGTTATTGTGTGTCTTACCTCTGGTGACGAGAAGGCAGACCAGCTGAACAAGATGATGATGAAGATGATAAACTGACAGGCAAACATCATGGCGTACACGTCTACAGCACCAGAACCTGTCTCAGGGTCGTAGATGCGATGTAGAAAGGCTCTCACAGATCTAACGATCCTAAAAAAAGAAATTTCAATGAATACGTCATTTCTGCAACTTTATACAATCAGACTGCCCCTCCCAAAGATCCCCCATACACGTGTGCAATAATGGCAACATTCTTTAGATTTGATGATGCTATAGCCAATGTGCATGAGCTCGAAATATTGCCCATTGCCCATTAGGCTACATGAGCCACTCCCCACCCCTCCCCTGATTAAGCAATTATTGGATGAGGTTGAGCAAAATATCGTGATTTGTTAGTGGCGAGCAAGCAATTATTTGCCGATGCCGAAGGCAGAGGCAAATAATTGCTTGCAAGACACTAACAAATCTCAATATTTTGCGATAACCGAGTTCAATAATTGTTTTATCGTTCAAATTATTTTTCTAATCTTTGAGGGGTAGTGCGCACGAGTCAAACAATAACAAAGAAGTCAGCTCATTTTTTCAGGGAAGCGAGCCATTGTCAAATGCAGCGTTACTGCGCATGAGCAAACCGTTATTTGCAGTAAGATGGCTCTGTACCGTAATGCGCAATAGCAGACCGTTATTTGTAGGCAGTTATTTGCAGTTCTCTCGGCCAATCAAAATGACGGAAAAAAATCATTTGAATGATAAGAATCCTTACTTGTTCCATAATGTTTCGCCATCGTGATCCTAATGTAAATAAGAATATTGTAAGTTTGTTTATTTATTTATTTATTTATTTATTCAGCTTCGTCAGATAAAAAAAATATAAGTTTACACACACAACTTGCACACAATGTTTGGGAAACCACTACAGCTTATGCCAATCACAGTGGCCCCCTTACATGAAGATCATGAAACAAGTTTCATGATCTTCATGGGCTCCCTGTGGTGAGGTCTCAGCGAAAAAAATTATACGTTATCTTATCAATACCTGGGAAGTTTCTGTAGCTATGGTAGATGCTCTTGATGGGTGCCTTTCAAAACCTAACCGCTCTTCTACAAATGAATCAACAAATATAATATATTATATTCTACATAGCAAATGATACCTAACATGAACTTTATCGATACTCTGAAACAACCTTTGGCCTCAGTGATCAAAGTCATGACACGGCTATTTCACAGACAGAAGTGGAAATTAACATGTTGGGTTTCGCAAAGGGATGAAAACCAGAGAACCAGGAGAAAAACCCTTGAATCAAGGGAGAGACCTAACAAACTCTACTCACATGTGATACCAAGCCCAGGAATCGAACCCAAGACCCTAGAGGGGGGAGAGGCACAACCGGTAATGTTCTATACTGTTTACAGTTATCTTACCATCGTTAGGAGACATAGGGGAAACAGGGGTATCATCTGCATGCACTGCTTTGTCACGCCATAAACCATGAACCTAAATACAACACGATAAATCATCATTACATCATAAAAAAGTACCATATCAGACACGGTCTTCAAGTCACTCATGTCATTCACATCACAAGAGCAGATTTCGTATGAGTGTGAAAAGTCACGTCAGCAAGGCACGGTATAGGGCTGTTAAGTGTGACGTCATTCGCATAGAAAAACGACTTCCGGGTCCAAAACGAAAAGCAGTTCTATGAAGATTTTTCTTACTTTTTCTTCATGACAGGATTTGTTGTCCAAAGTTAATTCATTACTGCAAATTCTCAATATTCTGCGAACTCGGTAGTTGAGAGTTTCCCGTTGGAATTTGGTTTTTCGCTGCCGCCAGTCAGAAACATAAAAGGTACCGACTGATTAGTTTTGATTGACGGCAACGAAAAACCAATTTCACAACAAGCTGTTGAAATGTCTGAGTTCGCAGAATATTAAGAATCGCAGTAAAAACATTTTTCGCTTTATTTAATCGGCTTTTGTGAGCAGTTGGACCCGGAAATACGTCACAACTTAACAGCTCTATTGGGGACTTTAAGATTTGCAAAATCAACCGGAAGTGTAAATAACTTCACTTTGGGTACTCGCGCCGAAATACGTCACAACTTAACAGCTCTGTATGTTATAGCCATCATTTATGCTTTATACACCTAGGACGCCGCTCAAACTAGTTCACTCGCTAACTGAATCAGCTCTATTGTACCCAAACTACAAACCTTGAGGGAGTATCTGTGAAAGTACAAGGCCAGTAGCAACAGTAGGTCATAGGCTGAGGTATGAGTAACTCTTTCTATCCCAAGAATCCTTGGGTAACAGAGAGGATCATCTTTATCTCCGCCATCTTTACCGTTACACGTGTTGAACTCGATGAATGGGAACTTGAACAGATATTTGATCACTATGACAACCTAGGAGAAACAAGAGTCACTGATACAACTGTTGCTAGGCAACAAAGATGTGGAATATAACTCTCGCATCCCAAGCTTCAGCTCTTTGGAGCCTTTTAAAGTGCACCTCATCTCTGAGACAATAACTTCAGTACTGATTCTACATGAAGTAAATAGTTGAATGGTAAAATATTTCTTGATTTGAGTGATGTGTCTTGAAAGTGCACCTAACCCCTGATGCGATACTTTCACTGTTGATTCTACATGAAGTGAATAGATGAATGGTGAAATATATCTTCGTTTGAGTGCTGCATCTTTGAAGAGGCAGTGACTTGGATGAAAATCGATGAAAATTGGAAATGACTTGAAACTTGGTTAAACTTATCTATATGGCCCCAATAGTATCCAAGCAACATATTTTCTTCACAGTCAAAAGTGGCGGATAAAAATTATCAATTATTTATAGCATCTAAATTGTGAGTAAATGACGTCATTTACTCAACCCTATTGTTCTTTTAGTTTTTAAACCAAAATTTCTCAACTGCAAGTGGCTCCCAAGCTAAAATGTTTGCCAATCTGGTTTTCATAATCATAATTGAGTCATATTATCCTCAAATATTTTAATTATTCGGACTTTCAAAAATTGGGGCGTTTTCATCCAAGTGCCCCTTTAAGTTATGAAGGTTTATACTTCCAATATCTTACAGCGCTTTTCATATTTCCGCGACTTAACTGACTCCAGACATCTGGCGTTTTGGCTTCCGTCAATCAAATTTACGACGAGCCGAGTTCATTCCGATCGAGCGACAAGGAAATTCCCTTGACTATAGAGCCATTTCCACAAGGGAATTTCTTTATCTTTCGCGATCGGAATGAACTCGGCCCGTCGTAAATTTGACGGAAGCCGAAACGCTAGACGTCTGGAGTCGGTAGGTCGCAGAAATATGAAAAGCGCTGTAAGTGCCCCTTGAAATTCAGAATACAACAGTTTCACATTCGATGGAAACCGCTGTTTTTTAAGACCACAGCGGACTCATTGGCACAGGCTTAGCCTCGTTCATAAGTCAGCTATTCAGCGACGTTATTAAAAGTCCGTGGGATTTCAAAACATTGGTATTGTTCAACTTACACATTCTTTACATTACGGTTGACTTTTGCAAATCATTAGCAACAGCCAACTGTAATGTAAAGAATGTGCAAGTTGAATAATACCAATCCCACGGACTTTTAATGGTGCCTTTGAATAGATGACTTATAAACGAGACTAAGCCTGTGCAAATGAGTCTGTGTTCTTCAAAAACAGCGGTTCCACCGAATGTGAAACTGGAGTATTCTATATTTTTCTTTTTACCTGTGTATAGGTGATAACGGTGATCCAGAATCGTTTGGTAGGCCGTGGTATAGACAACATGCCCCACATGAACACCAGGAATGGCAAAGGCATGGACAGTAAGCAGGCATATACCATATGATTGAGTATCATTAACATATAACAGATGATATCGGTGTGTGCAAGTAAAGCGTACACGAAAGCAACAGTGAATCTCGCTACTCTCATTTGAGAGTGCTTCCAGCTTGGCGCGTCTGTCTCTTCAAGGTCCACCAAGGACAAGCAGTCATATTCTTCATCTGTGGCACCTTTAGTTGAGTGGTGCTGTTTGAAGAAAGAAAACACAGGTTTGACAGTGTTTGTATGTCACAACAGCGTCGCCATGTTGGTGGTGTTTAACAAAAGAGTTGATATTAGCCTCCATTTTTAAGCCTCCAACATGGCTGTCATATATATATGCTGGTGGACCACACACTCGATAATCCAAAAATTCCATACACAAGAAACTGTATATCCATAAATATCTTCAGAGATATTGAATACTAGGGTTACGGAGCGGCTTTGGATATCCGAGCATGCAATCTGCTTACACCACGCTTACAACACGAATTGCGTCATGTAAATCAACCCTACAACTGTTGTGTACGACAAGAAGAAAGTTGTAGCAAGTTGTAGGGTTGTTTTACATGACGCAATTCGTGTGGTAAGCGTGGCATAAGCAGATTGCATGCGACAGTTGTAAGCAAACGTTGTAGCGTGTAAATCAGCCTTTACGTCCAACCAAGACTAATCTCTTCAACTAACCTTAGTCTCAGCCGCAGTATCAGAATCTGAGGTCTCTGAGTGGGTTGGTTTCGGGTGCAGATGGCTCATTCTACTTCTTCGAAGCTTTTCGATTCGTTTTTCCTTTCTTTCCCTCTTCAGTTTATCAGCAATTGAGCGATAATCCTTGGATATTTCTCTCAATACTTTGATAACACTGTCTACAACCATAGCTATGTAATAGTAAATCCAGCTCAACCATCGCTTCACTTTGTTCACCAGTCCCTCTGGTTCGACTATGGCCGTGGAAGGCTCGGGGGTTGGGACGTTGACGTAATCGCCGCTGCTTGAGTTAGAGCTGATAGATTCTCTTCCGGTTCGGGATGCGGATCTACCGGAAGTTGAAGGCCTAGGTTCGGTATCTTGTAAATGAAAAATAGACAAATGTAAGAAAAAGAGGAAAGGAGATATGCAGGATTTTCATTTGCGTTTTGGGCCAAAAATGGCGTGTATTTCTATAGCGCGCGCTAAATTTATGTACGTTTGACAAGAGCGCGAGCATAATTCGGCGACCCGTTTTTGGGTCACTAAAATTGGCGGGAAGTAAGTTGGAAAAGACCTTCGTCCAGCGCTTGTGATTTTGGTTCAGGTTGGGCTGCCTGTGCTTTATTCTGCGCGCGTTAACTAGAACGGACGGAGACGGAGGACTTTGCGAAAGTCTAGAGACAGAGCATCAACAGCATCATCATCAACATCTTCAGAAATACCGATAACAAGAGATATCAACAACGACGACAACGATAACAAGAGCAAAAGCAACAACAACAGCATGGTAACTAAGCAACAACACAACTAGTAACAGCAACATAGCAACAGTAGCATAGCAACAGAAACAGAAACACAGCAACAGCTACACAGAAATAGAAAAATCGCACTATTACCATAGTAACACAGTAACATAGCAACAGGAAAGTAGTTCCAGCAACACAGCAACAGTAACATTTGATGCGCACCTCAGTAATGGAGTTAGTTCAAAGAGTCTATAAATAAACAGCCGTTGGGTTCTAACCTTGTTTGGTTGACTTTGTCTCGTCGTCATCAGAACACGATAAGCTTCCTGTTCTATCATGAATGGGGCTGACTGATTGGCTATCAGCTTCTGAATCACTCTCTGAATCAGAATCGAACCAGTAGTAATCCCCAGAATATATTGCTGTCAACAAGAATAACACCAACAATGATTACGTGATGTAATATATACTAGTTATACAATGGTTTTGAGTGGCATACCGTGGAATATCCCACGAGTCACTTGTAGTTTCTAGTATACACACGAGCCTTTAGGCGAGTCTGTATACAAAGAAAATACAAGTGACGAGGTGGATATTCACGGTATGCCATGAGCAACCATTGTATAACCATTTTATCCCACACCATAGAAAATAGAAATGCGGAGATTGAATGCGCAGTGCATGATGGGAAGGAAGAGTGAAATACCGACGAATATACAAAAGCTTTCCTGCTTTATGATTGGCTGTATTTTCTATGGTGTAGGATATATCCAGATATAATGCGCGGAAAATGGTGTAATAAGGAGCAGGTGTAGCTCAGTTGGTTAGGATGGAGTCCTCGATCAGTTACCTTCATAATGTGACTGTGGCGCGTACTCTACTCCTGCTGGATGAAGTTTGGAGAGTTTTTCCACCAACTTGTTGACACTTGAAGAAAAAGAGCAAAATTGATTCAGTCATGGCCGGTTTAACTTAATGAAATATCTGGCACTCTCCCGACCACCTCGAGTAAATGGGACATACTGTATGAACCTAGAGTGGGCTTCATATGACTATGAAAAATCCTCGGTAAGAAAACGTGTCGTACTGTGGCAGTGACGTTGCTGAAGCCGAGCATTCTGATTGGATGTACAGTGATCTCGCGCGAGTTGTTTTTTGTCATTAACGCGTGTCATTAATCAGTTCCTTCAGTAAGCTTTTGAAACTACCGTACCGTGCCTTACTACAGCCTTACCTGCGCGTGGTGATTGGATGAAAGAAACAAAAAAATGGGATATGATACTAATTGCTGGAAGACCATGTCTTTTGTTAATGTCATTCTCTTGGGAATGATATAGTCCACCACCCCTTGCAGCACGTCGGAATGCAGCTCAATTTGTAGGACAAAACAATAGGTTCCAATCCTCAGGAGATTAAAATTCTTTTGTTTTGTCCTCCAAATTGAGCTGCTTTGACGTCACGTGCAAGGGTTCTATATGCTTTGGGTTGGTACTTCATGTTGTAACCACTTCTAGTGGCTTGCGCATCCGTTGATGTTTATCTTGTGTGCAAGTATTTTTACATGAAGTACCAACCTAGAGTACCAAATTATCAGGTTATATTTTTTTCTTACGATCTTTTTATTCTGTCCATTTTCTGCTTGTCTTCTAGGATCTTGGAGTCCAGTTGTTTGCGCAAATGTTGATTGACAAGCTCAGCACCTCTGAAAGAATGGAGTGACGTCAACAATGAGCAAGCAATAATTTAAACACAGAAACACTTGCTCCCTAAATATGCACTGCATGGTTAATCTAAGTCAAGTCTGTGTCACGCAGTATGTCACGCATGTCTGTGGCAAGCAATAGTAGAACAAAGAAACGCTTGCTCCCTACATATGAACATAAATCATTATCAATCATCAGCCCCATAGAACTTTTAAGTGTGACGTCAATTGCATGAAAAACGACTTCCGGGTTCAAAGCGAAAAGCAGTTTTATGAAGTTTTTTTCTTACTTTTTCTTCATGACAGGGTTTGCTGTCCTAAATTCTAATTGTCTCAGGTGGAGTTTAAGTCTTTGACAACCTTTTTATGGTTATTTTAGTGGTTTTTGTGTGAATTTGGACCCGGAAATACGTCACAACTTTAAAAGTTCTAAGTCATGTCTGTGTCACCCAAACTGTCACGCATGTCTGTGTCACTCAATGATTGAACACAGAAACATTACTCCCTTTATATGCACAAATTAAGTATCAGCAATGTTAGTCTACGTCATGTTTGTGTCACGCAATCTTACCTGTAAGCCATCTCAGATTGTTCTTTGTGGTCTCTGACAACGTGACGGAAATAATCTGAACAAAAGATTCGATACTGGATCAACAGGAAGGTGACACAAGCACAGTCCATGGCCAGCCCTGTGTCGTCAGGGGCAACGCATTCACTGTCTGTTATGGCCTTCTGGTTTTGATAGCCTGATTCACGGAGGCAGAACATGCTTAGCAACTGTAGAGGCCAGCACCCAGTGTAATCTTGAACAGCTTGCATCCAGACACACGATACAGCCTGGCATTCATTCAAAGAAGATATGGTGTGAGTTGGAAATTATGGCATAGATATGGCACGGCTATATGGACCAAAATGTTTGCAACAGTAGCATAGACCCTTTGCAGCACGTCCAAATGCAGCTCAATTTGGAAGACAAAACAATAGCTTTCCAGTTCTCAGGAGATTGAAATTCTTTTGTTTTGTCCTCCAAATTGAGCTACTTTGATGTTACGTGCAACAGGTCTACATTTTATATAACAACGCTTTTTTTATTGGATGAATCGCATGAAACTATTTCAAATCATTTTCATGTTATGGCATGCCGCTTAATAAATGTATTTACCTTGGGCGTAATTTCCGTTTCAGACCACGTGTTATTCCCTAGAGTAATATTTCTTTGTTTAACGATTGCTCTAGAGAAGACGCATGGAGAAGGATACAACTCAATTGCAAACAAAGAACCTTACTCTCAGGAGAATGACACATGGTCTGAAATGGGAAAACATTACACCCAATCTGTAGAGGTCTAAGACCCTTTGCAGCACTTCAGAATGCAGCTGAATTTGGAGGACAAAACAATAGGTCCCCAATTCTCAGGAGATTAAAATTCTTTTGTTTTGTCCTTCAAATTGAGCTGCTTTGATGTCACGTACAATGGGTCTATAAGAAGCCACCATGAAGGCACACTAGCTTCTCTGCTAGCAGACCTTTCAAGCGCAATATTCATTTTACCTGTAGACAAACTTTAGCGAGAAGAATAAAGTAGTTATAGCAGATGAAAGTCTTCCAGAGCCGGAGCAACTTTTTCTTTGGCTTTAAGTACAGCGCCTGTCCATGCCACAGGAAGAAGAAACACCATAGGATAAACCCAATGTTGAATATACTGATAGTACTCTGTACTGTTATGTACACCACGGCTAATGTGATCCAGTAGAGATGTTGGAACATCATCAGCTGCAAGACCAATCACAACATTATAAAATTAGGGAAATTCAAAAGTGGTTCAATTTGTCGGGTTTCTCCTGCAATTCAATGGTGTTCAAGGTGGTCCATAAAAAAGCCCCCACTCCTATGAAAAGTTTGAATTTTAGGCTCTTGGAAATGCGATTTCCAGTAACACGGTTTTGTGGGGCAATTGTATTAGATTTATGGCATTACTAAACTCATGTCAAAGTTTCAAGCAACTCATAGCAGAAAATCCTTTTGGCTAATATTGTGCGTGGGTGGGGGGGGGGAGGCTGCCTCTGCGGTCCCTGAACTACGTCATCCATGTCTGCCTGTGTTTCCCACTCTGGGTAATGACCAAAAGGCTCACCTTGGTGAAGTCTAGCCAGGTGATATTCCACATGAAATCAGGAGTGCTGGTTTTATGTCTACTGCTTCGTCTTGTGTTGCTGGGCTGGGGTGGTTCTTCACTGGACCAGGAGAAACGCTCAAGGCTGAAGACGTTTTCCTGACAACATGCAAACAGAAGCTGCAGGAAGTCGCCTAGGGATAGGAAAAAATGAAGGTTAATAAAACTAGGGAAGAAAGAAAGAAAGAAAAAAAGAGAGAAAGAAAGAAAGAAAGAAAGAAAGAAAGAAAGAAAGAAAGAAAGAAAGAAAGAAAGAAAGAAAGAAAGAAAGAAAGAAAGAAAGAAAGAAAGAAAGAAAGAAAGAAAGAAAGAAAGAAAGAAAGAAAGAAAGAAAGAAAGAAAGAAAGAAAGAAAGAAAGAAAGAAAGAAAGAAAGAAAGGAAGGAAGGAAGGAAGGAAGGAAGGAAGAAAAAAGGAAGGAAGAAAGAAAGAAAGAAAGAAAGAAAAAATGAAGAAAGAAAGAAAGAAAGGAAGAAAGGAAGAAAGGAAGGAAGAAAAAAAGAAAGAAAGAAGGAAAGAAAGAAAGAAAAACAAAGGAAGGAAGAAAGAAAGAAAGAAAGGAAGCAAGCAAGCAAGGAAAGAAGGAAGGAAGGAAGGAAGGAAGGAAGGAAGGAAGGAAGGAAGGAAGGAAGGAAGGAAGGAAGGAAGGAAGGAAGGAAGGACCACCTGCGACCACTAAACAGTTACCATACCTATCAATAGTCTAGGATCTGGAGGGTACGTGACATCAGTAAGATACAACCAGTGAATAAGGTTAGGATCAAGAGATCTTGTCCATGGATAGGCTGCAACAAAAATAAGAATTGAAATTATTAGAGCCATTGGGATTCATCTGAAACCAACCTTCATAATTCTCCTCCTCTCCCCTAACACAAAACTTGAGTCGTCATGACAACATGACATACTTACCAAGACAAAGTCCAGGTGGCCATCCAAGACAAAGCAGGTACTGTAATGGCAGTAAGAATGCTAGAAAGCCAACATATACCGGCCAAACTACAGCACAGTTCTTTCTCCCCAGAGCTAAAAATACTCCCAGCCAGATTGCATAAATGACGGAAGTGACGTCACAACGGACCGCCATGTTGTACACTACGACGAGCAGAGACACCTACAGAAGGGGAGACAATGAGATGTTATGAATATTAGGGGTGGAGTGGGGGAGAAAGGAGGTTCAAAGCATGACATTTTTGTTAAAATAATTACCTTTTTACATAAAATTTTCGCGACACTTTTAATATATTCGCATACTTCTATGCACAGGTTTTTTTGCTGCCAAATGAGTTTTTACACGCCTTATTTGGTAAAACCAGACAGCTTTGCATCAATTGTGTCGGTTTAAAGTACAAAATCCCGTGCATAGAAGTATGCGAATACATTAAATGTGGTCATACTTTTGAGCGTCGCGCTGTGATTTCGCGATTTTCGCGACTTTAAAAAATTCGCGGAATTAAGGTGACGCGAAATTAAGTGAGATTTAATTGTTGAGAAAATAAAGAGTTAACAGTAACCATTAAAAAGCAGGGAGAAAAGAAGTTGTATTGAGAACAAGGTACAATCACTTCCAGTAGACTTTATATTAAAAACAAAACCATGGAACTAACGCGAAATAATTACTTTTTGTTATTGCTATTGTGCGATAAAGTCCTTTTGTTCAAGGAATGTGTGTAATTTGAAACGGATCGTGAATAATTTATTGAATGAAATCACGAAATTAAAGTGATTTAAGATATGATTTTATGGCAAAATCGCGAAATTAAAGTGTTGCGCAATATGCGACCTCCGAAATCGCGAAATTGCGAATCAGTCAATGAATCAAATGAATTGAACAAACAAAGGAACAAATAGAGTTTATTTTAAAAAGCCTTCTTCATACTCCTTTTTTGATGCTGAGATTCTCAATTTCAATTTATCAAATTTCTGGTTTTTACCTCTAAGCCGACAAGCATACCCGACACTTTTACCCCAGATTCCTCCCCAAAGTACCCCCCCCCCCCCCCGGGATTTGCCCCTTGTATTTGCATACCTCCCATCCAAAGTGGAAGAAGAATTTGTTGACCATGTATTTCAAGCATTCAATCATGCTCACATCAGCCTTTTTACGAGAGGCAGATGGGAAGAGGACACCAGGTTCAGGGTCTAATAGGCCTCGTCTTAAGCGGTAAAGTTTCTAGAGAAAGAGAAAAATGTGTATCAATGTCAATGCTCTAAATGAGATGTAACTAATTCATAAAGTACATTTATGCTGACATGTTAAAAGCGAAATCCACGCCATGGCAAAGGGGTAACATCTCACAGATATTTTTAGAGGAAATGCGGCACCTTCTACTCATATTTTAAGACCCTGAGTGTGGGTCCGTCTGCTGATTGAACTCATGACCTCCTGCACGACAGGCAGGTTCCCAACAAACTGAGCTGATTGGTTAAACAACAGACCAGTGAAAGGAGAATGCTATTTTTCTAATAGACCTAATCGGTTAAAGCATTGCTATGTACGTTTCCAACCAATTCAAAACCTCTGGAAATATGAACTTTTGTTGGAAAACTTTTCCACGTGATATCAAAATACGACAGACAAAGAATCTTATTTCCATAGGTTTTGAATTGGGTGGAAATGAGCTTAGCAAATTATGCATTAGCTGTTTAGGTCTGTCCACCTGTTCTGCTTAGATGTTCCTCTCAAATTTAAATCTAGAATGTTATTATTTACTGGTACCTGATGGTGTTTGATGACTGCTTGTAGTACAATAGCAATGACAATAAATAGGTAACCCTGCAATAAAGAAAATTGAAACATAATGAAAAAAAAAAAAAATGAAAATATGAAGAATATTTTCTCAAAATGGGTCTTATCGACTAAGACCCATTTGATGTCACGATTTAGCATTCAAGCCATTTCTTGAGCCGTGTTTGAATTATCAGCTGGCCAATTTTTTCCACCAAAAAAAGACCACGCCCATTTCACCTTTAAGACCCCTTTTATGAAGACATTCTTCATATATTTGTAAGACTTTGTATATGTTTTTGAAATCATTTAATATCATCAATTAATCAAGCCATACCTTAATGTCTTCAGAGATAACATCTGTCTTGTAAAAACCAACCCATAATGCATTGTTGGTGAAGTGGCTGATGTTGGCTGGTACTGGTAATGACTGGAAACAGACAAATTAACATCATTTAACATTATCCTGCCACAAAGGCAACCAAACCTGAACTGCATTAAGACTAAGACAATCTGCATGGTACAGACAAGTTGCCAGGGGGAGGACTCTGCCCCCCTCCCCCATCCTGTTGGTACACATAGTTCTATCCAGCAACGGTATCAAAGAAAACCATCATCATGTTGTAGAAACCTAAACACATATTAAGATGATCTGAAAATGGGTCCCCCCTTTGGCAAAATCCTTGCTATGCCCCTGAGTTGCAGGAGTAAAGGCCTCTAGAGCATAATGTTTTTCTCTTTTCAGACCATGTGTCATTCCCTAGAGTATCATTTCTTTGTTTAACGGTTGCATATGAGAAGACATATAAATATGGATACAACTCAAACAAAGAATCTTATTCTCAAGAGAATGACATGTGGTCTGAAATGGGGAAACATTATTACGCTCAAGCTAAACAGGGTATTGCCAGACAAATGTAGCTTCTCCTTGGAACATTTTGTGTCTGTTTTGCAAACAAAACCAACAGCTTAGGACCAAATCATTGAAGTACTCAAATGAATGTCATACCAACCTTATCAGTGCAGTTGTGCTGGAACAAGTCTGCCTGAACAAACCTGAGCTGGTAAATCATCTTACTAAGTATCACCAGAGAGCTCCATATAAGAAAACAATAGGATAAGGCTCTCTGTACCATGCGTGATGGCATGGATATGCCTAGTAGGATGATGATTATTGCATTGATGGCACACACCTGAGGTGGGAAATGAAATATGAGTTACATAATTGGAAAATACTAGTGAAAAAAATTATGTAATTTACAGAAAAAAAATTATGTTTTTTGACCATTGAATTTTCCTAGCTATTAGCCAAGGGAGCACGTTAAGATTTTGTTTGTGTTACAATGTGACAGGCGTTGCTCGTATCTGGTTAAGAAGCGCGCGCTGTGAGAGGAATCGTTATGCGACCGAACAAAAGCCGAAAGGTCTACGATCGCGATCCGAGCGTGTAACTTGTGGAATGACGAGTATTACACGTCGCTCCTTGCAAAATATTCGTCGTCGATTTTCGTCGGCCTCACCAAGTCGACGAGGAACGCCTGTCTCATTCTTCTCGCAGCGCACGCACTACGTAACCAAACACTATTAGGAACGCCTGTCACATTGTAGATTACTCACGCGCTAGGTAAACAAACGAATAACACTAACAAAATTTTAACGTGCTCCCTTGATTGGAACAATAGACAACTTTACCTTAGGCATAATATTTTCCCTTTATAGAGCACGTGTCATTCCCTAGAGTATCATTTCTTTGTTTAATGGTTGTACATGAGAAGACACATGAATATGGATACAACTCAAACAAAGAATCTTATTCTCAAGAGAATGAAATGTGGTCTGAAATGGGAAAACATTACACCCACGGTAAAGAGGTCTATTTACAACAATGTGAGAATGCCCTATTTAAAGACATTTGACTACTCTAAATCAGGGTATAAGTAAGTTAGGATGTATACTGACCTGGTAGACAACGACACATATCAGAATAAAATTCACTAGCTTCACCATGTGGAGCTCACCAAGTCTCCATAGCAACACTGTCACTTCATTGTAGAATTGTACAACCTTAATCAGACATGTCACTAAGACAGACTTTTGGTGTGTGCCGTGAGGTGGTGAACTATGTTCACCAGTCCTGGCTGGCGAACCCTCTGGCTCTTCATGTTCCCCTGTTGGACCTTCTGCGGCATCAACAGTAGAGTTTGTTGCAGCATCGTCATGATGAATATCCTCAACCCCATTGGCACTCTGATACCTGGCTGTTGCGCTAGTGTTGCTCTCACACCTGGCATTGCGAATGTCAATCATTGCCATAAATGGACGATGAAAGAAATGCAGCTGGATCACGATGATGATGGAGAAAGCAGTAGGTGTGAGGAGTTCCATCAACAGGCTTGCCTTCGTGTGCTGCCGCAGACCAAGATTATGTAACCACTTATCTGAGAGTCCAGTAGCATTGTGCCAGTAGACTGGCATGTTGTCAAACTGATAGGTATAGATTAACAATAGGATGCAGATGGAATATATGACCATCACCCACCACTATGCGCCATGTTGCCAATGAAATCTGGTAGCATATGAGTATGAAGAGGAATATCGCCATGTAACCAATTTGGTAGACGGATACTTCATTCTGTAAACCAACCAATAGGAATGCACCGCAGCAGAGTAATATCCAGTACTTGGCTAGTACAGACTTGACCCATATCATAAGTGCTTTGGCGTCATCTGATGCTCTTGCGTCCATGCCGTCGACATCATCTGGTGGACCTGGGATGAAATTTCATGTTTAGCTATGTTGTATCATCCCTGCTACTACCAACACCATCGAAATTAACATCATCATCATCATCATGCATCACCATCAACATCAACAACAGTATACACTATTATATCATCATCATCATCATCACCATGACTTCCAACACTACCAGAAATGAAATGAAATGAAATGAAATGAAATGAAATGAAATGAAATGAAATGAAATGAAATGAAATGAAATGAAATGAAATGAAATGAAATGAAATGAAATGAAATGAAATGAAATGAAATAATGGTGGATTCCACAGAAGGGCTCTTCTTCCCCTTGGTTCCTACTGGAATTTAGAAGATGATTTTTTCAGAGGGAGGATAAACTGGAGAACCCAGAAAAACCCTCAAAGCACAGGTCAGAGGGAACCAACAAACAACTCTACTCACATACAACACTAAGCCTCAACACCAAGCTCAAACCCGGGTCACATTGGTGAGAGGCGGTGCTCTAACCTCTCTCTCACCCCTACAGTATGCCACCCGTAGCATCATCATCACCACCATTACCACTTTATAGTTCATTGTTATCATCATCATAATTGATAATTGTTATAACTTATTGTCCTACATACTTACTTGAACTAGATGATGGGTCCAAGGAAGCTAAATAGAGAAGAAAAGAAAAAAGAGTTCAAAACAATTTCAATGATGCAGTGATATCACGATATGATGATATAAATAAACCCCTCTCCAATCTTTACAATAGGCCGTTTTCACGTGACGTCGGAGCGGCCATATTGGTGTACCCAAACAATAAGTTTGGGTACACCAATATGGCCGCCTTGTTGTGTGAGTGAAAATGCTCTATAGAGCTCACAATATTCCAGTACAGTATACACACACACATTACCACTATAATCACTATTCTATGTACATGACTCCAGGGCTAAAAAATAATGGCTTATCAGTCACCAGTCATTACTATTAACTCAGTACCTTGTGTAATACCGTTAGCCAATGCAAAATCATGAATAATGGTCATCAAAATAAGCAAATCACATTACACTTGGGCACTTCAGAAATCCATGAATCATGGACCTATTTTTTGAATTTCCTGAATCATGGTTAAAAAAAGGCTTAATCACAAATCACGGAATACCCCTACACCACCCTGTGAAAAGCATTTTAATACTACATCACGCATGCCACCCAAAATGTTCCACTGCGATGTTCACGTAGCATTTTATAAAAGAGCATAAAGTTCTAAAAAAAAATACAACTTACACATCTTTCTCAAGGCCTGAACAAATGGATGTGCTAAGCTGGTGAGAGGGATTCCACTATGAGTAGCATCTCTTGCTCTTTTCTTGATCTTCTTTTCACGTATGTGTTGCCGCAGGGTTAACCAGAATACCCAGGTGAAGAGAGTCTGGTACAAAAACAAACAATACATTTTATCAAAATGAGAACGAAAAGAGAAAAAGGAATCAACAAATAAATGGAAATATGAAATGCATAAATGCATCATACAAATGAAAGAAAAAGAATTTAAATCAAAAAAATGAACAAAAATTTTTAATTAAACAACAAAGGAATGTACAAAAGAAGGGATGAATAAATGGATGAATAAATGGATGGATTGATGGATGGATAGATGGATGGATGGAGATGGATGGATGGATGGATGGATGGATGGATGGATGGATGGATGGAATGAATGGATGGATGGATGGATGGATGAATGAATGAATGAATGAATGAATGAATGAATGCAATAATGATGGAAGTGGGATGAGAGAGTCAATAAATAAGTGAACTCAGGAATGA
Organism: Anthopleura sola; assembly: GCA_023349425.1. Lineage (NCBI taxonomy): Eukaryota > Metazoa > Cnidaria > Anthozoa > Actiniaria > Actiniidae > Anthopleura > Anthopleura sola. The sequence goes on from JALHLI010000001.1 coordinate 20,141,398, forward strand.
ATAAACAAATAAATAAATAAATAAATAAATAGAAAAAAGACAAAATGAATGAAAAGAATAAAATGAACAAATGAAAAATAAACAAAATCGGAAGCACTATAATAAAAACAAGAGTCATACAACCCAATAGTCGTACCTGTGCTCCAAGATGCAGGCATGGATACTTCCATTTCTTCAGCCCCAGCTCGGCATAATCAAACGTCCCAGTTGAGTCTTGAATGGGCAATTCACTGTCCTTCAATCTCAACCCATAGATATACTGAACAAGGAGTAGAAACTCGGCATACAGGACTAGACCTGGAGAAGACACCATACAGAACCAACGAGCGAATGGTGTGATCCATATCAGACATGCCCAGAGTAACAGGACGAATGTCAGCCATGAATGATATGTGATGCTCCATGCCTAGAACATGAAAAAAATAAATAATGCCATCAAACCTTGGGTAAGGAAGTGACCGCTTAACAGAGGTTTCATAAAATGCAGCATGTAATAAGTAGATGGAAATTTAGTTCAGGGAATAGTTTGATAGAATCAACTTCATGGTTTACAAGGAGCTTAGTAGCAATGGGTTGCTTCATAAAACAGGGCAGTGCTTTGCCAAAAAGATGTTGGCTTCTAGGAGAAAGAAGATGAATTCAAGGAGAAAACCTCGATTCTATTACAGCACTTTTCATATTTCGCGACTTAACTGACTCAAGACATCTGGCATTTTCGCTTCTGTCAATCAAATTTCAACGAGCGGAGTTCATTCCAATCGAGCAACAAGGAAATTCCCTTGACTAGACAGCCATTTTCACACTGGAATTTCTTTATTGTTTGTGATTGGAATGAACTTGGCCCATCATGAATTTGATTGACAGAAGCTAAAATGCCAGATGTCTGGAGTTGGTAGGTCGCAGAAATATGAAAAGGGCTGTACTGGATTACTGAATTTGTACAGGAAGTAAGTTTGAAGTTGGCCAATAAAGTTCATTGTGAACTTCCAAAGTACGACTTGAACTTCAGAATCTTTGGAATCTACCATCAAATTAAAGTTATGCAAATGTTCTCACCATCATGATGATAAGCGCAGCGATATAACTCTGTCTCATTAAGAACATCATAATACTACCCAACGTGCCCTGCACATCAGGGTTATCTTCTGTATCTCTTGACTCATGTGAAACCGGTTGAACAGGTTCTTCTGGGACACCATCTTCAGGGATTGCAGTGATTGCATTGTAGTTACGGCGATCTTGTGCTCCTGCTATCAGGGACTAAAAAGATCAGTCAGTCAGTATAAGGAAGTGCCATAATGTAGCTGATAAATAGTTTCATAATAGACCTCTTTACTTTGGGCGTAATGTTTTCCCATTTCAGACCATGTGTCATTCTCTTGAGAATAAGACTTTTTGTTTGAGTTGCATCCATATTCATGTGTCTTCTCATGCACAACCGTTAAACAAAGAAATGATACTCTAGGGAATGACACATGGTCTAGAGAATAAGATTCTTTGTTCGAGTTGTATCCATATTCATGTGTCTTCACATGTACAACCGTTAAACAAAGAAATGATACTCTAGGGAATGACAAATAGTCTCAAATGGGAAAACATTATGCCCAAAGTAACAAAATATATTTTGTGTGTGCAATGAAAAGTGAAGCTTCTCCAGTAAGCAGTGTTAATTTTTTACCATTTACCAAAGCTAAGCACAGCAAAGCAAAATAAATGATTAGGAAGATAGCAATTAAGAAATAATTATAGAAATTTTGTTGTGTCTGAAAATAAATAAATTGTACAACTCTCACTAAAATATCATAATTTATGAGCTTAGCTAGCTTCTATTTTTCACTCATCCAATTTCACTCATCAAAGTTTACTTTAGAAATTTGCTGATTTTTAGCATAGTTTTAAAAGGTGATCTCAAGGTTTTCCTCAACAGCCAAATACTACAGTTTCGAAAACTGGATGATTGTAGATGATTCTTGGTCAAAAACATAGTTTAAAAGCAAAGCTCTTACTAGTGACTGCTTAGTGAATGAATGTGAATGCATTTTTCAATGTATTCAAGTTAGCAAAAGATAGATCTAGAGGGAAGTACCTGTCTCTCTGAGGAAGCTTTCTCGGGCCATGTAGTGGGATTCCACCAAGAAATACCCTGATTAGGGGAAGAAGGACTCGAATCCTATGGGTTGGTCAACAAAACCAATATTTTGATTACAGTTTTGACAAAATCTGATGCTCTAGCTGTCCATTAGAATTTTCATGCTGTCAATCAAAGCTGTTTTGATTGACAACACAAAAATCGAATTCCAAGTTACAGTAACTCAAACAGCTAGATTTGCATGAGATTGGAAAACTCAGTAAAAATCAGTTTTGTTAGAGGATGAGGCTTTAGACTAACACTGTTATTGTGAAGCTTAGTCAAGGGTGAAGAGTACAGGATTAGAAAAAGATTTTTGTTAGATCATCTCGGAAATTCAAGTAAAAAATATGTGTTAGAGGAAAGGGTTTCGTAATCAGCAGTAAATCGTAGTGAAATCAACTTTGTCATGAGAGTACAGGATTAGAAAAAGATTTTTGTTAGATCATCTCAAAAATCCAAGTAGGGAATATGTGTTAAAGGACAAGGCTTCGTGATTGGCAGTTAATCGTAGTGACATAAACTTTATCATGAAAGAGTATAGAGAGCAAAGGTTTAGAAAAAGATTTATCGTTAGATCATTTTGAAAATCCAAGTAGGAAATATGTGTTAAAGGACAAGGTTTCCTAATCGGCAGTAAATTGTAATAAAGAGAGTTAAGAGAGTAAAGGTTTAGGAAAAGATTTTTAGATTATTTGAAACGATGATACAGAGTGAAATTGGTCAGCAAGATTAGCAGGTTAAGCAGGTTTAAAGTACTGTACACATAAGTTTATTGTTAAGTCAAAGAGTTAACCCAGGAATATTAATAGATGCATATTATGGAAACATGTTATATTTTTGCTGATAGAGCAGTTTTCGCATGACTATGAAAAACTTACTGTATACACCCACACCTTGCTGTCACCATGTCAGTGTCATGTCATATATGAAAACATTCAATATTCTGTGCCATGTCTGTGCGGCACCGTAACTTTGACATACATATATGCAATGACTTTTCTCACTCATACTCATAAAATTATGAGCTTCTGGCTGTCTGTCTATAGTCTTAATGCATATGAGGAAAAAAATATTCATTAAAGCCTTTAGACTGACAGCTGAAAGCTCATATTAATTTTACAAATTTTTAAAAGTGTACATTTTTACTTTTTTTAATAATACTTATTATAATGTATGAACAATTATTATAGAAGACTCATAACCAGGATAAGATATACAGTACTGCTCAAATGTAACTTATCATGTCTTGTATTGCGTATCGCGACACAAGAATCTCTTATCATGAGAAAATTTTCTTGTATCGCGAGAACATTTTCTTGTATCACAAGATGAGTTTATTGTAACGTGAAGAAATTTTCCCATATCACAAGTTACATTTGAGCAGTACTGTATATCTTATCCTGGTTATGAGTCTTCTATAATTGTTCATACAACTGCACATGATGATTTTTCTGGTTCAATACTTACATTGGTGAAGTAGATTCTTGTCTCTGTGGCGAGTAGCCAGTAAAGCAGTAGAATCACCCCAGGACAAGAGACCAATGGCCAGTCTACGTTTTGTTTAATATGTAAGACTTGTGGATGGTTGCAGTCTGTGTAGAAGATACCAACAAGACCTAACAACCTGAAACAAATAGAATAACACAGAACAAAATTAGGACATTGGAGTGAGTAATGTGTGTGAGTGATCGTCCGGGTGGGTGTAGTCTTGAGAAAGACTGTTGTTGATGGTGATTGACGTTTCGACAACCTGAGCGGAAGTTATGACAGTAACATTGTGAGTAAACATTCTGATTAATGGACAAAAAATGAAACAGGTCGGATCACTGTGGCAAAAACATCATTGTAAAAGTAGATTGGTCATTATTTATTGCCTGGAATCAGAGGATTTAGGGGTGGGGGTGGTGGTGGTCACATGGTTTTTAGACAACTGGAGGAAGGATGAGCTATATGTTGACAGGTATCAGGGGGGACCTAAGATCACTCTTGTCAGTAGCAGCCATTAGTCAGGGGGGACAAACAATCACTCCTGTCAGTAGCAACCATAAGTCAGGGGGGACAAACAATCACTCCCGTCAGTAGCAACCATTAGTCAGGGGGGACAAACAATCACTCCTGTCAGTAGCAACCATTAGTCAGGGAGGGACAAACAATCACTCCCGTCAGTAGCAACCATTAGTCAGGGAGGGACAAACAATCACTCCTGTCAGTAGCAACCATTAGTCAGGGGGGATATACGATCACTCCTGTCAGTAGCAAGGGGGTAATCATGAAAAAGGTTGTTGAAGCAGTTCATCTATAATATTATTCTTGTTTGAATTATATCCTTATATGTGCATCTACTCTGGTGTTACTGATAAACAAGGTTATAATACTCAAGGGAAGAACACAAGAATTGTGAAAACAGTTATCACTGATAAGCCTAAGGCATAAATTCATGTACCTTGTAATCAGTTGTGATAAAAAGGTAAATTTTGCACCGTAAAAAATAAGAAAGATCACTTACTGATGTTTCGGACGCTAGTCCTTCGTCGGATTAAAAGAGTCTTTTTTACAGTGTAAAATTTACCTTTTTATCACAACTGTTTCATTAGGAACCCCGACACAGCCCACACTAGCTTACCGCTAGTTATCATCTCTTTACCTTGTAATCAGATTATGCGGAGGCAAGACATCTTGGAAGATCTGTGACTGGTATAAATAAAGCACCATAACGTGTATACCAGAATATACCATTAATATCAGTCTAATACATGCAAATGCCTTCCTGTGCCGCAGTCGCACAGCTTTATGACACGCCCATACAGTACCCAGGCCAAGAAATGTCAAGAAATAGATCACTGATATAACAGAAGGTTGGATTATTCCTGCTGCAAGAAGCATGGCAGCCATTACGTATGGCATGATATTATCCGTCGTCGTTGGTTCATCTGATACAGCAAGTAATCTTTGAGGACTTTGTGGACTTTCAGCACGAGAAACAGGAGAAGAAGCAAGTTTTTTACAGCATAAAACACATGACAGTGAGATAATGAAAACAACTACATCTGGTAATATATAACGGACAACAGTGTAGGCTGGAACTGCATCAAACCTGAGGGGGAAAAAGATATATTTATATAGTAAGTATCAGAAACAATATTACAGCCCTTTTCATATTTCTGCGACCTAACCAACCCAAGGCGTCTGGCGCTTTGGCTTCTGTCAATCAAACTTATGAAGAGCTGAGTTCATTCCGATCGAGCGATAAGGAAATTCCTGTGACTAAACTTTATCACTCACAATCGGAATGAACTTGGCCTGTCGTAGTTTGATTGGCGGAAGCCTAAAAACCAGACGTCTGGAGTCAGTTAGGTCGCAGAATAATGAAAAACAGTGTAATAATAGACCTCTTTAGCTTGGGTCTTTGTTTTGCCCATTTCAGACCATGTGTCATTCCTCTGAGAATAGGATTCCTTGTTTCATTTGCATCCAAACAAAGAAACTCATACTCAAGGGAATGACATGTGGTCTGGTTCTGGTGCTAGAGTCCTACTTTCTTGTGTACAAGGTTAATTATAGTAACTAGACAATGCATCCTTACCTATTTAAGCCTATTTCTCTGGCAAGCTGTTCGTATGTTGTACCTGTCAAGAGTCGTAAAATAAAGTACTATGTGAATTTGGTACTAATGAATGTGGGAATAACATTCCTGAAATACAATACGATGTTATATCCTTGAGTATTATAAGGTAACCATGCCCTTGCATCAAAACGAGATGAACGCTTGCAATGATAGACAAATATGAATAATAGACCTCATCGGCTTGGGTGTAATGTTTTCCCATTTCAAACGTGTCATTCCCCAGAGTATCATTTCTTTGTTTAACGGTTGTGCATGGGAAGACACATGAATTTGGATACAACTCAAACAAAGAATCTTATTCTCAAGAGTGGTCTGAAATGGGAAAACAATAGCCTGAGCTGAAAAGGTCTATTGTCCAAGGTGTAAAAATAGATTGTGATCACTGCAAGCTTGCCTTTCGTCTTGCTTCAATGCTAAGGCACGGCTACCTTTCAAGATGGTGCAGGGAACTGCTCATTTGAAGGGGACTATTGACTATTTATTAATTATACTTACAATTAGGTAAAAAGTGACCATAAGGTGGAATGGCTGCTAGAACTATTTGAAACGTGATTTGTGCCAAGATAGCAATGACGGATAAACCCAAAATGGCTTTTTGAAGGTTTCCTGTATGGCCACAAGCTGCAAAAAGACAATAACAAATATTCCTCAAATGTATAATTCACACCTGTTTCAAGAAGGTTATGAAAAATAGCTACTGAAAAGTGCATTACCATGTTGAAAATAGAGCAAAAATAATTTTTTTTAAGGTGACTGACTACTTTTAACAGTTCAATTGGAGCCCACGATGTGCGTGTGCACAAAAACTGCTCAAAACTGCATAACATTAAAATTTTATTTAGGAACCATACACGTTTCGAACTTCAACAGGGCAAAACCCAGAATTTTGCACGGGACTCTATATTTTTCTTTGAATTTCCTTAAACAACAGGTAAAAATCAATCTTTTGAGAAATTTTGAAAAAAAACGTAATTATAACTGGTATGCATTATTCATTGCTTACAAGGCAACCATTTTATAGAATAGCTTTATTATTTATCGTCTGCACCAAAACTAGTATTTGTCATCAATAAATAAGGATGCACGGTATGTATACTTACGCCCAAAATTTTTTCGCGTAGGGTTTGGGAAAAGTGGAATAATGAGAAAACAGCACAAGTAAATGAATGAGAATCCATTAATTCGTATACAAGAAGCTGCGGAAAAAGAATAGGAAATAAAATATTGTTAGAAGTGAATGGGAAAAAATAGTTTTCTACTTGAATGAATAGTTATTCATTTAAAAATTTGCATACAGGATTTTTTCTTTTTCCATTAGCTTCTATTACTAAGCTTAGACTAAGTTTAAACGTTGAACTTCAGAGAAGCCAAACCTCATGACATTATTAAAAAGAGACTGCCTTATTATTCATGGTTTTCAATGCTGACAGCTCGTGTCATTCGATTCGACATTCGATGATGGAACCTTAGTTTTATTTTCTGAACATTTTGACTTTTAAAACAAGCTTTTTGCAAGCAAAATGTACAGTAATTGATATTCTATAAATTACGTCAAAAAATTACTACCAATTTATAAGCTTACGTAACTAATATTTTCTTTTAATATGAAGACCAATTCTCTGTTTTAGGTTTAAAAATACGCATTCCAAAGCTCGAAAGCTAGAAAAAGCTAGAAAAATATCAAAAGTGCAATAAGCTAAGTTTAAAAAAAAATTTCAGTTTTTGTGTTCATTTTTTAGTAAATTTTTCCAAGCACTTTTGAATTCGTTTATCAATTGTCGTGTGTAAAATGAGAGTATCTGATATAAAATGCTAAATTTAATTATAATATTTCTCTAGAATCCAATTCAAAAGGTCGAGTATTTTAATTTAATATTTTTTCAAGTGAATCACGAAACTAAGATTATTTCAACATCGAATCAAAACAAATTACAGCAACGATAAATATTCTTTGGTCAAGAAAAACTTACCTCCAAGAAGAAGTATGGGAAGGATCCAGCGAAATAACAAAGCACAAACTACAACTGAAGCCATATTTCAATGTATTATGAATATCCAGTGTTTTTTTTATCAAAATTTCGAAATATCTTAACTTTTGCTTCTAAGAAATATTTAGGTGTATCGGACCGCAACTTTTCATTTTGCAATGGGACAACGAAATATTCCCCTAAACTTCCACAAATTATACAAGGGTGAAGTCAAATGATTGAAGTGTAGGATGGTGAATTCAGACTTGTTTTTCTTGTGGTATAAAGGTGGTTTTTTCTGGTTTAAAATGTGTAAATAAAATGAAAAATGTTACGTCTTGTCCCGTCCGAAGACCTTTGACTTTTACGAGCCCGCGCGCAATAACCGCACAGCTGGGTAAATATCTAAGATACGATAGAATGGCACAAAAATGCAACTCTAAAACCATAAGGATGAATATTTTACTCAACCGAGATGAAAAACAGAGCATATCTTTTATTATTTGCATTTTTATCTTTCATTTCAGTCTTTTGTTCCTCCGTTTTTCATTTTTTAACACGTCGGGATTGTTCGGGATAAGTTCGTGAGGGTCCGAGAAAGTATTGACTGATTAGTATTTCTCAATCAAACCCTCAATCAAGATAAAAAGCTAAGACTTAACTCACAACTTGATAAATTGCTCATTTGCTCTCTTCGGTTTGGGATTTTTCATTTTTTTTCGGTTTTTCCTCTTTTTTTGACAAGTCGGATTTGTTCGGAATAAGTTCGCTGAGAGTTCGTGAGGTTTTGATCTCTGAGTGATTCTTATTTGATCTCAGTCTCCTGGAGTCTCTGGCAGTTCACGGTCAGAACAAAATGGCGGGTAACAAGTGAAGGAAAACGCAAAAACTTGCAAAAATATCGCTCATAAGTTAGGCCTCAAGCCTCAAAATCGAGAGATAAGTATCCTAAATCTTAAAAGAGGCTGTAGTCATGTTTATAGCGAGGGAAATATCTGCAGGACACAAGGATTTGATCCATGATGTGTCATATGATTTTCATGGAAGGCGCATGGCTACTTGTTCAAGTGACCAGAGTGTGAAAGTTTGGGACCTTGGTGAAGATGGAGAATGGAAATGCACGGGAAACTGGAAGGTGAGAATGCTGATAATCTATTCCTATTGCTTAGGATATGTTTATACCAGTATGCATGCGAAATAATTGGCCAAATTCTTCATTTTCAAGACCTCATTTACCGGAAGTATTAGGAAAAATATTGTAATCAAACTTTAAGGAATTAATAACCTTTCTCCTTAGATAACTTTTGTATCAGGAGATTTAGACTCAAAGTTCACCTTCTTACAGTATATTTTGTGTTGTTAATTTTGTCTGCATAATAATTGTTTTGGGATACCTGTGTCATTCTAAATGTTAGTATTGGAATCCCTGTGGTTTAATACAACCCTTCTGCCTTGGTAGTTACCTCGGGAAAACTCCTTTCACCCTCCCCACCCCTTGGAAATTCCATTCCATGAGGGAGGTATGGATATTTTCTGGAACTACACAATGTACAGTACCCTCCTCAGACCCTCCCCACCCCTTAGAAATTCCAATCGCCCTTCATGGGGAAGGTATAGATATGTTATGGAACTACGCAATATACCCTCCCCACCCCATGGAAATTCCAGTCCCCTATATGTTAGACACACCATCCAGTCTACACCATAACCTTATGAAGACTAGCAGCTTGCAGTTGAAATGTTGCAGTCCTCTCTCAACAAATTCCCCTTAATTGTGAGACAAATGAATAATATTTCACAATGAATAATAAGTTTTATTCTATAATACTGTATTTTACTTGTTACAGACTCACTCTGGTTCAGTGTGGAAAGTCACCTGGGCACACCCTGAGTTTGGTCAGGTTCTGGCATCCTGTTCCTTTGACAGAACTGTAGCTATCTGGGAAGAACAAGGTACAATACAGTTTTATGATAACAGTTCAAGGGTTAAATGTCAGACTTCACATGTTACACCCCTTAATACTCACCCTCATAATTTGGTTACAACGCCTCATTATTAACGTTAACTCAATTTTTTTAAAAGTTGTTGGGTCAAATCATACCTTGTCACATGGACAAAGTCATTGGGTAAGTAAAAAACAAGCTTCATAGTGCCTTTTTAAAGTTTATCAATATCATGCATGGTCATTTAATTCTTGTGTTCTTATCTTTTGTAGGTAAAACGTGCGTCCCTTGTTGACAGTCGAACGTCAGTGACAGATGTCAAATTTGCTCCACATCACTTGGGATTACAACTGGTAAGAGCAACCTTACTATACTTACTATTTTGGAGTAATGTGATAAGATACAACATGCAGAGTCAATTGAATAGAGAGTGCAGCTAATATTGTGACCAACAGCAAAAAAAATAAAAAATTGTATCTTTATTATGATAGGCAACATGTTCCAAAGATGGCACTGTAAGGATATATGAAGCACCAGATATCATGAATCTAAGCCAGTGGTCCCTACAGGTAAATGTTTCCCTTAACATCTAGTACGAATAAAGCAAAATTAGGTTTGAAATGATTAGATTCTAGAAAGATGATTTGAGATCTAGCAAATGCAATTATTGAAGAAATAGAAAACGCATGCATGCTGTGTGCAGGTACAAAGCACACAGGGATTGCAGAGCATGAGAGAAGTGTTAGGAGAAGCATGACGCATAGCGGAGTCAATCCCCAAGTCAATCCCGGAGCCAATCCCCAAGTGCTTTATAACTTCACACAGCACAGCAACAAACTTTTTATTTCTTTTATAAAATACAAATACAAACAATTATTATTTTGAATAGGAGTGATGACGCAGAATGTGTGCACACGTGCTGTGTGCTCTCATAATGCATGTTCCATTAACCAATGAGAAAGCAAGATTTTTTAACAGTTATTTTATAAAGCACTTTTTGAAGTTCCTAATGATGTGTTTCTTTCATTTCGTAGCATGAGATTCAGTGTAAACTCAGCTGCAGTTGTGTCTCTTGGAATCCTTCAAGGTACAGTCATCTTCCTGTGATTTTACCCCTGTAATCTTTGAGGAAGGAAAGGGCTGTCAAAACTGCTAATGAAATGTTTACAGATGTCTATTAATCTTTCAGCTTGTGCGTAATGTTTTCTCATTTTAGACCACGTGTCATTCCCTAGAGTATCATTTCTTTGTTTAACAGTTGCACATGAGAAGACACAAATATGGATACAACTCAAACAAAGAATCTTATTCTCAAGACCACGTGTCATTCCCTAGAGTATCATTTCTTTGTTTAACAGTTGCACATGAGAAGACACATGAATATGGATACAACTCAAACAAAGAATCTTATTCTCAAGACCACATGTCTTTCCCTAGAGTATCATTCCTTTGTTTAACGGTTGTACATGAGAAGACACATGAATATGGATACAACTCAAACAAAGAATCTTATTCTCAAGACCACGTGTCATTCCCTAGAGTATCATTTCTTTGTTTAACAGTTGCGCATGAGAAGACACATGAATATGGATACAACTCAAACAAAGAATCTTATTCTCAAGAGAACGACACATGGACTGAAATGGGAAAACAATACATCCAGGCTGAAAAGGTCTATTTGAGATCATGAAATATATTTTTCAACTGCTGTATTCCACTACACAAAAGAAATGCAAATGCGGCCAGATACTGCTTGGTTATTTCAATTTTTTTTGTTTAAGCATCTAAGCTTTCACTGCTCAAAGACATCATCAGAGATAAAGTATTCCAATTACATAACTTATGTAGTAAACTAAGTTTCCTTGGTTTTTTGATGTAGGATCCATGCTCCTATGTTAGCTGTTGGGAGTGATGACACTAACCCAAGTGCAGGAGGGAAAGTACAGATTCATGAATACCATGATGATAGCAGGTAAAGTCTAAAGCATTCTGTTAAGCAGAAATCTAAGGTGGCATAGCAGTAGTCCACTGATCTCTCACCTCTGGGATCTCAGGTCTAATTCTTGGACTTGACGTCACATGTGATTAGAGTTCATCAGGTCTCTTTCCCTTGATTTGAGGAGATTTGGACATCCAGGTACTTCAGTTTTCATCCCTTTGCTGAAACCCAAACCCAATTCACCATATTCAATTCAATTAGTAAGTTAGCCATGCTGTGATGTTGATCAGCCAGAGGTTGTTTTAGAGTAAGTTTTCAACATAATTGATGTTTGAGGCAGGCCAACATCAGACACTTCAGTGAAAAACCAGGGATTTCAATGTAAATCCTTTGCCAATTTTGTTATATTTAGACACATTGTGACACATGCTTACCTCAAACAAAGCTGGAATTTCAGAAGGTCCAGATTTTTTAGATACAAAAAGTTTAAAATAACTTGTTGGACTTTCAGGAAATGGCAGAGAGTGGAGACACTAATGGCTATTACTGATGCCGTCCACGATGTTGCATTCTCTCCAAACCTAGGAAGGTAGGAGACTAATTGATAATTTTCTAAAATGCCCATTAGACACCAAGAATGTATTGTTGCTTATTAAATGTTTTTTTATAAGGTCATACCATCTTCTAGCGATTGCATCTAAGGATGTTAGGATAATGAAGCTTAAGCCATTTGGGTAAGTATCTTATCATTTCATTCTTTTCTATTTTTTTGTTATTGTAAATGTAAAACTTTGATGAATGACAGATAAACTGAAGTAATATAGAAGATGTTAGCCAACTGGCTTTGTATATCTCTTCATTTAATCCAGTTAGCTTGCACCTTTATGTAAGGATAAATACTTTGTAATTCATTTGCCTATTTGCAAGGTGCAAATAAAAACATTGTCATTGTCTGAAGTCTATGGGGTCTGTATACTATGTAACACCCTCTACCTCTAAAATTTAATTTCAAACCTTCCTAGATATTTGCAGGGAAGTTCTACACATTGTATACCCTCCTCAGACCCTTGCCATCCCATGAAAATCCCAATCCCTCTCCATGGGGAGGTGTGGATACGTTCTGGACCTCTCTATAGCTGGGTTTCACTTGACGTCATTTCTTGTCTCGTGCGGAATGTTCCTCAGCTAAATCACAAGTTTTCAATAGAATTCTATCTGGTTGACAGCACATGGTGGTCAGTGTTTGACCACCATTTGGAGCACATAATGAGATTCAAAGACTTTTATCAGCTGATTGAAACCCAGCTATTGCCCATTTATACATGTATGGGTTAAGGCTCTGATATTATGATATTTTGATGGATTAATGATTTTGTGCTTGTTTTCTCATTCAGTTCTGATCAAGGAATGTCTAATTTAGGAGGTGGTTTTGCTAAACTAGATATTAGTCTTGTTGCACAGTTCAATGACCATGAATCACAGGTGATTATCTAGATGATGGAGTAATTTGTAGATAGAGTTGGACTACGTGTTGGTATTTTCAGGCACTACACAATATACCCTCCTTAGACCTTCCCCATCCTTTGGAAATTCCAATCCCCCTCCATGGGGGAAGTATGGATATTTTATGGAACTACACAATATACCCTCCTCAGACCCTCCCTGCCCCTTGGGAGATTTTATTCTATAAACTATATGATCTTAGACAATCTAAACTCATTCCAAGCTCCTTCATTGGGTAAGCATGGGTATTCTGAAATTCCACAATGTAATGTTACGTACTGCCTTACCTCACCAGGTCTGGAGAGTAGAGTGGAATGTCACTGGTACAATCTTGGCGTCATCAGGTGACGATGGGTGTGTCAGGCTATGGAAAGGTAAACATTAGGGTTACTACACAGATAAAGACTTTGTCTTTTTTCCAATCTGGCCCTTAAAGGGGCACTTGGATCAAAACGCCCCATATTTTGAAAGTCCGAATACTTCAAATATTTGAGGATAATATGACTCAATCATAATTATGAAAACCAGATTGGCAAAATTTTTAGCCTGGGAGCCACTCGTAGTTGAGAAATTTTGGTTTAAAAACTAAAAGAACAATAGGGTTGAGTAAATGACGTCATTTACTCACAATTTAGATGCTGAAAAATATATATAATTTTTATCCGCAAATTTTGACTGTGAAGAAAATATGTTGCTTGGCTACTATTGGGGCCATATAGATAAATTTAACCAAGTTTCAAGGCATTTCCAATTTTCATCGATTTTCATCCAAGTGCCCCTTTAATGATATTAATGGTGAAAAACAATCAAGCTTTAGGCACACTGAGCACAATTACATAGGCTTTTTAAATATGTACTTCTTTAATTTATTAATGGGTTCCCTGTGTCTTAAGCTCAGTGAAAAATATCGTACAAATGTCGCGGGTTTCCTGTGGTGTAAAACGAGACCTAAATGTCGCGGGTTTCCTGTGGTGTAAAACGAGACCTAAATGTCGCGGGTTTCCTGTGGTGTAAAACGAGACCTAAATGTCGCGGGTTTCCTGTGGTGTAAAATGAGACCTCAATGATGGTAATCCTTCTGTAGGAAAGGTCTCGACGGCCATAATTATTCTGTAACCGGATAGCGGAGAGCGGATTAACATTCAAAAATAGTGTAACGCACTCGTGCAGGACTTCTGCAGTGGGGATTTGGTGGCCTGGATAAAATTTTAATTATTTTTCATTGCTTAGACCTGAGTGGATGAATTTTCACCAATATTAATGGTATTGTGATTTTATTCTCGACAGCCAATTACTTAGATAACTGGAAATGTATATCTGTATTAAAGGGTGATGGGACCCCTGTATCAGTGCCGAACCCTGGGGGAAACCAACAAGACATGCAGAGCGCACAAAGCAATATCATGACGAGACAGATGATGAAGTCCCAGATACAGACGACATGGTACTCATGATTAGAGACATAAGGATAACAGTTGCAGCAAAGCACTGACTACGACCAATGCAACTGGAACATGAGCAACAATCTACAACAGCAACGACAATATTAGTAACAACTGCAACAGAAAATAACAGTGAGAATAACAACAGCAGCAGCAACAACAACAACAACATCAGCAACAAAAACAACAGCATCAACAACAACAACAACATCAACAACAACAACACCACCAATAACAACCACAATAACAACAACAACAGCAACAACAACAGCAACAACAACAGCAGCAACAACAGCAACAACAGCAACAACAACAGCAGCAACAATAACAACAACAGCAACAACAGCAGCAACAACAACAGCAACAACAACAACAACAGCAACAACAACAGCAACAACAGCAGCAACAAAATAACAGAAATGTACATTGCATAGAAAGCAAGGAAATGTAAAATCCAAGAAAAAAGATAGTTCCATCTCATCTTCGCAGTTTTCAATACATCCTGTGATCTTTTGAACATTTCCAAGATTTGTAAAAGAGCTTACAATAAAGCCATTTGAGTGTAAGTTATCTTTACACTAGAAAAGCCATTTGAGTGTAAGTTATCTATACACTAGAAAAGCCATTTGAGTGTAAGTCATCTATACATTAGAAAAGCCATTTGAGCGTAAGTCATCTATACATTAGAAAAGCCATTTGAGTGTAAGTTATCTATACATTAGAAGACAGCTTTGTTTATTGACTGATTTTCAAATAAACAGAGTTAATTGATGTCATCGCTAATCACCACCGCGAGTACAGCAGTCGCGCAGCTCAACGGCGTCGAACTGAAAGCATGTGAAGGCGCCTCTGACAGCAGCTATACAGTCCATGTATGACCCTTGAGCACAGCTCTAACCAGTTTGAATTAGTTAGGGTAGGAGGGAGGAAAAACCGGAAAAACCTCCGAGTTAAGAGGCGAGTGTTTTACCACCGCGCTATCCTGACTCAGTCATGTATTATAATTCTTATAAGAAAAAGGGCTGCTCATTTGATAAGGAGTGGCCAGAGAAGTCTATCACCCCTAACGCACCTGACATGCATTCACAAGACAACTTTCATGAAATATCTGTGTCAAAGACATTCAGCAGGTAAGCCTATTCTTCGATTGCACATTATATCATCGCCGCCATGTTGGTGGCTTTTAACAAGATTTCTCATAGCACCCATTGTTAATACCACTAACATGGCCGCCATGTCTTTGTCATTTAACTCTCTTCGGAATGCTTGCAATCTATTAGACTTGCTCCAAGTCGACCTCTCTGAGACTCACAGAGTCACGAGCGAAGCAAAGAAAAAGAAATTATAACGGACGTCGAAGTCGCGAGAGGTCGACTTGTTTTCATTTGCGTTTCGCGCCAAAAATGGCTTGTACTTCTATAACGCGCGCTAAATTTGTGTACGTTGATCAAGAGCGCGAGCATAATTCAGCGAGACCCGTTTTTGGGTCGCTAAAATTGGCGGGAAGCAAGTTAGAAAAGTCCTTCGTCCAGCGCTTGTGATTTTGGTAAAGGTTGGGCTGCCGTGCTTTATTCCGCGCGCGTTGGAACCAGTACGGACGGAGACGAAGGACTTTGCGAAAGTCTAGGAATCTATCAATTGTAGCTAGACTCGTCTAACGGAGAAACTGAACTGTGAAATGGTCATCGAATAAATATATCTAACGATTCAATTCCCAGAAGAAAGAAACAAGAGAACACAAGGAAGAGATTGAAAGAACGAAGAAAGAAAAAGTGAAACGAATAAATAAGAAAAATGTGCAGATGATGATGCATAATTTCCAACGTATCAGCGAAAACGCTACGGAAACGTGTGGATGCGAAGGTAACAGCAGATCAGATAATCTATCGTACATAGGACGAGATGAAAGCCCTAAAAAGAAATTACTGAAGCATATGGTCAAGAAAATGAGGTAAATTTATGCCAAGGGAGGGGAGGCAGGGTCAAAAGCACTCCAGAGGGATGGGGTGTTCAACAGATGGCATCACTTCTGTGCAGTGATCATGCAATGTTCTGCTATGTGAATAGTCAATAGCTGGGTTTCAATCAGCTGATAAAAGTCTTTGAATCTCATTATCTGCTCCAAATGGTTGTCATACACTGACCACAATGTGCTGTCAGCCAGAAAGAATTCTATTGAAAACTTGTGATTCAGCTGAGGAACATTCCACACGAGAAACATGAAACATGAAACCCAGCTACATAGACCCCTTGTAGCACGTCGAAATGCAGCTCAATTTAGAGGACAAAACAATAGGTTCCAATTCTCAGGAGATTAAAATTCTTTTGTTTTGTCCTCCAAATTGAGCTGCTTTGACGTCACGTGCAAGGGGTCAATTTTCAACACCAAAATGCTGCCTCTAAATTTGTACATTTTGTTCCAGAGACTTAAAAGCGAACTTTCAAGTAGGAAAGAAATGGAGGACAAGTAAGTGGACTTTAATACATCATGACATTGAAATGGCTTCCGCCCGTCAAAATCAATCAATCAAATAGCACAAAGTCTACAATGTCCAATCATACTTTTTGAACACGAATACCATTTGAATGCTCGCCAAACGGTCTTACATGATAACCGACGACTTTTTAATCGTTCGAAAAGTTGTACGTTTACGCGTTCTGTTTACACGGAACTGTGCTATCCGGAAAAAATTCAAACGCCTAGGCGAGCAAATTATAGAGACGATTCCGTCTAAACTGGTCAAATTTTTACACAGTTAAAAATTTGTCCAGCACCGTGTAAGGCCAGCCTTAGAGTGTATTGCAAGTAGTGTTCACACCGAAAGATCCGGATTTTTGAAGGCAAGGGCTTTGTGTATTTCGTTGTCATGGTCACCACAGTGACGTAATATGACGCACTAGTTTATTGATTATTTATCTAGACAAGTTTGGGTATGTTGAGTGTAGTTTTGTAGTTTGCTATCTTGATTATTATAAACTACATGTTTCTTCAACCATAAAAGAATTTATTTCCAAGCTTTCGGGCATAAGCGCCCATCTTCAGGGATTACAATGGAGTTTCAATTAGTTTAAAAGCTAAAAGAACAATAGGGTTAAGTAAATGGCGTCATTTACTCACAATTTAGATGCTAAAATAATTGATAATTTTTATCTGCCACCTTTCGACTGTGAAGAAAATATGTTGCTTGGCTACTATTAGGGCCATATAGATAAGTTTAACCAAGTTTCAAGTCATTTTCGATTTTCATCCAAGTTCTCCTTTAATCTTTAGCTATCTTTAAATTACGTAAAATCATCTTTCGTAAACATAACTAGCAAAAATTTAAATTTTCTTTAAAAAGCAATGGTTACTTTATTAAACTTAGGTTATCACGTGAAATTCCCGCTCGCAACAAATTTTCTTTGTTGCAGAGAGTAGAAAAGCGCGAAAATACGAGCAACAAAATCGTGCAACTTTTCGCGCAACATTGTTGCGTTTCAAGCTCGAGAGCGAGAGTCACTCGCATTACCACCCCGCGCACAACAAATATATTTTGTTGCGCGACTTTGTTGCAGAAGTAGAAGCTCTTTCTACTCCCGCAACATAGAAAAATTGTTGCGCACGGGGTGATCAAACGAGTAAAATTCGCTCTGCAACTTGCAACGCAACAATGTTGCGCGAGAAGTTGCACGATTTTGTTGCTCTTACTTTCGCACCTTCAAGCAAATTAAGAGTTTAATTTGACACATCCAATCAGGTCGATTCTTAGGTTCTGTGAACCAGGCTTTAATCTAGGACTTGGTTCAAGTGGAACGAATCTGAAGTAACGAGCCGTTATGACGGTTCCAAGATCAACCACGTTTATTTTTTGAGCTGGTACAGGTGGGGGATAGTTTCCAAAGTAATACTGCGAAAATATAAATGAAAAAAAGTTAACATTTTATGAAATTTATGCCACTTCACCACTCTGGAGTGGACGGAAAGCCTTACAGGTTTAGGACCCAATTACAAGGCAACCGATAGATTGAATTAGAATTCAGAAGTTGATTCTTGTGGAGGGAGGAAAACCGGAGAACCCGGAGAAAAATCCTCGAAGCACAGGAGAGAACCAACAAACAACTCTACTCACATACGACACCGAGCCCAGCGAGGCTCGAACCCGGGTCGCATTGGTGAGAGGCGAGCGCTCTCACCGCTACGCCACCTGTACTTCTCAAGTTGTCAATGTATTATCATTTTCCAACTCAAAATCTATCCTTATACGTCACAACTTAAAAGCTCTATAATATAGAGAATAGCACGTCGGAATGCAGCTCAATTTGGAGGACAAAACAATAGGTTCCAATTCTCAGGAGATTGGAAGTCTTTTGCTTTGATGATGCATGCTTACCTTGCACCGATGGGTTGAAAATCGCCCCTTTTTACAGAAGTATGTTATTCCATCGTAGCTCTATTTAAGAAACATCAGATATGTTTGTTCTGTTGCGGCTGGGTCTCCTGACCACACCATCTTACTGACATCGTAGTTTCCACCTGATAAAAAAGTCCTACAAATTATGTATTTAGAATTCTTGGGGTTGCATCACGTGACTCAAAATCCGCCGGTTAAGATATCCAGCTGTACGAAAAACTAAGCGCGAAAAGGATTGTTGTTGTAATTCAAGCGGCCCTCGCCCGAGTCTTAAAAGTCATATATCTCACAGAATTTGAGGAGATGGATCGCAAAAATTTGCTTTAATTTTTTGAACAACACGTATACTTCAACTTTTTTTAATCTAAATTCTTTGAAACGCGTGTTTTTGTATTGGGAAGAGACTTGGGACGTTGGGAGCAAGGGCCACTTGGCTAAGCATCGAAGCGCGCTGTGATTGGACGGTTCGTGCGTGCTCCGGACACCTGGATAAATACCAGTACTGAAAACACCCGCCATCTTGGTTGATATATTAGGAGAAGATTAATGAGGAATGCTCCATTAATGATTTCATTATTCGAATATTAAGTTGATTATTCACTCTGAGTTTTCATAAAAAATCCGAAGACTCCAATCTTCACGTTTATTTCACAACTAAAATTCTAAGTGATGGCCTTTCTGGGGAGTTTTTCTACCTTGGCATGGCAAATGTTGAAGAATCAAATCAAAACTCAAGTAGATAATTTATTTTCAAGTTTGGAGTGAGAGTGAATAATGAACTCAATGTTCGAATAATATATTCATTAATGGATTCTAGGGGGTACGCTTGAGCCGTTTTGACTGTAAAAGGACATTTAAGAGTCGTTGTCTGAGAAAACCGGGCAGGAGCGAAAGATGGGGGTCGGCCGATTTCCTTCAAATTTATACCATTTAATAGGCATCTGATATAAATAAGAATGACCAAATATGAGCATCAACGGACTTTTACTTTTCGAGTTTACCACCCCCCCTCGGTTTTGGCTCCAAAAAGACCAAAAATGACCTAAATTTTCGCTCAACTTTGAGTGGTTCTAAAATCAAAAGTATGATGCTGATCGACTTTTTTTCATTTTTATCCCATTCCTTGACGTCTAAATAGTACATCTATTGTAATAACTACTTATTTCAATAAATATTTTTTGTCAGGCGCTTTGTTATTTATCGTCGTCACGTCTCACTTTGAGCGACGACGTGATTTTAGTCAAATTTAAAAAATATTTTCTCATAAGGCCGGCAGTTTTTTTCCAATTTTTTTGCATCTTGTAATAAAAGAAGGGTTGGTTGTTGTATTTCAACAAACAAAAGCGTGGGACCTTTTTTAGTTTGAAAATAAAACAAGCTCAAAGTCAATGAATTTGCATAAATTGATTAACCAATTTTCCGCTAATTAGCATACAAAATATGTCATCAACTATTTCTAGATGAACGAACTAAGCACCTTACAAACTCAAATACGTTGGAAACTAAGTTTTGGTGGATATTTGATAACACTAGGACCTGTTCTATATCTTTCGAGTTCACTAATCCACACTTGATGACAACCAAAACACTTGAAGACCTTCACGCGAAAGTCAATCTTCAGTATCATTTATTAGTTATATTGTATTCTTATCATTAAATATGGTTTAATATTATAAGAAATCATTCTTAATAAAAGGTTTAGTATTTTTATTGGTCTTCTTTGAATTCGATGAAGTTTTGCCTTCTTTACCGGGGAAAGTGTTCAAGAGTAATTATATAATTATGTGACATATGACAACAATGTTTTGATCAGTTCGAGTTCAATAACCAAGACTTAATACTAAACACTGGATGACTTTGCCGCAAAATCAACGTTCAGTTCCAATTGTGTTGTAATTTTACTAAAACATAATTTCTATACATATATATAAATGTTATAGCCAAAGGTAATGTTGTGTACAATGTACTATCTTTAATTATTGTCACGCAACCTTGTTGTGTTGCAAGTATTGACCTGATTGATAACGATGACCAGAAGCCCGATGACTACATTTAAAAGAACCTTTAATATGAATAAAATATCAATATCAAACAGCGTCTGAAACTGACATAGATATGGGTAAAATATCAAATTAAATGGGTTTTTTTTTGTGTGTGTTTTTGTTATAAATTTATTGTAGTTTACTAGTATTTGATTATCATTACTTTTATTGCACAAGACCATGGTGTGACGTATAAACGATTTCGCAATCTTACGGTTCTATAAATGAAAACGATTTCATAATACTGCTGTCATTACTCATGTGCAGTCATGAGTGTACCAAGTATGACTTGTTCTGGCGTTCGGTTCAAATGATTCTCCGTGCAGTAGTAGTGAGCTTTTCGACAAACCGTACACATTGCTAAAAATCAGCGATTTGGTATCTTTTAGGGTCTTAAATTTGAGGTTTAGCAAATCAGCACTTTCTGGTATCTTTTATGGTGTTGAAAAAGGAACTAGCCCATCGCATAATATTTTGTGGTATCTCTCAGGGGTTAAAATTTGCCAATTTTCCGGTATCTTTTAGGGGTATTTTTGGAAATTTCCGACGAGCATACCCGATACTTTACCCCCGGAGGTAAAGTATCGGGTATGCTCGTCGGAAATTTCCAAAAATACCCCTAAAAGATACCGGAAAATTGGCAAATTTTAACCCCTGAGAGATACCACAAAATATTATGCGATGGGCTAGTTCCTTTTTCAACACCATAAAAGATACCAGAAAGTGCTGATTTGCTAAACCTCAAATTTAAGACCCTAAAAGATACCAAATCGCTGATTTTTAGCAATGTGTACGGTTTGTCGAAAAGCTCACTACTACTGCACGGAGAATCATTTGAACCGAACGCCAGAACAAGTCATACTTGGTACACTCATGACTGCACATGAGTAATGACAGCAGTATTATGAAATCGTTTTCATTTATAGAACCGTAAGATTGCGAAATCGTTTATACGTCACACCATGGTCTTGTGCAATAAAAGTAATGATAATCAAATACTAGTAAACTACAATAAATTTATAACAAAAACACACACAAAAAAAAACCCATTTAATTTGATATTTTACCCATATCTATGTCAGTTTCAGACGCTGTTTGATATTGATATTTTATTCATATTAAAGGTTCTTTTAAATGTAGTCATCGGGCTTCTGGTCATCGTTATCAATCAGGTCAATACTTGCAACACAACAAGGTTGCGTGACAATAATTAAAGATAGTACATTGTACACAACATTACCTTTGGCTATAACATTTATATATATGTATAGAAATTATGTTTTAGTAAAATTACAACACAATTGGAACTGAACGTTGATTTTGCGGCAAAGTCATCCAGTGTTTAGTATTAAGTCTTGGTTATTGAACTCGAACTGATCAAAACATTGTTGTCATATGTCACATAATTATATAATTACTCTTGAACACTTTCCCCGGTAAAGAAGGCAAAACTTCATCGAATTCAAAGAAGACCAATAAAAATACTAAACCTTTTATTAAGAATGATTTCTTATAATATTAAACCATATTTAATGATAAGAATACAATATAACTAATAAATGATACTGAAGATTGACTTTCGCGTGAAGGTCTTCAAGTGTTTTGGTTGTCATCAAGTGTGGATTAGTGAACTCGAAAGATATAGAACAGGTCCTAGTGTTATCAAATATCCACCAAAACTTAGTTTCCAACGTATTTGAGTTTGTAAGGTGCTTAGTTCGTTCATCTAGAAATAGTTGATGACATATTTTGTATGCTAATTAGCGGAAAATTGGTTAATCAATTTATGCAAATTCATTGACTTTGAGCTTGTTTTATTTTCAAACTAAAAAAGGTCCCACGCTTTTGTTTGTTGAAATACAACAACCAACCCTTCTTTTATTACAAGATGCAAAAAAATTGGAAAAAAACTGCCGGCCTTATGAGAAAATATTTTTTAAATTTGACTAAAATCACGTCGTCGCTCAAAGTGAGACGTGACGACGATAAATAACAAAGCGCCTGACAAAAAATATTTATTGAAATAAGTAGTTATTACAATAGATGTACTATTTAGACGTCAAGGAATGGGATAAAAATGAAAAAAAGTCGATCAGCATCATACTTTTGATTTTAGAACCACTCAAAGTTGAGCGAAAATTTAGGTCATTTTTGGTCTTTTTGGAGCCAAAACCGAGGGGGGGTGGTAAACTCGAAAAGTAAAAGTCCGTTGATGCTCATATTTGGTCATTCTTATTTATATCAGATGCCTATTAAATGGTATAAATTTGAAGGAAATCGGCCGACCCCCATCTTTCGCTCCTGCCCGGTTTTCTCAGACAACGACTCTTAAATTCATTGACTTTACTTTACCTAAATCAACCGTCAATGAATTTTGGATGCTAAGATCGGTCGGTTTCCATGGTTCCCCAGAGAGCAGTGGACGGCCAGGGTCCCCGGATGTAGCACTGAAAGCAATACTCGAGTTGTCTAACAAATCACCATCCAATAAGTAACCACAACGAGCTGAAAAAAAATGAGAAACTTAAAAAGTCATTAAGGACGTTTGCGTGCAAATGAGGTTGCATAGAGATTTCTACATTATATTATCATTCAAATTACTTTTTCCGTCATTTTGATTGGCCGAGAGAACTGCAAATAACTGCCTACAAATAACGGTCTGCTCATGCGCAATACGATACAAAGCCATTTTGCTGCAAATAACGGTCTGCTCTTGCACAATAACGTTGCATTTGACAATGACTCGCTTCCCTGAAAAAATGAGCTGACTTCTTTGTTATTGTTTGACTTGTGCGCACTGCACCTCAAAGATTAGAAAAAATAATTTGAATAATAAAACAATTATTGAATGCCTTCGGCATCGGCAAATAATTGCTTGCTCGCCACTAACAAATCACGATATTTTGCTCAACCTCGTCCAATGATTGCTTATTATTGTCCATAAAAAAATGGGGGTTATCGTATTCGTTTCTTTGCTATCTGCCCTCAAAATCAGGTCCCCAGAACAAAATATGCATCGCCATAAACACATCAAGAAAAATGTTGAAAATTTACTAAATGCAACAAAACCCTCCCGCAACATGAAAAGTATTATCCTTCACATTTCTGACACAAACTCATGTGTGAAGAAGCAAGTACGAAGCAGTTATGAGGCTTCTTCTCCGCGCTGTGCAAATAAATTTTATAGAATTCGAATCAATAAGGTCGGATTTTTTTTTTAAATACGAGCGAAATTAAAAACAATTCACATAGGTTATAAATTTTAGTCGTATCTTAATTTTAAGACAAAGAAAAATGGAGGTCACCGACTTTGTTTTAGAGCCATAAGAGTTTGAAGAAGGAAAATACTTGTTTTCGCCTTTCATAACATTTGAATGACGTCATCACGATGAGCGCGCGCGCTAAAATCATGCGTAGAAAAGATGCGCATGAACAATGCCCTTGAACGTGTTTAAGCATGTAAAGCAATAAATAATGCTCGTATATCATAGCCGTCTAATCCAACCTAGACAATCAAGATATTGGTGGATTTAATGAGCAATTTTGATTTATTACACTTGGCATGGCGAGCGAAGACGAGCATTAATTCATAGTAGAAAGTCGTTTGAAGTTACTTCCTCGTAGAAAAATAGATTTTTTTACGGTAGAATTCTGAAAAACTAAAGGCGTGATTACACGGAGCATTTTTCTCTGCAACTTCTGTCGCAATGGAAGTTTCATGTCGTGTAACGTACAGTGCAAAATGTTGCGAGACAAGATAGTTGCAGCAATCTTTGTGAAAAGTACAATTCGTTTTTACTTTTAGCAGTGATTGCGTCTCCGTTTCACCGTGTGTGTAAACACTCTTGTACCTTCCATTGTAAGATAAGTTGTAGAGAAGAACTCTCCGTGTGATCACGCCTTAAGACTTTCACTTATTGGTTCAGTTTAAAGCATGAGTTTTCTTCACTAATTCATTTAGAAAAAGAAATTAAATTATTATAATTCTGCTTTCTTAATATCCTATCCTTTTCTATAATGATGGCTGGATTTTTAGTTAATCACAGCAAATTATTTAGATAATCTATTAGGTAACATAAATAAATATATAGGACTTAGCAGTGGCATCTCTACAGGAGTAGCTATTCTTCCACTGTTATTCCAATTGGAATTTAGAAGTTGATTTTTGCGGGGGAAGGAAAACCGTAGAACCTGGAGAAAAACCCTCGAAGCACAGGAAAGAACCAACAAGCAACTCCACTCTCATACGACACCGAGCCCGGCGGGACTCGAACCTGGATCGCATTGGTGAAAGGCGAGCGCTCTCGCCGCTACGTCACCTGTGCTTCCCGAAGTAACAGTATACCAGACGATCCATCATGAAAAAATTAAAAAATAAATAAAATAGTTGCGTAGAAAAACACAAACCTTTATCAAGATCTGATTCGGCGCTGTTAGTAGTATGAAGGAGAAACGCCTTCACAATTATGAAAAGCCAGAACATCTTCATTCTGATGTAGATTTGCGGCAGTGGTGTGTATACACAGAAAACCTTAAGTTTTTGAGCGAAGTGTAACGATGACATACTTAGATATTGAATAATATAAGTCGTGATGTATTCTATAAATATAAAATTACGACATTCTCATTCTCAGCGGTGTTGCGAACAAATTGTCGAGGGCTCAGCAGAGCGCGCGCAATGTTATAGATGACGTCGTTAATCAGCTTGACAATTCCTGGATAAAATGAAGTGAACAGACCTCAAAAAATGTAAAATAACTCTATTCTTGGCTTGATTTTCGACAGGAAAAATGTCGGAACTAGAGAAAAAGGGGTCAGCAGATTTCTGTAAGTTCATTTCTTAACCAAGCGACTGTTATCCTACATGTTAAAAATAGTCATTTTTTCTTGAACTCTTCAATGGTCTTAATGTTTTATTTTTTTCGATTTTAGATCTTAGTAAAAAGCGCTTGATAAGTCGAATGAAAGTAAGTGAAGATCAAGACTAGATTCAGATGTGTCCTGATTTTTTGCTGAAATATGAGCAACAAAATCGTGCAACTTGTCGCGCAACATTGTTGCATTTTAGAGCGAATTTTTACCACCCCGCGTAACAACAAAATTTTGTTGCGCGACTTTGTTGTAGAAGTAGAAGCGCTTTCTACTCTCTGCAACAATGAACATTTGTTTGCACGCGGGGTGGTAATACGAGCAACATTCGCTTTGCAGGTTGCAATGCAAAAATGTTAAGCGACGAGATACATGACTGATTTTGTTACTCGTATTTTCGGGCTTTTAATGTTGAACGGTTTTAATCGTTAATGTTGTATTTCTGTCCATAGACTTACAAGAATGCTATAAAACAGAGTGCGGTTGAACTCAATCTGAAAAAGGTACTCTTAACCACGCGTATATTTCGTTCATCCATCCATCCATCCATCCCTCCCTCCCTCCCTCCCTCCCTCCCTCCCTCCCTCCCTCCCTCCCTCCCTCCCTCCCTCCATCTTTCCTTCTTTCCTTCCGTCCGTCCATCCCTCCATCCATCCATCTTTCCTTCCTTCCTTCCTTCCATCCGTCCATCCGTCCATCCGTCCGTCCGTCCGTCCGTCCGTCCGTCCGTCCGTCCGTCCGTCCGTCCGTCCGTCCGTCTGTCCGTCCGTTCATTGATTATACATTGTTTCAATTGTTTACTGTCCTGTGAAAATAAAATGAAATTGCTTCGTAATCCTTGTAGTACTCTTTAAAACAGATACTGTGTAGTTGTTTGTTGGACAAGATTTTAATTCCACTGGGAAAACTGCTGCAACAGTGATTGGTTCGCTATTGCCTGAGTTGGAACCCTGATTTATCATCCACCCATCCATTCACTCAAACTATGCAAATTTCTGCCTTTTGTAGGACGAGATAAAAGCCCAAAAAGAATCTGCTGAAGCATATGGTCAAGAAAATGAGGTAGCTACATATCGATGTATGGGAGGGTGGGTCAAAAGTACTGGATTAATATTATTTTGAGCGGCCTGCACTTCAACAGATGGCATCACTTCTGTGCAGTGATCAGGCAATGTTCTGCTGTGTGAATAGTCAATGTAAACCCCTTGCAGCACGTCGGAATGGAGCTCAATTTGGAGGACAAAACAATAGGTTCCAATTCTCAAGAATTAAAATTCTTTTGTTTTGTCCTCTAAATTTAGCTGCTTTGACCTCACGTGCAAGAGGTCAATATATCCTATTTTCAACACCCTTTCAACACCAAAATACTGCCTCTAAAATCGTACATTTTGTTCCAGAGACTTAAAAGCGAACTTTCAAGTAGGAAAGAAATGGAGGACAAGTAAGTGGACTTTAATACATCAGACTTCCAATATACTCATGACATTGAAATGGCTTCTTGTTAAAATCAATTAAATAGCACAAAAGCTACGATGCCCAATAATAATTTTTGAATACGAATACTATTACTTACATGGATGTATCCAGGTTATGATAGACCCTTCAGAACTTATAATAAAAAAGAAGCTGCACAAAGCAAGTGCCTGCGGACGATTAATCAAAGAAGCTATTAGAATAAATTGTTTTTTTACTGGGTTGCTATGGTAGCAAACCAGTCTTAAAATGAGATTCGTTTTTCCGTGGTCAGGTAGACCATAATTTCACACGTCATGATTGGTCGAGAACTTGTAAACAATGTCCAATGTCCAATGAAGTTGCCACACGACATCGAGGACGATGTATTTATAGCTTTTAGTGTTGTGTCACTATAAATTCATTCGTTCAGGGTTCGTGAAGTACTATTTTGTCTGTAGGCACGTTGCGTACTTTTGTCTTTAGGTTTTTTAACGCTACGCTTAAACTACTTACAAACACACACGCCGTACGTGGTAGACACAAACTAAATGATGTTATTGAGCGATTTTGGAACGGGTTGGTCCACATACTCAAAGAGAGAAGTCTGAGAATCTATGAGCTATCTTGCGGAGAATCTATGAGCAAACTACGGTATGAGAATCGTAGATCTAGACAAACTAGTCAAAATAGACTAAGATAATCTATAAACTACCTAGCTATGATCAAACTAGATCTTACCAGATCTCAGATACAAAAAAATATACTGAGACAAACTACAGAACGAGAGACAAACTACAAAACGAGTGACAAACAAAGCTTTGATGAAAGCTGACTCCAAGAACTTGTAGAAGTCAGACGAGCTGATAGTGATCTACAAGAAAGCGAACTGCCAAGACTTGTTGAATATTTCCATTTATGAAAATACAGAAAACAAAAACTGAGGGAAAAACAAATGACCAGTTAAACACATTTTGGCTAAGAGTATTTACATTGATAAAACGTTTGTTTTGCAGCGAACAGTTTCGATACTGAAATAGATATGTTTATTTCATCAGCTAGTCTTGAAAGGTACTCTAGTAGGTCAAGTAGAAATATAATATGCGTTGACAAGTCAGTAACGCAACACTAATGTCTTACTAGAATTTAAAATGTTTTTAATAAAGGGGGACTTTGAACCCAAAAGGAACACTCTCATAGTGGTAAGAAATAATAGAGTATGAGGATTGGTGAGTGGGGGAGCTCTCGCACAGGCAACCCAGTGAACGCTCCAAGAGCGTCTAGTTCTATTAGAATTAGTGCTTGGATACTAAATATATCAAAAAAAAATACTTGGTCGGATATTAAATATGTTATATTTAGGTTGAAGAAACGTTTTGATTCTTGCAAGTATGATAACTATGTACTTAATTTGAATCACGATATTTTGTGAGTCTTCATTTATTTATTTGATTTTAGGATCAAAGAGGAGATCATGTTGATGGAGGTACGAATAAATATTTTAATATTAATTAAAATTGATAACAACTTTCGGGCAGGGAAGTCGGATCTCACGTCCTTATCCATGCTTTTTGGCTTTATACTTCTTACTTACTATACTTACTACATTATCTGAACACCTAATCCATTTTTTCCCCAGTTCAGACCACGTGTCATTCCCTAGAGTATCATTTCTTTGTTTAACGGTTGCGCACGAGAAGACACATGAATATGGATACAACTCAAACAAAGAATCTTATTCTCAAGACCATGTGTCATTCCCTAGAGTATCATTTCTTTGTTTAACGGTTGTACATGAGAAGACACATGAATATGGATACAACTCAAACAAAGAATCTTATTCTCAAGACCATGTGTCATTCCCTAGAGTATCATTTCTTTGTTTAACGGTTGTGCATGAGAAGACACATGAATATGGATACAACTCAAACAAAGAATCTTATTCTCAAGAGAATGACACGTGGTCTGAAATGAGAAAATACAGACCCCTTGCAGAACGTCGAAATGCAGCTCAATTTGGAGGACAAAATAATAGGTTCTAATTCTCAGGAGATTGAAATTCTTTTGTTTTGTCCTCCAAATTGAGCTGCTTTGACGTCACGTCGAGGAGTCTCTTTTGTCGAGGTGGATTAGACGTATGTCCCGTACCTCGTGGTCCTCGCTTCCACCATTTAACTAAGATATTTTCTCTTTATTGTTTATAGAAAGAACATCAATTTCACGTGGTAAAAACGGAGGTAAATCAGAATTTTGTATTTTTTTATTAAGGAATCACTTGACAATTTTATCGCAATCCCCCAAAGGAATTATGGGTCACTATTTTTGATTGGCATTTTTCGAGCATTTTCCGAGTATTTGCTTACTATCAATCACGTGACTTTTCTGGGTTTGACTGGGGGGCAACCAATGGTTGACTGGGGGGCAACTAGCGATTCTTAAATCAAATCATGTCAAAATAACTCCTCAAAGTACAGGTAGCCCAAGCATGCAATAAAACATTGATATACCGGTAAAGAAACAATAAAGTATGAAATTTATTTTATTTTAAAGAAATTTTTTGATCTGCCATACATTCTCTGTATGTATATTCAGAACCATAGCTTGGGCTACCTGTGCTCAAAGTATTCTATCTGACTATTTGTACAACATGAAACCAGAAAACAAGATACACACACAACCTCCAACATTCTCCAAGCCGGTTAAAACGGAGATACTACCGGAAGTGACGTCTATTGATAGTAAGCAATAGGTGAGTTCAACTAGCGTTTACGATTAATTTAAAGAAGGAAGAACTCGTATTTCATAAATTCCCTTGGCAGAATAATGGGAAATGCTATTCAAAATACGATGTTGAATCCTCAATTCTGATTGGTTTACCTTGAGTTTTCTGAAGGTCAACTCAACTGGAACCAAAGAAAATATTTTAAATGTGCACAAATTTTTGATTTTCAGGAAATTTTGAGTGAAAAAGAGACGTAAGTGAGGTTTGAATGTTATGTATTTAGCACGTGCATTTCATCAATACGTGGTTGTGTACATATAGGATATTACATGGTCGCGCGGAGATACGAATTTTATTTTCGAGTGTTGATATTATCTCTCACGAGTGAGCGCAGCGTTTATTTCATGAAATCTTCAATGAAAAATAATGGAGAATTTGAGACTTGCTGAGCAAAAAGTCGAAATTTGACACCACTAGTGTTTACATAAATCGTATCCCCACTGGCCACTGGTGGAAGTGGGGATATCAATTTTATCATTTTGATGTCACTCAAAATCACACTATTTCATATAATAATATTGTGTAACCTTTCACGTAACGTCAAAGCAGCTCAATTTGGAGGACAAAACAAAAGAATTTCAATCTCCTGAGAATTCGAAACCTATTTTTTTGTCCTCCGACGTGCTGCAAGGGGTCTAAATAATTTCTCATTTGCCAATGTTTACATTTTTTATGTGCGCGCATCCCTTTAGGCAAACCACTCTGTCAAGTGCTATATTTTTCTTATAGCTATCGAGTTTGAAACTTTATTTTTAAGGAATAATTTGTCAGAAGTCTTTCTTTGTATAAATATAATTGATGGCGCTCGTCGCTCGTTTTGCCTACCAGGATGCGCGCGCATCGTTTGTAAAATGTTTCCTGCATAAAATAAGCCGGTTAAGCTGGTTATATCTTACATATGTCCTTCTTGTCTTCCCACTTTCAGTCTTAAGAGTGACAACAATGTTCTCAAGGTGAGAAGCAAGCTATTTGAAAAACATCACTATTCCCTCAGTAGTACGCAGTGTACATTGAGGCTTTCATACTTCCGTTCAGCGGTAAAAATCGCGGGCTCAAGCGGTGGAACCGGAAGTAAAAACGTTCGGAGGCGGTTAAGTATAGACTTATTCAGCTTTTATACAGAAAACCGCCTCCGAACGCTTTTTTTTTCCGGTTCCACCGCTTGAGCCCGCGATTTTTACCGCTGAACGGAAGTATGATCGCCTCAATGTACACTGCATACTACTTCCCTCGTCCCCAATCTCCCATCAACTTTCAAGGTAATGAATATTTTTTTTTATGAACAGAAAAAAGTGGATTACAACCAAGTCATGATAGATGTGTGAGTATCATATCAACGACATTCTAAATAGGGGATTTGACGGTCGATTCACTGAGTGGCTCTCTTTCTACCTATTCAAATGATTAATTGGAATTTAGAAGTTGATTTTTGTGGAGGGAGGAAAACCGGAGAACCTGGAGAAAAACCCTCGAAGCACATGAGAGAACCAAGTAGAAACTCTACTCATCAATTTCATCCACAGGGCTGTTATTTCTCACTGCGCATGCTCGAGCACTTGTAATACATTGAGTTTGGAAATGCTTCTCAGAAATTTTATCATCCGTGATCGTGATAACCTGGTGATAACTAATGTTAACTTTTTTTATGCGTTTTCAACTTTTCAGGATTAAAAACGAGAACAAAGCGTTAAAAGTAAGAACTCAAGATTAGAAAGACATCTGTAAATTACATAGAGCGGTTATCGTATTAGTGGGAAATATATCAATATACGATATACTGACTTGTACGGTACGAGAGGCCGTAACATTGAAATGGCTTCCCATAATAATGGTTTTCGTATGAGTGGACAAAGTACGGTACTGACTTACAGCACGTACACGGTAGGACATGCCGTAACATGCCGTAAAATGGCTTCCCATAAGAATGGTTATCGTATGCATGAGTGGGAAACACACGGTACGGACTTACGTTAATCACGACGCGTAGTTACGGTTATGGTATGGAAGTTGTCGTATTTTTCCCCACTCTTACGAAAACCGCTTTATACATACCCAAAAGTTGTAAACAATCATTGATTTTCAGGAGTCAGTTAAAGTTCTGTGCAACGTAGCTTTCGATATAGAAGAACAGTAAGTATGATGTCAGAATTAAAAATATTATGGGAAAATCTGATTTATCCGAAAAAATGGAATACTTGCCGTCCCATTGGGGAGGGGAGGGGTGGGGAGGGAAGGGAAAATTATCCTCCCCATCCCACTCCCCCCAAATCACAACTACTTTTTTCATACCCAATGGGAAGGGGACTCGCCAACCCTATCTACTCATCTACGCCTTTTTAAATAGTTTCTTTTCATTTAACTTATATATAATTAGCTAATGGACTACTTCGAGGATACGGCGGCCATCTTGGTAGGGGGCAAATATACAAATCTTTGTTACAGTAATGGCGTCGATTAACATTAACAATTCACCACAAGACAATTTGACAAGAGATGAATTAAGAAGATGGACATGAAAGAAAGACAAATAAACGAAACTTTATATATTATTCGCCATCTTTGTTTTGTTTTGCCCCCGGGACGCCCCATAATGCCTTGCGATTCAAGGTGTCCGCCGTATCGTCAAAGTATTCCATTCTCTTGTAACTAATTCTTTTTTTAAAATATTTTTTACATTTTAGTCTGAAAAGCAAGAACGATAACTTAAAGGTGAGGAAAACTATAAGATTCATAAACAAAGATTAGCAATAGATTAATCTAAATGCCGGAATGTTTTTCGGTAGGAAATATTGGAAGTAACAGTCCAAGAGGCTGAATCGTAAGTATGAAATTATAAATTGTTATTAGGGGGGAGGGGTGGGACGGGAAACTACAAGTAAGTTATAATTAGTGATGTCATGTACACCTTTTTTACTCCATACTTTGATATACAGCTATTTTAAAAAAGGTTGGTGAAGGTTTTGTTGCATGTTTCATGTTGTTTACCAAGCTTGAAATGTATTATATTCATATGTAAATAATGTCACCACAGAAGAAAATATGCTGAAAAAACCTGCAGACAAAGATATTATCGTTGTGACCTTTTGCTGCTTGAATTCACATCATCCATAGTGCATTTCGTTCATGGTATGCAACATTCAACAAGGAACAAAACCTTCACCAACTTTTTTGGAAATAGCTGTAAGCATGAAGTATTCTAAAGTCATCTTTGACGATGGAAATTAATGGAAAGTTTAAAATAAACGATAAAAATCATGTTCCTGACTTCCTAGCATATGCATGGAATATTCTGAAATGCTTTTTTTTTTTTTTTTTTTTTTTTTTTTTTTTTTGCATTTTGTGAATTCAGACTGAAGAAAGAAAATGAAGAGCTGAAGGTAACTGAACGAATGTAAATGACTATAAATTAATACACCGTCATGGCTTTCTGTTAATGAGAAACTGCTAAATATTTCAAGAGAATAATAGCAATTGGAGTTGGAAGATATAATGCTTGCGAGGCGCCTTTCTTGGAGAAGAGAGAAGAGGAGAGGAGAGGAGAGGAGAAGAGAAGAGAAGAGAAGAAAAGAGAAGAGAAGAGAAGAGAAGAGAAGAGAAGAGAAGAGAAGAGAAGAGAAGAGAAGAGAAGAGAAGAGAAGAGAAGAGAAGAGAAGAGAAGAGAAGAGAAGAGAAGAGAAGAGAAGAGAAGAGAAGAGAAGAGAAGAGAAGAGAAGAGAAGGGATGACGTATGAGTCGAGGGAAAGGAAGGAGGAATGGCTTCGTGATAGCTTGGGAACAATTTCAGACTGACATAGGGATCGATAGACGAATAAACAAATAAAAGAATTGAAGAATGAGAACAAAATAACAAACAAACCAACGAGCTGGAAGGGTATTCATAATCGATGTTGTATTTTATCTGCAGGAGATTGCAGAATGCTGTTCACAACAAGAAGTGTAAGTCATGGCCTTTGAAATGTTTAGATATTAATGTATCTTGATAGCTCTAATTTTATGATTTCTTTGCTCGTTGGAATAGCCAATGTGCATGAGCTCGAAATTCTAGCACAAAGCACTCTGGGAAAGTGAGTTCTTACGCTCTTTTGGCTCCTCTAAAAATTCATCTGATAATTTTTCTTTCGACATTTTCTATGGAAATAAAAATATTTCAGCAGACCAAAATAACAGAATATTTTTTTGATCGTTCCTTTGATTTCCCTGTTACATCTTTAAAGAACTCACTTTCCCAGAGTGCTTTCTGAACTTTGATGCACATTGCCCTTCTGAGGTTGAGGGGAAAAAAAACTGGGTCGAGTTAGCATTACAGTGCATTGTGGGACTGTTGAAGGTGACAAAAATAGACGACATCTCGGAAATATGTAAGATATATATAAGTTTCGGTGAAGAAATAAAGTTCATGATACTCCAAGGAATAACATGTAGTCAGAATGGGTAAACATCGCGCACATGCTAAAGAGATCTATTTATCTCTATTTAGGCTGATCAAGGAACTAACGGAAGAGTTAGAAGCGCTCAAGAGTATTGTAAAGGTCTGTATAGTACGAGGACAATAACAATAAAACTGGAACTATGAAAAGCAACATTAGCACCCAAACAGCAACTTACTGTATCTAAGACAACAGTAATAGTACGAGTTTTAGTTCGACTCAAATCCCGTGAATAATTCTTCTCAAAATATTACCGCAAAACGAATTTAGAAGGGAATCTGAAGCAAACATAAACAGGAGCAAATACGGTAGCAGTAAAACGATCCCGGGGGGGGGGGGGGGGGACTCCGGGTGTAAAGTATCGGGTATGCTCGTCGTATCTTTTAGGGGTAAAAATCAGTGATTTGGTATCTTTTAGGGTCTTAAATTTGAGGTTTAGCAAATCAGCACTGGTATCTTTTAGGGTGTTGAAAAAGGAACTATCCCATCGCATAATAACGCAATATGTATGCCTGCGTAAACTCAGAATATTACTCAAGGAAAAACATTTCAAAAGCCTTTACTTTTTAATAGTATTATTTTTGTGGTATCTCTTAGGGGTTAAAATTTACCAAGCCACGCCCTTTTGAAAAAACGTCCGGTATCTTTTAGGGGTATTTTTGGAAATTTCCGACGAGCATACCCGATACTTTACCCCCTGAGTCCCCCCCCCCGGGGAAAACGATAATAACAAATAACAATAATGGACTACTTCGACGATACGGCGGCCATCTTGGTAGGGGGCAAATATACAAATCTTTGTTACAGTAATGGCGTCGATTGACATTAACAATTCACCACAAGACAATTTGACAAGAGATAAATTAAGAAGATGGACATGAAAGGAATTAAGACAAATACACGAAACTCTGTATATTACCCGTCATGTTTGTTTTATTATGCCCTCTGGGCGCCCCATAACGCCTTGCGATTCAAGATGGCGGCCGTATCGTCGAAGTAGTCCAATACAGCAGCGCTGACAAGAATGTTGACGTATTACTAACAACTAAAACGCAAAAAAAACCCAGCTATATAGCAAGCTTAACAGTAACAGCAACAGCAGCAGCAGCAATAACAACCACACCAACTCAAAATTTCATCTCAAAATTGATTAAGCTTCTTTTTTATGATCGTAGGTGTCTGTGGCTGTCCAAACGCTGCCCAAACGTCGTAGCATATTCAGAAGAATTGCTAGAAGAGGTGATATATAATATACTTGATCCCAAAAAACCCAAGAAGAGTTAAACGACTCTAGTTTATGCTGCTGTACTCGTGTTGGTGTTTAGATATTTTGTTGAAAAGATTGAAACTGTATTCTGATTCATCAAAAATCTACAAAATGCTGTTTCAGGTTTTTGACATCAAACTAAATTGTTTGATTGAATCAGATTTAAGCTTACAGTACTCCGTAAAAAAATAAAAATGAATGTCTTGTATAAAAAAAACGAGTTTTTTTAGGGTTTTAAACGTTACCAGGGGAAAATTATTTGTAATTCTCCCCTGACGTCACTCACAGGGATAATTTATTCATCCCGCACGAGTTTTAAGCCTTCTTGGTGAAATTCAAGTCAAAAGTGCCAAACTTGTTTTTCTCACTCCAAAACTTTTAGAAATGGCTCAGAAAATTAGAATGTGATTTTCCAAATTTCATTCTGCACAAAATGGAGAAGAAAATTAACATTTTCCATAAGGAAAAAGTATATTTATCTGAATTGAGCTTTGCAACATTTTAGTGGCTTCAACGTCACTCACCGAGATAATTTATTCATTTACATGAATTTTGAACCCGCTGAGGGAGCTTCAAGTCAAACTTGCTTTTCTTACTCCAAAAAGGTTAGAAATGGCTCAGAAAATTAGAATGTGATTTTCTTAAACTAGTTCTTGTCGAATAATAGTAGAAAATTACGATCTTCTATGAGAAAAAAATTCATTTATATAAAGTGAGCATTGCAGCATTTTAGTGGCTTCAACGTCAATCAAAGAGATAATTTATTCATCTACATGAATTTTGAGCCCGCTGACGTGACATGCGTGACATTTCTCCAAAGGGTAAGTAATAAGAGTAGGAAATTATGATTTTCCATGACAAAAAAAAATTATCGACCTGAAGTGCGCATAGAGATATTTTTATGCCACACTTTGAGCGTTGGACCACACGAATGGAAAAGTTGAATGTTGACATGCTGAAAAGATATCGATGCTGGGGATTTCCCTGAAACTATCAGATAGCTGTCGCACTCACTTCCGTAACCTACTTGTAATTAGATATTATTATGGTTAAAAGCCAAAGTGTTTAGGCGTTTTGTTTGGGTTAATGCCTCACTCAGAAATAGTTAAAAAGAACCAGAATTATATTGTAAATTTAAACCAGTCGAGTAGCTGGCAGTGGACGATTCAAATATGCCCTACAACTTGTAGGCTATACCAAGCTAACAACCAAAGTTTGAAGGTACGTTCCTGCCTCGAAGATCCTTGTATCCTAACACATTTTAGTGGCTTCAACGTCACTCAGAGATAATTTATTCATCTAGATAGAGGAATTTTTAGCCCACTTGGTGAGATTCAAGTCAGAAATGCCGAACTTTCGCTTTCTTACTCTCAAAAGTTTAGAAATGGCTCAGAAAATAAGAATGTGATTTTCTAAAACTAGTTCTTGATGAATAAGAGTAGGAAATTGCGATTTTCTACGAGGAAAAAATTGATTTATCTGAAGTGAGCATTGCAACATTTTAGTGGCTTCAACGTCACTCACAGAGATAATTTATTCATTTTTGAGCCCGCTTGGTGAGCTTCAAGTCAAAAGTGCCAAAATGGCGTTTTCTTTCTCCAAAGATATCAGAAAGTGCTCAGAAAATTAGAATGTGATTTTCTAAAACCAGTTCTTGAGTAATAAGAATAGGAAATAACGATTTTCTAGGAGAATTTTTTAAATTTATCTGAAGTGAGCATTGCAACATTTTAGTGGCTTCAACGTCACTCACAGAGATAATTTATTCATTTTTGAGCCCGCTTGGTGAGCTTCAAGTCAAAAGTGCGAAACTTGCGTTTTCTTTCTCCAAAGATATGAGAAATTGCTCAGAAAATTAGAATGTGATTTTCTAAAACTAGTTTTTGGGGAATAAGAATAGGAAATTGCGATTTTTTACGAGAAAAAAATTTATTTATCTGAAGTGAGCATTGCAGCATTTTAGTGGCTTCAACATCAATCACAGAGATAATTTATTCATCTACATGAATTTTGAAGCCGTTGAGGGAGCTTCAAGTCAAAAGTGCGAAACTTGCGTTTTCTTTTTCCAAAGATATCAGAAAGTGCTCAGAAAATTAGAATGTGATTTTCTAAGACTAGTTTTTGGGGAATAAGAGTAGGAAATTACGATTTTTGATGAGAAAAAAATGTATTTATCTGAGTTGAAGATTGCAACATTTTAGTGGCTTCAGTGAGCTTCAAGTCAAAGTGTCAAACTTGCTGCTTTTCTTACTCCAGGAAGTTTAGAAATGGCAGAGAAAATTAGAATGTGATTTTCTAAAACTAGTTCTGGAAGAATAAGAGTAGGAAATTACGATTTCGCTTGAGCATTTTTTTAAAGTGAGCTTTGCAACATTTTAGTGGCTTCAACGTCACTCACAAAGATAATTTTAAGTGTGACGTCAATCGAATGAAAAAAACGACTTCCGGGTCCAAAACTAAAAGCAGTTCCATGAGGTATTTCTTTCTTTTTCTTTATGACAGGATGTGTTGTCCGAAGTTCTAATTGTTTCAGGTGTAGGTCAAATCATTGAGCACATTTTCCACGTTATTTTAGCGGTAATTTTGAGCAGTTGGAGCCGGAAATACGTCACAACTCAACAGCTCTATAGTGAGATTCAAGTCAAAAGTGCGAAAACTTGCGTTTTCTTACTCCAATAAGATTAGAAATAGCTCAAAATATTATAATGATTTTTAAAATCTAGTTCTGGAGGAATAAGAGTACAAAATTTTGATTTTCGAAGTGCCAAACTTGCATTTCTTAGTCCAAAAAGTTTGGAAATGGCTCAGAAAATTAAAAAAATAACCATTGTTAATTTAATAATTTAATAATTTAATTTAATGACCATTTTTAACCATTGTTAATCATTTCCAGACAGGACAGAACAAGTTTAATTGCATTTGAAATCATTCTTACTACAGAACGTCAATTCAATATTGTCTTGTAGTGATAATCACAGCATGCAATCTACTGTATGTGGCTAACACTCATAATATTATTAACCTTCAGTCTGGATGTACTCCCAGGGGGGAATCCCATATAGAAAAGGTCAGGGATGCTCGTAAGAAATTTTGAAAATGACTCCTAACAGTGGCGAAGCTGGCCATTTTTGGTTTTTAAGCCCTTCCTTCTACAGTATGTCTTCTTAAAAAAATTCCCCCCCCCCCCCCCCCCAAAAAAAATAGTGCTATTAAATAAAAACCAAGAGAAGTTTGTAAGCCCAGACTTACTGGCTTAAAGGGAGCTATGTCACTGAATTCTGTCCAGGTGGGCCACAGGGAGCCCAATTTAGATAAAAGTAAAAGGTGAAAATAAAATCGGTAAAAAAATCGCGTTTAATTAATTTTTTAATTTCAGGTCAAGGTAATGTCCTCTATGATACGAAAAAGCAAAAAAATCCGTAAAAAATGCACTAGAACATTTTTTTCGCGCGTGCCTTTGTTATATTAACAGAAATCCACAAGTAGGATACCATAGGGAAATTACATTGAAAAACAAAGGCGCGCGCGAAAAAAATGTTCTAGTGCATTTTTTACGGATTTTTTTGCTTTTTCGTATCATAGAGGACATTACCTTGACCTGGAATTTAAAAAATTAATTAAACGCGATTTTTTTACCGATTTTATTTTCACCTTTTACTTTTATCTAAATTGGGCTCCCTGTGGGTGGGTGTGGCAATTATAATTCTTACCCCTAAAAGGTACCAAACATTTAGATGATGGACTGAAAATAAATATCCTGAATTACAACACTCATTCCAGCTGTCATTATCGAATCTTTGGTATCTTATTTCCCGACAAACACACTAAGAGCCAGCTTCTTCTCTGCTCAGTGATTTTAGATTTGCGACACCTTGAGAGGTACCAAATCGCAGATCTGAAACCCTAAAAGGTATGACGAGCATCCCCCGTTTTCCAATCAGAGTTCCCCCTGGATAAAACTTTCCTATTCTAAACCACTCGCATTCCCTTGATGTTTATTTCTTTGCTTAATCATAATGATGCTTGAAAAGATATTCCAATATACGTGCATACCGGTAAGTTTTAATAATATCATAAAATATATACTTTAAGATGAGATAATGTAAATCCATAAAGCTCCTATTTCGATTAATGGCTCTAAATTCTTTATATCACCTGTAAGCTGATGGGGGTTAAAAAATTAATTTTCAAAGAAAATATATTACATACTGACTATGAAATCTCTAAAGTTTCTTTGTCATACGATTTAAGACGTCAAAGTTAATTTGTTTTTCTCTTCTTCTTGGTCACATGATTTTAATCAAATTTCACAGTTTCCCTGCAACTTTCTTGAGTGGGCAACTTTAAGGGGCAGATCTTTAAATTTGCAAGGCGGTGTCCGAAAATATGGAAAAAGTGACGATATAGTGCAGATGTCATCACTAATCCTGATCTGACTTATTTTGTACTCATATAATGTATCATATAATGGAGTTAAAAAAGTAGAAGGCAAATTATCGATACAAAATGAGAAAAAATCACAATTATGCAAAAAATGTCAAAATTCAAATAGCATACTTATTCAGAAAAAATAGACTTA
The DNA here is from genome assembly GCA_023349425.1 of Anthopleura sola. NCBI lineage: Eukaryota > Metazoa > Cnidaria > Anthozoa > Actiniaria > Actiniidae > Anthopleura > Anthopleura sola. The sequence continues at coordinate 20,181,758 of JALHLI010000001.1, forward strand.
AATTGAGAAATTTTTGAAGATTGTTTAACAACGTCACTTAGATTGTTCCATTCTTTAATGGCTTGATAGGATAGCCTTTGCTTCCCCCAATTTGTTTTAACAATTGGTAGTCGATATTCATTTCCATAACAAAACCGAAAGTGATTTCACTGGAAACCTAAGTTTTAAAACCTAATTATAAAATTTATTGTTGTTTTCTGTTCTTTGACACCAGGTATATAACAAAGCACTTACTTACTGGAACTGTGGGAAACAGTGTGTTTTGTGGTCCCCTTCATCACAATGTTTACCAAGGTGTTGTCATGGGACCGCAATACACACTGTTTCCCAAGGATCCAGTAAATAAGGGTTTTAAAACATTTTCTTAACGTTAGCCTGATTATCAGGTTCTCCTGTCCAGCCCTCCTTGCCTTGCCTGCCGAGAGTTTAAGTCTGGCTGCATGCAGGCTAGAAAGGAAATGAGATCAGATGAATTTTTTTGAGCTACCTTATAAAAGATAAAAACATTCCAGTTTTACACGAACACGTAAATATTATATATCTATATCTTAGAATCATACAACCAGATTTTTACATTATCTTGATAATTCTTTGTGTATTTTTAAGAGAGTATGAAGTAAGAGAGCACATCTCCCCTACAGTCTATCCCCATGAAAATTTTTTGAAAATCTATTTTTAGCTCGGCACACAGCTGTTTTTAGCTGCACATCTCGCCTGAACTGAATCAGGAATCCCATAATAAAAATTCCAGGCTATACACGGAGCTAAAAATAGCTGTGTGCAGAACTAAAAATAGATTTTCAAATAATTATCATTGGGCACGGAGATGTGCTCTCTTACTTCGCACTGGTATTCTATAATTCAATTCAATTATTGAATAATTTTGGCCTTATTGCAGACTTTTTCCCCCTTGTACAACAATAGTATGCTTCTTCATTGAGTTTGGCAGTAAAGTTTTATCAGTGAAATGTGCATGTTGTCAGGGTAACATCAAAAGTATTCAATAGGAAGTAAGTAATACTGACGTCACCAGCAATAAAGTGCAGGTATGGTGATTATCAATGATGCTGCCCCTGACAACATGAACATAAATTTTAATCGAATAGACTTTGTAACAGAACTTCTGTTACAATAAACACAACTGAGAATTGTAGTATGCATACCTGTATTTTTCTAATATATTAGGGTATAATCAGAAAGATTCAATATATTTGATGAGTACTTTAGGGATTGGAAGATCATCTATAATTCTGTTTTTGCTCGCAATTTTGATTTTATTGCAACAGAGATTCAGAAGTGATTGGACTGAAAGAAAAAAATTGAAATAGTGAGTAATAATTCTCAAAGTTAAGTTGGTAGCCCCTCCCCCCCCCCCCCCTCCACTTAGGACATTTGTTCCCAACTGGGGAGATGAAGATAAGTGTAGTATTTTTTTTCGAAATAAAAACATTGAATTCTTAACTTAACTTATAAAAACGATGTTTTATCGAAAACTAAGAAGCAGGAATAACAACAAAACCACTTGAAAACAACTGCTTATTGCTTTCCAAGTTTCCCGACGCCCACCAAACCAATGTCAACACAAAGTAAGCTTTTTCAATCCCATTTCAAGAAAAAAAGACTTAATTTGCATAGCTTTCCAATAAAATTTGACGACCAGCGAACCGCGCGAGGACGTGACGTCAAAAAAAGATTCCATGAAATCTCTCCATTGTTGTTCAGATTGAATACTGTAGTATAATTAATGTTCTCGGAAAATCACGGATTTAAAAATAGCGATGATTTTCTTTTAATCTGGTGAATTAATAAAATCATAACTGAAAAAAGGATGACAAAACTATAAAAATTTAGAATTTAAATCGCAAGACGAAAATACCCAAAATTGTACAAAATGTTTTGAAATTAATTACTCCGGGCAATCATACCTCCACACTGTATAATTCGGACACTTTTTGTCGATCCATAGACATCAACAGCAGCGTATGAATTAGCAGGTACATTTGTAGCACAAGGCCCAAATTTTTTCCCATTAATAAAGAAATAAAGATTTCCACAAGAACTGATCCTAACCCCAATACGACTGCCTTTGTCAGTGGGCTTTAAATTTTCGCTCGCGGCTTTTTCGCCACAATACAGCTGATTTGTGTCCTCGTCTCCCTCTTCTACACGCTGATAATTATGGCTGCCATCGTCTCTCAAATGCTCGTCTCCTAAAGGCTTTGAATGGTTTGGTTTTATGGCAAAAACCCAGGTCATCCCCATCTGAGCCAGGTCAGGTAACAAATAAGGAGGAACTCGAAGTTGGAAGTCTTTGGGATTGTGCGATGTTATTCCACATCTTACATGTCCAGACCAACCTTGTTCGTGCTCTATTATCTCAAACATAAACGTCTCAAGCGTTGATAATGGCCTTTGGCTGAAGACGACAGCATTTGCGAAGCTTTTCGTCCTTGTTGCGATGGTCCCACCGTTTGAAAGTTCGACATGAGCTCCGTGTTTTGGATGAAAACGCATCATGTTCCATACGAAATAGCTGTTGTGTGATCAGGATTTTTACCGCGATTTTAACAGCCTCTCAAGGGTTGCTATCACGGCAATCATTTAAAAATCCTGCATTGGATGTCTTTTGTTTTGCTTTACGTGATCAGATCAGTGAGGCAAACTTTTACTTGCACATGCACAGGATGTACAGGAGAATGCACAGGAAGCCCATGCTAATAGGTATAGAGATCAAAGTCCAACTAATTTGCTCTTATATGGGAAATTTTCTGAATAACGAAAGTTAAAAAATATGAAAATGAAAATGAGATATAATATGTTTTATTATTTCTAATTTTGTCACAATTATTTCAGTATTTATTAATTTTCTTTTCACAGATAAGCGTACAGCCTAATATCCAGGAAGCCTACGAAAAATATTTTTTTTCACTGATAGTGGGTCAGGCGTGGGAGGCGTATTGTTTATGACAAAAGCTTAAGAAGAAAAAAAACAAAACAAAAAAAAAAAAACAAAAAAAAAAAAACATGTTTCCATATTATTCACAGTTATAGTTATTCCAGTCTTTTTATTCCAGTTTTTTGTTATTTTTTTTCTTCTCTAAAATTTTTTCGAGAGTCCTCAGTACTCACCCCAGCGGTGTTTCCATGAGTAGAGGAATTCAAAATGGCTGCTCGCTTCGTCAGTTCTTCTTCAAGAAATCTTTTCCGTTTTGCAAGAATTCCTGCACTTCGAGGCGTACATTCTGCTGGTGGACCCTTATGGACAAGTCAAGAATTCAACTCAGCAAAAGACCGTGTGAATACTCTTAAAGACGACCCGGGAAACGAAGCTAAACTCAAACTATACGCGCTCTTCAAACAGGTGAGAAAGGATTTTTTTTACGAAATTTCTAAACGGTAAGCTTAATTTCAATAATTTTATGTTTCATTCACGTTATAACACAATTTTTTTCATATAACAGTTATTGTAGTAATGGCTTTATAAACGATCTTATCGTACCTTGTATGACTTTTGACCTCCCCTCCCCTTCATTTTTTTCACGTTCAAAGTCCAATGAAAACAAGGCAGTCAAAGTCCACTACACTTATAATGTTATATTTTTTCATTTTAATACTCAATATTTTGTTCTCTTTTTCATTATCGTGAGTTATAGTATTGAGGGCTTATTTTTATATACATTTTTCAACAGGCAACAGTTGGTACTTGTGATGCCCCTAAACCTGGTGCGTTTGACTTTGTTGGCAAAGCAAAGTGGACGGCATGGAATGGTCTGGGGAACATCTCAAAAGTGAGCATTCATTCTTTACTATGTTTAACACATGCTTAAGTAATTTGGGACAGTGTTATTACTACAACTAAAAAAAACAAATTATTGGTGATCATGTTTCCCAAATGCAAATTAGAGTTCCTTAGACCCTCCCCACCCCTTGGAAATTCCAATGCCTCTCCATGGGGGAGGTATGGATATTTTCTGGAACTACACAATACACCCTCCTCAGACCCTCCCCACTCCTTGGAAATTCCAATCCCCCTCCATGGGGGAGGTATGGATATTTTCTGGTACTACACAATATACCCTCCTCAGACCCTCCCCACCCCTTGGAAACTCCCATCTCCCTCCATGAAGGAGGTATGGATATTTTCTGGAACTACACAATATACCCTCCTCACACCCTCCCCACCCCTTGGAAACTCCCATCTCCCTCCATGAAGGAGGTATGGATATTTTCTGGAACTACACAATATACCCTCCTCAGACCCTCCACACCCCTTGGAAACTCCCATCTCCCTCCATGAGGGAGGTATGGATATTAAAGGAACTACACAATATACCCTCCTCAGACCTTTGAAGCCATACTACCCTCTCAATGCAAGAAGTATCATATTTTTTGGAAGTATGAATGAGAATAAATAAATAAATGTGAATTAACAGTGGAATCCACCGACTGGCTCTTCCCCGACTGCATTCCAATTGGAATTTAGAAGTTAATTTTTAAGTACACACTCAACATATATTTTGTTTCTTTTCTCATCCCTTACAATTCTAGTCCCCCTCCTAAAGGGCACATAGATATTGTTTTGGAGTTGCTCAAATGCTAGGTAGTCAGGGACAGGATTTTGCCTTGGGGGAGGGTGACACCTACAACCCATTTTCAGAGCATTTGCCAAAAAAAACCTGTCAACCAGGAAACTATCACCCCCCTCGCAAAAAAAAAAAAAACAGGATTGGGGGCGGGGGGTGCTCCAAGCCCCTGGACCCTCCCCATTAATATGGCTCTGGTGGACCTTGGAGCTATCATAAATTAAAGCTGATCATAATGTGTCTTATAGGAAGAGGCAGAAAAACAATACATCACATATGTAGATGAACTGGCAGGTAGGGAAACCTTCATTATAATAAAATTATGGTTCGTGACTGCTTGTGTAAAATCTCATAAAAATGTTTAAAAAATCCAATTCTATTTTCAGCTAATATTGGAACAATTGAAGAATCTGAAGGGTCAGGAAGCCCAGCTGAAGATGCTGGCCCTGGGAGAAAGTATGAAGCATTAGAAGTCACTGTTAAAGATGGTGTACAGACAATCAAGCTGAACAGACCTAAAAAATATAATGCTATAACATGGGAGGTAGGTGTGCTTGTTGAACCTGTTATCTGTTACTATGGGAACCACCAAACTGTGGAAATGCAAGAAAAAAACATGACATTGTCATGCCCACAAACACCAACAGTCATATCTACATTCCTTAGTGGCGGTATGATTAAAGAGCAAACCAAGAGCCAGCTAGGAGCCTTTTTACTGCGGTTCTCAATATTCTGTGAACTCAGACATTTCAACAGCTTGTTGTGAAATTGGTTTTTTGCTGCCGTCAATCAAAACTAATCAGTCAGTACTTTTTATATTTTTTACACTATACACGCATCAAGCATTCCGCTCTACTTCTGTAAGCGCATGCTCAGGGGATTAAAAAGTGGGATAATATTTTGTAAAATATGCAATTTTTTGGTATATTTGACTCAAAATTCGTTTAACGGTACTTGATCTTGAATATTTAATGAAAATTGTGTTTGACAAGAAAAATACAACTAAAATATAACATGTTTTACAAAATATTATCTCACTTTTTAATCCCCTGAGCATGCGCTTAGAGCAGTAGCTTGGAATCCTTGATGCTTGTATTCTATAGATTTAGAAAAGAACCATGGCATTGATTTTGACCAATCTTTCAAACAGATGTACCAGGAATGGATAGATGCCCTTGAAGAAGCAGCCAACGACAAGTCATGTGTATTAACTGTAGTAACAGGAGCAGGTGATTACTACTGCAGCGGCAATGATCTGGGAAACTTTGCCAAGATACCACCTGAGGGTCCAGAAAAGATGGCAAGGGATGGACGCACTGTGCTCAGGTAAGGGGGTCATTTTATTTTCAGGGAAGGATGGGTGGCGTAGTGATGAGAGCTTTTACCTTTCACCAATGAGACCCACTGAGGTTTGAGTTCCATGGGCTAGGTGTCATATGTGAGTAGAGTTGTAAAAATGTTGAATTTGCAACCAGGATTCATAATTTTAAATCAATTATTCAATCAATCAAAAATCGCCCAACATGTGAACAATAAAGGCCATGAGTTTAAATTTAGTGAAACTAAAATTGTAGACAGAGAACAAAACTGGCACAAGAGACTATTCCTAGAGGCATGGCACTCTGAACTTGATAAGAACTCGGGAAATGATCGCATTGCTATACCTAAATTATATAAAATAATTGTAAATTCTAGAACTGCGCGCTCTTAAACAATATTTTCAAATTCTGTGTGCGATAGTATTATAACGAATTCACTTGTAATGATAACTGAAGAAGATCTGAGTCCAGATCGAAACGTCTTGAAAAAACATACTTAAAAACAAACCAGAGTCAACTAATTGATTTAAAAAAAGTGAGCAGAGTTGTTTGTTTGTATTCTTCTGTGCTTTGAGAGTTTTTCTTCTGGTTCTCCAGTTTCCTTCCTTCCAATGTTTTAGACAAGTCCTAATGAATCTTTTCTTTCCTTCCAGCAAATTTGTGGCATCATTCATTGACTTCCCCAAGCCACTGATTGCCGCTATCAATGGTCCTGCAGTTGGTATCTCAGTCACAATCCTGGGTCTGTTTGATATTGTGTTTGCGTCAGACAGGGCTACCTTCCATACGCCGTTCATGGAGCTTGGGCAAAGCCCTGAAGGATGTTCTTCATACACATTCCCTGCTATCATGGGAACAGCTATGGTAATGTCTACATCTCTTTTACACCATCACCAAGCACTCTTTATTGAGTAACTTCATACTGCATTAGGTGGCTGTATTTAGTATTTTAAAGCTCTGACCAGCAACCACCATGCTCTACACCTGGTCTATGATCAGGACGATCCTCGGACATGGAAGTCTATCTGTCTGAAATGCAACGCTGCCCGTGGCTTGCAGAGCACTCCATCCTGCTGCTACTGACTTTTTTCTCTTCATAAAAGAGAAGTATAAGGGGGAAAAAGGACAAAACAAACACGAAAAAAAAAGACAAAAAAAAAAAAAAACTTAATTATTATAATTGAAGAATTTAATTCTTCAACTTTTAATTCAAAATATTAATATATGTGAGGGGCCTCTGTAATTGGCACACGCTGTAGTGGATTCCCAGCCATTATGTATATATATTTGTATATGTTGTGTGTGTGCATGGGTTTTTTTTTTTTTTTTTTTTTAATGGCGAAGCTAAATAAACAAAAAAGTATGCTCATGTTTTGGGGATATCCTGATAAACAGTTTTGGGAACTAGTCTTGGAAAATCCTTAAAAAAATAGCAACGTCATAATTTTGTCCTTGACTTGTCTCATTCATTTCAGGCCAATCAAGTTCTTCTTGCAAGTCGCAAGATGACAGCAGCCGATGCCCTTCAAGGTGGCCTTGTATCTGAAGTGTTCCCTCATGATGACTTTCATAGAGAAGTAGAGAGCAGAGTTGCAACCATGGCACAGCTACCACCAAAGGTAATTATTTTCTTCCTTATTTCTTTATTCATTAGAAAAAAAATTGCTCTAACTTCAAGGACCAAAATGTCTGACCAGTTCACAATTGCAATACAATACAATAACATACCATGTACATTCTAATATCTCTGAATAACAACAGAAGCACAGAACACTTTTTTTGGACAACTTTGAAAAGCACATAACACTGTCTTACATGATGGTGCCATGCATGTCTGATGTGTTCATTCTCTTGAGAATAAGATTCTTTGTTTGAGTTGTACCCATATTCATGTGTCTTCTCATGTGCAACCGTTAAACAAAGAAATGATACTCTAGGGAAAGACATGTGGTCTTGAGAATAAGATTCTTTGTTTGAGTTGTATCCATATTCATGTGTCTTCTCACGTGCAACCGTTAAACAAAGAAATGATACTCTAGGGAAAGACATGTGGTCTTGAGAATAAGATTCTTTGTTTGAGTTGTATCCATATTCATGTATCTTCTCATGTACAACCGTTAAACAAAGAAATGATACTCTAGGGAAAGACATGTCTTCTTGAGAATAAGATTCTTTGTTTCAGTTGTATCCATATTCATGTGTCTTCTCATGTACAACCGTTAAACAAAGAAATGATACTCTGGGAAATGACACATGGTCTGAAATGGGAAAACATTACACTTTAGCTACATGTAAAAAAAATGTTGCAGCAAGTCATGATACTCTAGGGAAAGACATGTGGTCTTGAGAATAAGATTCTTTGTTTGAGTTGTATCCATATTCATGTGTCTTCTCATGTGCAAACGTTAAACAAAGAAATGATACTCTGGGAATTGACACATGGTCTGAAATGGGAAAACATTACACTTAAGCTACATGTAAAAAAAATGTTGCAGTAAGTCACTTGGAGGCAGGCCTAACGCTTCTTTGAATCTGCTTTTTATCAGAGTTTGCAGCTCTCCAAGCAACTTATAAGAGAAGCAAATAAGTCTGTCCTACATGATGTGAATGAGAGGGAATGCATTTTGTTGGAGCAGAGATGGCTTTCTGAAGAATGCATGCAGGCTATCATGAAATTTATGCAACGAAAAGCTAAGTAAAGTAGTTGTCACATGGTTATTGTCATTGTAAAAAGGTTCAAAGTTTGAATTAAAAGTTCTTTTAAAAGTTATATATACTAATGTGAGGTAGGGTTGGGGAGTGAGGTTGGGGATAGAGAAAGCAAGGCTGTTGCCAATCTAATAAGACTGTAGACTGATAATGTATGACTGAAATCCCAAGGGTGCTGGAAGTAGGAATGGAGGTTGAAGCTTTGGCTATGTTTATTCCCAAGAAGAGCCTTTGTTTGGAAATGCCCCAAAACTAGGGCAAACGCAACCAAGGGATTCAAAACCTATTGTTTCAAGCAATATGAGCTGTGCTCCGTAGCCAGACATGAGTCGTATGACGGCTGCCCGAGGCACCTTTGTATGCCTTCGACTCAACCACGTTGAGCTGCGTCTTTCGTAATTCAGCTCTTCCGCTGCAAGCAAGGATGATTAGCCCCTCTATTGTTTTGTCCTCCAAATTGAGCTGCATTCCAATGTGCTGCAAAGGGTCTATAGGGGTCTTTGGTTACAATACAAAAAAATTATTTTATCTATTATTCCAATGTCATGCCAAATTATATATTTAACTCTCTTTCAAGGCAGATTAATGCGTTATTTAAAGAAAATGGAATGACAACCATTACATCTATCAATGATTTTATTTATTACATATACCAATGATACATTAAAAAATAGTCCCCACTGCTAACTACAGTAACATAAACATATCCTTTAAAAGATATGCCGAACAAGGGTACATAAATAAAGATTATTCTATTGCCCGTGGCTTGAATTTTCGAGTTAAAAATGATACTAATATTTAGAATATGAAAATTGGAGTTCAAGAATGTGTGAAAAGAATGAGATATTTGGTGCAACTTTCTCTGCAATTTAGGAATTTCACAATGTTGTAATAATAATTATAAGTTTTATTAGCGTAGTTGAGAAAACCTCTACTGTTAATGAAATATTTTGGCACAAAAATATTAAAAATATTATTATTGCGATATAGAAAGCATCATTATCTGCCATAGATGGAAATTGCTAGAACCCTTGTACGAAGTGCTTAAATGTGCTGTGCTTAGATTCTTCCTGTTCTAACTTCCCTTGATAGGGCTGGATATTTTTTAAGCCCGTTCACACTGGCGATTTTTGCAACGATTTCGGAAAATATAATAAATTTTGTCTTATGCTTTTAAAGAGACATACATTTGTCCAGGTAATCTTGGTAAAACTTTACAATGTAATCCATTACCATTCTTGACTGTGACAAAAATTGTTGCAAAATCACACCTCAAATTGGAGCAAAAATTGCCAGATAGATGGGCCTTTACGCAAGGTATTATGCATGAATATACTGTGCAAAATACATTGCAAATTGTTACGTTTATGTCGTGCAATAATGTAAATATACAAATTTCTTCAATTGGCTAAGATTACTTACATCATATGAGCCTTGGCAATCAAATTACAAAAAAATCTTAAAAGTTACAAGCATTGGTTTAAGAAAGATGTCTTAATGAAGAATGTAAAGACAAGAAATTTGAATTTGCTAAAAGTTATGTACAAGTGAAACACAAGGGTTCAAAATCATTGTCAAGAAATAAACAGCAATTACTTGACATGCCGACCTGAAAAAGTGCCAAAATGGTTTGTAAGTTGTGTACAATCAGTGGTGTTGGTGGGTTGTTGGGATGTCAGTAAGGTGTTGTGGGTTGTCAGTAGGGTGTTGTGGGTCGTCAGTAGAGTGTTGGTAGGTTGTCAGTAGGATGTTGGTAGGTTGTCAGTAGGGTGTTGGTGGGTTGTCATTAGGGTGTTGGTAGGTTGTCAGTAGAGTGTTGGTAGGTTGTCAGTAGGGTGTTGGTGGGTCGTCAGTAGGGTGTTGTTGGGATGCAGAAAGGTTTTGTGGGTTGTCAGTAGGGTTTTGGTGCATCGTCAGTAGATTGTCAACCTAATTAATAAAAAAATCAAAAACAGAAGAACCCTTGGCTTTATGCAAAGGATGATAATGAAATCGCAAAAGATAAATGAAAGGTAATGCCAGCATCTTTAGCATTCTATACAACCATAAGGACTTAAATGTGAGTATCCTATGGAGATTTGAAGATAGAGAAGAACTCATACAAGTGGAATATTTGCAGTGTTGTGCTACTGCGTTTCGTGAAACCCTAAGCATACATTTTGATTACAGTAACCAAAACAATGGATTTGTTTGATTACAGTTTGTTTTGATTACAGTTACCAAAACAATGGAAAGCCACTTTAATGTTACGGCATGCCGTAACATTAAATACTGCAAGCCAGAGTCTACCTTTCACCACTTGTATGAAAGCTACTCCAGAACTACGGACAGTTGATGCAACTGCATGCGGAAAAGTTTTGTATGCATTTCTGTGCATACAAAGTAGCAAAAGTCTGACCCATTTTCACTTTGTGTGATGTGTGGAAACATTGTATATATTGTCCTATGAATTGAGAACTGGTGCAATTCTCAATTTCTCTTATTACACTTGGTACCACTACCAGAATCATTTTCATAGTTCCTTTCGTTGGCCTAATTAACACCATTATCTAGTGACTCCCAAAGGAGTAAGAGAAAAAAAGGAAAAGAATTTGAAGATTCTGGTGGTAGTGGTACCAAGACGTAGGTAATAAGGGGAATGGTGAATTATCTTTGTCTCAAACAATGCTGCAGCATCTTACATACATTTTCATAATTACGCAACCCATACATCTAACTATAATTCAAGATGTCTGTTTTTTGTTTGGCTTCTGACAATCAAATATGTTAATATTTTTGATCAACAGAAGCCGAAAATCCAGATGTCTTAGTCTGTGGCGGTCTCGTAATTACGAAATGCATATAGGAAATTCATGTATGTTACTACCTAAAGAAATATGTTTTAGATCTACTTTGTTTATGTACAGATAAAACTATCGGCTGATGCGTTATCCAATAACGTCTGCCTTCCATGACTTGGACATGCTTGCAATACCTTGTTCATCTGAGAGGTACTTGATGAGCAACTTGCATTCATCAGCATTGATGTCGTGCAGGGTTTGCAGGTCATATTGCTGAAGCATACTTTTTGTGTCTTGTACACACTGAAATGAGTTTTTTTTGACATTTTTGGGTAAATTTGAAGTGCTCATGTGAAGGTAGTTTGTCGTCATTGTCATCACAATCATCTTTATCATCATCTCCTTTATTTTCATCACCATCATTATCTCCTGACATTATCACTACCATCATCACCACCATTATCATTACCACCATCATCATCACCACCAACATTATCATCACCAGCATCCTCTTTATTATCATCATCACCACCATCGTCTTTATTATCATCACCACCATCATCTTTATTATCATCACTATCATCCTCATTACCATCATTATCATCATCACCACCATCATCTTTATTATCACCATCATTATCATCTTTATCATCACTATCATCATCATCATCCTTATCACCACCACCATCGTCATCACTATCATCACCACCATCATCATCACTATCATCACCACCACCATCATCATCACTATCACCACCACCACCACCATCATCATCATCACTATCACCACCACCACCATCATCACCACCATCATCATCATCACTATCACCACCACCACCACCATCATCACCATCATCATCACCATCATCATCATCATCATCACTATCACCACCACCATCACCACCATCATCATCATCACTATCACCACCACCACCATCATCACCACCACTAGATGCATCCGTGTAAATTTTTTGAACATCACCACGGACATGTTCAAATACTCATTATAAGTAGAAAATAGTCAGTTTTCAAAAACTTTTTGCGTGATTATTCTGTTTTTGATCGAAAGTTTTGGCAACAAGATTTTGAAGGCTCACCATCTATTTTTGCGCTAGTTATCAAAGTACAATGTTCAAATAGGTAAACTTTTGCCGCAAAATTCGAAAAAAATACTTTTATTCGTTTTTTCTTTAAAAAACCTGGAGATCTCTAGAGTACTCTTTATGCTGGTCCAACCTAGGCTCTCCACCTTGTTTCTGTTTCACGTTAAATTTACGAACCTTGCAAGTCTAGTGTTAGTCCAATAACCACTTGGAACCCTAATTTTCAAAGTTATGTCAATTTTTTCATCTTGAAAAAATATTGCCTAAAACATGGCGCAAAATTATGAAACTTGCTAGACATGTTTATTGAGAGTTAGGAACGAGGTGTGAAGAAAAATCTGCTCAATTTTTGTAATTTTACGCAAAATACAGGTGATGGTAAACTTTTTGAACATGTTCAAAATTGTTCTTTGGAGCTTACCTACCAAAATATTTATGAAATAAACAACAATATTTTATGGAATAGATAAAAGCAAGCGTCCTCTTACAGTGTATAAGATTGTTTATGTAAAACGAGCATATTTTGATTTTTTATTTCATATTTTTGAAAAAACATTAGTAGCTTCTAAATCTTCCAAAATTTGTTCAAAATGCCTCATTCTTTGCTATGAAGCTTAAAAGTGAACAAATAGTTGAGACAAAGTACGAGAAGTAGCTAGTGTTTGGTTATTTTTGAAAAATATTGAATTTTTTGGAGAAAAACTAAAAAACATACTAGTACTGACGCACATGAATGCCATTAAGATCAGAATCCAATTTTCTTATGAAAATGTACGGAAAATAGGAGTGGATGTTACCTGAAATGGTGATGGCAAGAGACTATCATTAGCTTATTGTACTGAAGAGTATTTATCGAAATAGTGTGCAAATGTTGCGTTTTGATATCTGTCAGAATCTTAAGTTAGAAGAAGTGCAGTAAACAAGGAACACGTCGTTGTTCTAGATGGGCAGCTAGTAACTGTGACGTCAAGCAAGGCTTCAATTAATATACAAAATTTAACTGGTTCACACAAACAGTATTCAAAGAGCATCATTATTTTACTCATGGTTTACGGTAAAGGTTATTTTAAATTTGTTCTCATAATAGCTAGTATGTAGTATTACTATTTATGACAAATACTCTCAAACATCTTACCTGACGTCACAGTCATTAACATATTAGAAGTATAAACCTTGAAGTTCATAACTTAAAGACACATCACTCAAATCAACAAACACTTTACCATGAAACTAATTACTTTATGTAGAACTACTACTGAAAATATTTTCTCATGGATTAGATGCACTTTAAGGCATTGAGCTGTGTGTAGACTGCTGCTAAATCATTCTATCGAGGATGCAAGATAATTCCTATCCAGCAGGACCGAAAGATAAGTCGAATTTGCAAGAAATTTGCGGCCATCGCAAAAAGACTACTCCCTCACTGCAATCACTTAGAAAACCCTCTTCTATATAGTAGTAGACACAAAGAAGATCCTAAGACACAAAAACTTGGTGAAATGCAGCTTTTAGAATATCAGCTTAATTTTATCCCGAAGAGTTTATCTTTTTTTTAAATCGCGGTACATGCCATATTAAAGACATCAGCAACATGTCTAAGACTTTCAGTAAGCACACTCTCTTGAAGAAGAAAAAAGCCGATTGTTTCAGTTACAAAAGAAAGTTAGCCAGATTTACCACTGAGACAGCAGAATAGATCGATATATCCATGAAGCCTGGTTTACGAAAAAAAAAGAAAGAAAAAAAAATAAGCAACAGACTGAGTTAGCTCGTTTCCGACGAAAATGGAATGAAATGGAATAAAAAGGACAGCGAAGATTTACAAAAGGCATTCAGAGATGACAAGGAGCTATAGTATATGCTTAGGAAATCCACAATACTAGAGGTTTTTGAAACTCATTCAGCGTCGAAAAGTTAAGAAAAATTTACGACCAAGAAAATAACAGCGGATGGCAACAAATATTGAATTAAGTCGTCTTTACATCTGTGATTTTGCATTAAAAAATAAATAAAACCTCCAAAGATTATCTACCAGATATTTTAGGAAGGTGCTGTTAAAAAGTTATAAATACGTTAATTCGACTATAGAAATACACAAGGATTAAGGGCCTAGAGTTGGGATATACTATTTTGCAAAGGCAAAGCACACCATCTACAATTTCCGAAAATATGAGAGGAAAACAAAAGAGTATAAATTTTGAACATGTTCAAAAAATTTACTATGTTCAAAAAAGTTACTTAAGAATAGGTAAACTTTTTGAACATGTTCAAAATGTTTACTATGTCTAAGTAAGAATTTTGAACATGTTCAAAAAACTTACCTACTAACTAGGTAAACTTTTTGAACTTAGGTAAGAATGCATATGGCCACCACCATCATCATCACTATCACCACCACCACCACCACCATCATCACCATCATCATCACTATCACCACCACCACCACCACCACCACCATCATCACCACCATCATCACCATCATCATCACTATCACCACCACCACCACCACCACCACCATCATCACCACCATCATCATCATTATTATTTCTATGGGAAACTGAACCAAAGGAACCTTTGATTGAGATGTATTTGTTTTACTCACCTTATAAGGCATTTCTGCAAGACGAATAACTCTTTTTCTGATTTCATCATTGAAGGTCTCTGAATCAAACACTTCCATTGCCAGACCATTAGCAAGGGCCTCTGTTGCAATCATCTCTTCATTCAATAACAACATTGAGCATGCCTACAATTCATTCAAGTCACATTTCAATACAATTCACTCGCTGCATGTTCAATTTAAATAAATTGCATTTAAAAGCATGAAAGAAACAAACAAACTACAAATACGCATAGTATCAGCCAGTAGATAGTATCAGTTTTGTACTCTGAGAGGCACAGTTTTGAATCAGAGTGTTCATAAACAACCCGGGGGGGGGGGGGGGGGGGGAATCCTTGTAATTTGTGAGTATGAAAGGGGTACCTTTTCAGGCAAAAAGGTATAAAAAAGGGGTAACTGTTTGTTGAAATTTGGTATAGAAAAGGGTAAAGGGTGGAGAGTCCGGGCAGAGCATCCCATATGAAACGACCCAAAGTACCCCCCAGTAAACAGCATGACTAAATGATGTCATTCACTTGTCATTGATGAACCTATTCATTGATTGATTAGTTATTTCCATGTATAAATAATGCTCTAAATTACCTTCATCCTTCCAAGTAATTGAGGTAGAGTAAAAGAAGAACAGCCAATAGGCGTGTGTCCCCATTTAGCAAAACCTGTTTGAAGTGTGGACTGCAAAAATAAAATTAAAGTTGAAAAAATATGACCAGCTGACGTGTTGGTTGACAAGCACCCAACTGTCAACCATGCATTGGCCGACATCTACTATACATTGACTGAGCATTGGCCAACAGTTAGGTAATGTACGGTCGATAGATTGGCAATGCAAGGCTGACACTCTGAACTCATTTTTGGGACTTCTTCAAAACGAAAGGAAAATTCAAGCAATTTGTCTTCAGAATGGAAATCTTTAGTAAATATGATACTGACGTACAGCATGAACATGGTACGACATAACATTGAAATACCATAACATTGAAATGGCTTCCCATTGTCTTCCAGTAATTCATCCAATCACATTGCATAATTACGGCTTTTGTAAGGTATGGTACGGCTATGAATCTGCAGTGCCGTTTCCCACTCATACGAACACTGCTCTAATAAAGAGTAACATATACCAGTAATTCATCCATACCTTACTATTTATGTAGATAATATCACAGAGAGCTAATATTGATGTACCACACCCCAACGCATCTCCATTGACTGCCGCTACAAGAGGTTTGCTACAATTGATGATCATTTCTACCAAAAGCCTGAAAAAGGAAATACGAAAGCTTAAGAAATTAATCTTATAATTTCCCTAGATCTCAGGTACTTGTCATAACTCTCTGGGTCTCTGAAAAAAGAATATTTCAAAATGAACAAAGATATCAATAGATGTAATTTCTTACTTGAATTTTTCTACTAGTAGTTTAGCGTGACTTTTATGATGACTTCCATGACAGTTATCAAAGATGCAGGTGTAATCCAACCCACTACAGAAGGTATTCCCTGATCCTGTGATAACAACAACATGAACTTCTTCTTTGGCAGCGTCGTGGAGGGCTGATATCATCTGTTCACACATCTAATAGAATAAATGTTAGTAAGATATGAAAAAGATTTAACACAATAATAATAGTAAAGGCTGAATTACATGGTACAACTTTTGCTTACAACTGTCGCATGCAATCTGCTTATGCCACAATAGACCTCATCGGCTTGGGGTAATGTTGTCCCATTTCAGACCACGTGTCATTCTCTTGAGAATAAGATTCTTTGTTTGAGTTGTATCCATATTCATGTGTCTTCTCATGCGCAACCGTTAAACAATGAAATGATACTCTGGGGAATGACACGTGGTCTGAAATGGGACAACATTACACCCAAGCCGATGAGGTCTATTACAGCACGAATTGTTTTGTGTAAATCAACCCTACACAACTTGCTACAATATGCTTGATGAAGGTGATGAAATATAGCTGATATAGAAGCCCGGCAGTCGGTCAACAGGATATGAATCTGGGGTGCTGTTCTTCTATTTTACCCATATCAGTATCATTATATAAATATGAATGAAAATACTAACCGCAATGGTAAGTGCATTCTTTTTACTTTCGTTACAAATTGTTAGCTTGATAACCGGACCTTCTTTTGTAACAGTTACAGTTTCTGTCAGTTCTTTAATATGTGTTTTTCGGACAGTCCTATCTGTCATGAAATGATCATTATCCGACCAATCAAAATTGTTCGCTACACATGCAGTAGCCATCGCAAGTAAAGCTTTATCTTTACTTTTCCTTGGTGAGCGAAGTCTTTTGAAATTATTTTGTTTCTTCCGGTGCCCTCCAAACACCTTCTTCTGAGGGCTTTGGTGTTCTGTACCTTGCATATCAGCTGATCTCAAGCTTCGTTTTTTTGGTGCTAAGCCATTAAATTTTGCTTCACTGTCCTCACTTCGTAAGACAAAACGTGCGACATCTTCGTCGGCCTTTCTTTTCCTGCGACGTCCCTTCTTTTGTTCCTTTTTTATTTCGATTTCTTTAGCCTGTTCCTTCATGATTTCATCAAGAATACCTTTATTTGCAATTCCTCTCAGCTTTTTCTTATTTATTTCGGAGACTCTTTTAAGTTTAAGTGGTTTGGTTACGTTTAAAGACTTTTTGGGTCTTAAGTGAAGAATTTCTAAGGGTCGGACTCCTGAAATAGGAAAACTAATTATCAAAATGCGAAGAAAGAATAAATCACACAGTGTTAAAGGGATTAGTAGCTCAATATGGAAATTTTTGGTGAGTTATAACATTGTTTTGGGATACCTTTGGGTGGTGGAGAGGACAAACCTTGAAACAACCTCTGCGCTGATCTACTAAGGGCATGGCTAATTCACAGATCGAACCTTGAAACAACCTCTGCGCTGATCTACTCAGGGCATGGCTAATTCACAGATTGAACCTTGAAACAACCTCTGCTGATCTGCTGATCTAAGCAGGGCATGGCCAAATCATAAGAATTTCAATCTCTTGACAATTGAAAACCTATTGTTTTGTCCTCCAAATTGAGCTGCATTCCGACGTGCTCTAAGGGGTTTATAATTCCTTATATAATGTCTCCCGTACCTGGAATAGGGTATGCTTTAAACAGGAACTCTGCGGCAGAGTGTAAATTAAGGTTCTCTAGAGGTTCCCAAGTACTTTCTCTAGCGTTATATCTCTTCCAGTGAACTAAGAATTCTTGTTTTCCACAATCTGTTACTCTTCTTCCTATGATTTCTTGAACCTGGAATTCAAAAATGTATTGTTAACTGCCGCCGAGTAGTTCCTTTGTATTTAGACTTGCTTCAAGTCTTCCACTCTCTTTTCCTCTCCTGCTTCATGGATGTAAAGAAAATTTGGCGAGGCGAAATGCAAGCGTATTATTCACGAGTGGACAACTTGTTTGTCGCCAATCTCGGTTGATTGTCTGTTTGACATAATTTATTCACTGACGGAAAAACCTGTTGGTAAATTTGGCGCGAAGCAGAGATGAGAAGTCCTCAGTCCCGCCAGCAAGAAAAGGGACAGAGGACAAGTGATTTTGGGGTTGTAGTAGTGCACTAAAGCTGCGGACACGCCATGCGATTTCTTATAAGACGTTATAAAAATTAGAGATTGTATTGCGTGATCACCTATGCGATGATGTTGCACAGGTTCTACTTTTGCAACATCCTTTGCAATGAATCTAATGTGTGAACACACAAGCATTACTAATTTTTACTAATGTAACATCTCACCGGTGGTCATAGTATAGGATCTAGTTTTTGCGATGCTGGGTGCAACATTTGGCATCAAAAATTTTGATCCAAAGCACTGGAAATCTGACTTTGGTCAATTGAAATGGAAAATACGATTACCAAGATGGGATTCCTTGACAAGAGAGACTTGATTTCGCAAGAAAACGAACTAGAAAATATGATCAGAATCTCCTTCTGGAGGTTATGCTGTAAAGAGCAGGTTTTACTCTGAAATAAGTTCCAAGATTTTGACATTTCTTTTCAAGATAATTGTGATTTTAGGGGTAGATTTTTGCAATTCTTAATAAATACAGGTGTTTTTCGCAAAAGGACCATTAAACTAATTTGATACTTAGTCTGGAAACTGCATGTTATTGCAAAATGGTTATTTTTGAAAATAACTAACCAAAATTGTACATGTCAAAGACGAGGAGATAAATTTCCTTGAAGTCTCACGAGAATGAAAAGTGACAAAGTACATATAAAAATATATCTTAATTCTCGAATATGAGCCATATCTCTAAGCGACAAAGATCAAGAAGAAAGGTGTAAGTTATATGACAGATCAGATCAAAACTTCAAAGATTTTAACGATCATGTAAGCATGATATCTTAACAAAGCGAAACCAAGCACGTGTTAAGTTCCGGTATAATGAAATTCAAATAAGAGCCATCTTGAATCCTTAACCCTGGTTACTTGGATATACTGTTAAAAGGATTTAAAATCCCTCGGAAAGACATAACACTCGATCGAAATGATACCATGGAAAATGATAGTTCTTTGTGAAAGTTAAGAGAGCATGATTAGAAAACAAAAACATTTGAGAAACATGTAAATCAGTACTGAACGCCTGTTAAAATTTTCATTTTAGCAGATTTAAAATAATGAGAATACCTGAAATTAAGATCTAGAATTGTTCTTTAGGTTCCGGTAGGTGGATTAAATCGAATTTGAAGAGTTTTTGGGGTCAGATTGGAGTGATTTGCAGTGAAAATTTCCTCAACTTACCTCATACAGACCATCGGCCATGATGCATTTTTCCCGAGGTGCTTTGCTTCGTCCTATCAAAAAAGCGCGCCAAAATGACACGCATGCGTCCACAGGGAGCCCACTTCAAATAGTAATCGAGAAAACAATAAGTGGAAAAATATAAACAGAAAAAAAGATTTTATTCGATTTGCTTGTTTTCAAGTGTAAAAGTATGCAACTCAGCATGTTTATATTTCCTTTCTATAATTATTTATTGCTTTTTTCCCGAACATTACCTATAAATTACATGTGGGCTCCCTGTGGAATGGTGATAATTAGGGATGGACAAAAAAACAATTTTTTATCTTAAAAACATATTATTCAGTCGGAAACATTTCTTTGAAGACAATATTAGCTAATTAGCAAAAAAAAATAGGGTTGTTTTTTCCAGAAGCTTTAAAAATCAAAGCTTGCGCCGCGAGCAAATTAAAATATTGCCGCAAAGACATTAACCAATCAGAAAGCACGTTTCATAGATATTAGCCAATCAGATTGTTTGTCTTATTGAAAACTCCACGTGACTGAATTCGAGGGAAAAAGCGCCATTTTCGCGCAAAGCTTTTACTTTACGGTAAAAATTTGAGGGTTTGGAGTCAGTTTTTCTCGCTCTTTTTTCAATTTTCACCGTTTAAAATGCCTCACGTAGACCACAGTGTCAAGCTTGATTTCAAGGATGTTTTAATCAAGCCCAAACGAAGTACAATCCGTAGCAGAGCTGATGTGAGTACTACGAGAATTCGAAGGACAAAATACTACATTAATATTCACATGTCGTATCGTTAGAAATTATGTCTTATTCTTATCAACTCGAAAATGTCAAACGAGTAAGGTAATCTTCAACAGGAAAGATTAAGCTACAGCCGTTGTGCATGGGATTGTTTTTTCCTACTCTTCTTTTGGCAACAAATTTTAGAAAGTCGAGAAAATCTCAATTTTTTACACGAAAATTTTTATGAGCTATCGAATAAATAATGCTCAAAAGTAAGCTTAGAAAATAGTACCGAGAGGAATTTATAACACAAAAATCCTAATTAAGTTGAGGTCTTCATTTTAAATACATTTGGAAAAACCAAAACCCTGTTAAAATTTTTCTACTCGCAGGGAACAAATACCCACCCCTCCCCCCATGTTATTTTTTTAAAGTTCTCTAAAAGCAGCTAATCTATTTCTTGCTGTTTTTGTAGGTGGATTTATCCAGGCATTTTACATTCAGATATGCAAAGAAAAAGTTTCCAGATGATATTATTCCTATAATTGCGGCTAATATGGATACTATAGGGACATTTGAACTTGCCGAGGCTTTGTCGCAGGTTGGTATATTAAAGAAATATGATTAGAGATCTTAAGATCTGTAATTTACAGCGTGATGCAAATAAGTATGACCACATTTAATGTATTCGAAATGTATGGAAAATATTTCGGGAAGCAAGCTGTTGCCTCCCAACTTTATTTCCATACATTTCTCTGTAAAAGCAGCCAACTTCAGTCGCCCATATCTTCGGCGTTATTCAATACAATCACTTCAAACTTTCCAATTTTACTAATTTTACTATGCTCTTTTCAAATATTATATTTTCTTTTTTGTTGGATTAAAGTTTAAAATGTCACGCAAGACCTGATAAACCCTCATTTTCAAGTCATTTCCAGTTTTCATTGATTTTCATCCAAGTGCCTGATTTTCTTTAAAGTACGAAAGCCTGTGCATAAAAGTATGCGAATATATTAAATGTGGCCATACTTTTGCATGTCATGCTTTAAACTCTTCCGATACTCCTCAAAGTCTAAAATGTAGCAGTAGTGTTGCATCATCTACCACTTACTACAAGCTGCTCCTTAATTTAAGGGAGGCTGAGAGTGGACTACTGAAAGGGACTACTGAAAGGGACTACTGAAATAAATAGAACCAAAGAGATGGACAGACAGACAGAAAGATCAACCTCTCCTAAAGAAATTTTTGTTAACTTTTTTTATTTGATTGTAGCACAAAATGTTGACTGCTATACATAAACATTACCCTATTGAGGTATGGAAGGAGTTCGCTGAAAATCACCCTGATGTGTTACCTGTAAGTATAGATAATAACATACAATAGCTGGGTATATGACCAAGGGTGGTGGCCGGGAGGGGGGGGGGGGGGGGGGGGGGGGGAGAGAACTCCTATATATAAAAGGGTGGGATGCTCATCAGGATTATGAAAACAATCCCTAACGGTACCTGAGTCCTGTCCAGGTAGGTGCAGCAACTAATGGTTTTTACCCTTAAAAGGTACCAAATGCTCATTAGAAATTGTAAATATATATATTCATTTATCTATGAGTGCTAACTGATAGAAGTCAGAAGATGAACTGAAAATAAATATCCTGAATAAACTGTCATCCCAGCTGTCATTATTGAATCTGAGGTATTATTTCCTGACAAACACCCAAAGAAGTACTGTCTTCCTCTTTGGTGGTCTTTTTAAATTTCCTAAGAGGTACCAAATCACAGATCTGGAACCCTAAAAGTTAATATAAGCATCCTGCCCTTTTCTAATTGGAGTTGTTTCAGGGTTCAATCTTTGAGTTAGCCATGCTCTGACTTTGATCAGCCCATATATTGTTTCAGGGTTCGATGTGTGAGTTAGCCATGCCTTGCCTTAGATCAGCCCAGAGGTTGTTTAAGGGTTCTATCTGTGAGTTAGCCATGCCCTGACTTTGATCATCCCAGAGGTTGTTTAAGGGTTCTATCTGTGAGTTAGCCATGCCCTGACTTAGAGCAGCCCAGAGGTTGTTTCAGGGTTCTATCTGTGAGTTAGCCATGCCCTGACTTAGATCAGCCCAGAGGTTGTTTCAGGGTTCAATCTGTGAGTTAGCCATGCCCTGACTTAGATCAGCCCAGAGGTTGTTTCAGGGTTCTATCTGTGAGTTAGCCATGCCCTGACTTAGATCATTTTCTTGTAGTATTGCATTGCCAGTTCTGGTATGATGGACAAGGACATTGATAAACTCAAGCAAATAATGGAGGTCTGTCCAACTGTGGCTGCCATCTGCCTTGATGTTGCCAATGGTTACTCTGAACACTTTGTGGAATTCGTCAAGTCAGTCAGACAACAATTCCCTGAGCATGTTATCATTGTAAGTATGACACTATTAATGCCATAAAATGTATCCAGGTAAAATAAGCATCTGTCTTAATTTTCTCACCATGAGGATGGACTGAGGAACCCTTTTACTGTTTCATTACTGGAGGCTGATATAATGTATGTTTTCTTTGCCATCAATCATAGAAATCTCCTTCAATTAGACTCTATTTATTGTTAAAATACTGTATTCCTTAGACAGGGGTTTCAATAGAAGGTGGCTACCGCTGGTCAATCTCTGGGTACTTAACTTTATACCGCAAGGGCGGATCCAGGGGGAGGGTCGGGGGAGTCAGGACCCCCCTGTGATACGTAGGGTTGCACTGTATTTAAGTAAATTTAGTACGAATAACACACTTGGACCCCCCCTCTCCAGGCCCGTAGTAAAAATTATATGTCCTCGCACACATCTTTTTTTTTTTTTTTTTTGCTTCGGCGACTCTTTTCAACGTTTGGACCCCCGCTTTAACAAATTCCTAGATCCGCCCTTGTACCGCCGGCTATTTTACGAATCAGTCCCAATAAATAAGAAGTAAAATTATTGGAAACAGATGCCTACATTTGAATCCCATCCGTCTACTTCAAATATTATTGAAACCCCTGCTTATATGGCTTTCCATATATCTGCTACCTAAAGACTAAAGACATCTGACATTTTAGCTTCTGTAAATCAAATTTATGATGGGTCAAGTTTATTCCGATCCCAAGTGATAAAGAAATTCACATGTGAAAATGGCTGTCTAGTCTTTTGAATTTGCATATCGCTCGATCGAAATGAACACAGCCTGTCGTAATCTTGATTGACAGAAGCCAAAATGCCAGATATCTGGAGCTGGTTAGGTACTTGCAGAAATATTGAAAAATGCTGTAATTATAGACTTGTTTTTTGCTGGGTTAAAGTGGTCAAAGTGTTAGATTACAGATACCAACAGTAGAGTGAAGGATGCACAATGTAAATGACATATTGACACAAGTTGTAATAATTAATTGCATCTTGTCTTTGAATTCTTGTTATTAGGCTGGTAATGTTGTAACAGGAGAAATGGTGGAGCAGCTCATTCTATCTGGTGCAGACATTGTCAAGGTTGGAATTGGACCAGGTGGGTATTCCATATATGTAATGAAGTTCCCTTACAGCCATTGTTCTAGTAAAGAACAGTTTTCCTACGACTGAAAAGCTTGTTGCATTGACCGAATGCCAATATGGCTGCCACCTCATTATCATAATTTTTTAAATTCATATTTTAGTTGACCACTACATTAAAATCATAGATTAGAATGTCATCAACAAAGCTAGAAAGTTTGAGACAAAAATATTAAATTCTTGAGAAGTCATGAGAATTTTAACAAGGAAACAGATCACTAAGCATAGACAAATCTCTGTAATTTTAATTCCAAATAGCTTCACTTGAATTCAATTTATACAATGAAACGTTCCAAAAATACATATTTCTGCTTGTTCTTTCTGATGGTGGTGCCTATTTTTTAAGATTAGGTTTTTATTTCTAAAAATCAATGATCAATATTGGCATTCGGGCTATGAACGTGGTCATGTCACGACAAGGCACTGCCTGTTTTAATTTGGTTTTTCACTACTGCCTGTCAAAAATATAAAAGGTACCGACTGATTAGTTTTGATTGATGACAGCGTTAAACCAATTTCACAACAAGCCATTGAAATGTCTGAGTTCGCATAATATTGAGAATCACTGTAAATATTTTGTTGTTGTCATTGTCAGGATCTGTGTGTACTACACGCCAGCAGACTGGTGTTGGATATCCTCAGCTTAGTGCTGTACTTGAGAGCGGTGATGCTGCTCATGGACTAAAAGGTCATATCATATCTGATGGTGGATGTACCTGTCCTGGAGATGTTGCTAAGGCATTTGGTAAGTTTCTTTATAACGGCATTGAAGTACGATCCACAAGCTTAAAGTCTCATTTGCAAGCTAGCATTTTGACGGACCTCAATCAAATTGCTTTTGCTGTAAAATTAGGTGCCCACTGCAGGGCTCAAAATAATGGTTAAGCATACTCCGGTCAAGATGTCTGGCATATGATATCTTATTTATTTTTTCAAAAATGACCAGCCAACATGTCCGTTTAAAACTATATTTGACTGGTCAAGTACCAAATTTGGCTGGACATTGACCATTGACCTGCTGTTATTTTGAACCTCGTTGATTAAATTTCTCTCTTGACTCTCAACAGGTGCGGGTGCAGATTTCGTCATGATGGGAGGGATGCTGGCAGGGCATGACCAATCTGGTAAGTATGTTGAATCATGATCGACATCATCACAGTTGCTGGAGTACTAGATATTAACATCTATTGGGTTTGTGTTGATGTTATCCAGGGGGTGAGCTTATAGAGAGAGATGGTAAAAAATACAAGATATTCTATGGAATGAGCTCATGTACTGCCATGAAAAAGCATGTTGGAGGGGTAGCGGAGTACAGGTATTGATTGATATTGGCATACTTATCTATCCTTATAACTTAATATAGCTGTTGCCTACCAACATATTTTTCCATGCATTTCTTTGTAAACGCAGCCAACTTCGATCACCCATATCTTTGGCACTATTTAATAAAACCATTTCAAACTTTAAATTTTTACTAATTTTAGTATGCTGTTTTCAAATATTGTATTTTTGTTTGTGTTGGATTAAAATTAAGATGTCACACAAGACATGATAAACCCTCATTCAGTTTGCCATGATGATGAGGATGATGATGATGATGATGATGATGATGATGATGATGATGATGATGATGATGATGATGATGATGATGATGATGATGATGATGATGGATGATGAGGATGATGGATGATGAGGATGATGATGAAGATGGTGATGATGGTGATGGTGATGATGATGGTGATGATGAGGATGATGATGGATGATGAGGATGATGAGGATGATGGATGATGATGGATGATGAGGATGATGAGGATGATGAGGATGATGGATGATGATGGATGATGAGGATGATGAGGATGATGGATGATGATGGATGATGAGGATGATGAGGATGATGAGGATGATGAGGATGATGAGGATGATGAGGATGATGATGGATGATGAGGATGATGAGGATGATGGATGATGAGGATGATGAGGATGATGGAGGATGATGGATGATGAGGATGATGGATAATGAGGATGATGAGGATGATGAGAATGATGGATAATGATGGATGATGATGATGATGATGATGAAGAACTTCATTTAGTGCTTTACCTTCACTTACATCAAATATAATAATAATTATTACACAATATCATACATTTTTAAGTTCAAAAAAAAAAAATTTATTCGCTATCCTAAAACATTCTTTATCATAGGTCATCTGAAGGAAAGACAGTAGAGGTCCCATATCGTGGTAACGTGCATGATACAGCACGGGATATACTTGGTGGGGTTCGCTCTACTTGTACCTACGTTGGTGCAGTGAAACTGAAAGAATTGCCAAGGCGGACCACTTTTATTAGGGTTACAATGCAGCTGAATCAGATTTTTTCTTGATCCAAGCTATGAATAACAAGGTATTGGTGTCTTAGGAATGTGTCAGTGGCTTCATATGTTTTTCTTCTTTTTGAGTGTCTCATATCACACAAAAATATATCACATTACAAACAAATGGTTTCAGATGATAGACCCCTTGCAGCATGTTGGAATGCAGCTCAATTTGGAGGACAAAGACAATTATAGGTTCCAATCCTTGGGAGATTAAAATTCTTTTTTTTTTTGCCCTCCAAATTGAGCTGCTCTGACATCACATGCAAGGGGTCTTGGTGTCCCCTTCACAGTTCCCTGTGCCACCTTGGAAGGTTGCTGCGTCTTTGCATTGACGCGAGACATAAGGTGACCTTGCAATGATAGAGACCTTTTTTGGTGCCTTGGACATATATTTATGTAAGTATTAGGTATTTTGTTTGCTTGGTGAATATATTAGAAGATGTGATTCGTTTTTTAAGCAAATTTATCTCGGAAAAAAATTCTGAGCTCCTTCAGGGTTTTGAACCCATGACCTACAGGTTTCTAGCCAATGCTCTAGGGCACTGAGCTACAGGAAGAAGCAGATAATGACTTCTAATTATTATTCACATGTCTCTATCATTGCAAGGTGACTGCATGTCTTGTTTCCATCAAAAGCATGGCTACCTTTCAAGATGGCACAGGGAACTGTGAAGAGGGCTATTATAATTATGTGGTAAACATTTTATCTAAAATATATTTTCCCATTATATTTATGAAACTTATTTTAATCAAAATGTCAAGCTAACTATGAACTATATGATTTGGCTTTGCTAATACTCGACATGTTTAAACATAATATTTTGAGTTTAAAAACATTGAAATATTTTTTATGATTTTATATTTTTCATTATATTATGATAAAAAATTAATCAAATTGTGTGGAATTTTTAATCCTGATGGCCACAAAAATTAATGTAACTTGCTTATAATCAAAACCATAACTTACTATGATTTTGAATAATGAAAAATATAGTATATCTTATTGATTGAAGTGATCAGAAATATTCTTTGCTCCTTAATGTTGTTTTAAACTCCTTAAACTACGGTAGATGTAGAATTTGTGTGTCGTCATGTTGGTGCAAATAATTTATTTCCTCTTTGAATTAAAATAAAATTTTGGTGTTAAAATTAAAGTCCTGTCATTATAAACATAAAAAACAATAAATACATGCTAACTAAGACCAACAGTTCACAGTAAACTGATAATCAATGATAACCAATGTGTGTGAGTTAGCCATGCCCTGACTTAGATCAGCCCAGAGGTTGTTTCAGGGTTCAATCTGTGAGTTAGCCATGCCCTGACTTAGATCAGCCCAGAGGTTGCTTCAGGGTTCTATCTGTGAGTTAGCCATGCCCTAACTTAGATCAGCCCAGAGGTTGTTTCAGGTTTTGAACTGTGAGTTAGTCATGGCCTGACGTAGATCAGCCCAGAGGTTGTTTCAGGGTTTGATCTGTGAGTTCAGGAAGCATGCATAGTTTAGATGGTTAGTGTGCAGCCTTCATAGCAGGGAGGTCCACAGTTCCATCCTTAGGATCTCCACATCTGTTTGACTTCAGTAATAAGGGGCACTGATAGTTTGAGGTAAAAGGTGCACCTTTGAATGCTTTAAACATGAGCCCCTGCATCCCTCCCTGGTCAACTTTAGCTTTGAGGATATCCGGTACCTGATAATTTTCTTTTTTGGGATATATATTTTTACAGTGTTTTTCTTGTGTGGAAATTTCCATCCCTTGGAAATTCCAATTACCATCCATTCCATATTTTCTGGTACTACGCAATATATCCTCCTCAGACCCTCCCCACCCCTTGAAAATTCCATTCCCCCTCCATGGGGGAGGTATGGATATTTTCTGGTACTACACAATATACCCTCCTCAGACCCTCCCCACCCCTTGAAAATTCCATTCCCCCTCCATGGGGGAGGTATGGATATTTTCTGGTACTACGCAATATACCCTTCTCAGACCCTCCCCACCCCTTGAAAATTTCAATCCCCCTCCATGGGGGAGGTATGGATATTTTCTGGTACTACACAATATACCCTCCTCAGACCCTCCCCACCCCTTGAAAATTTCAATCCCCCTCCATGGGGGAGGTATGGATATTTTCTGGTACTACACAATATACCCTCCTCAGACCCTCCGCACCCCTTGAAAATTTCAATCCCCCTCCATGGGGGAGGTATGGATATTTTCTGGTACTACGCAATATACCCTTCTCAGACCCTCCCCACCCCTTGAAAATTTCAATCCCCCTCCATGGGGGAGGTATGGATATTTTCTGGTACTACACGATATACCCTTCTCAGACCCTCCCCACCCCTTGAAAATTTCGATCCCCCTCCATGGGGGAGGTATGGATATTTTCTGGTACTACGCAATATACCCTTCTCAGACCCTCCCCACCCCTCGGAAATTCCAATCCCCCTCCATGGGGGAGGTATGGATATTTTATGGAACTACATAATATACCCTCCTCAGACCCTACCCACCCCTTGGAAATTCCAATCAACATTCATGAATAGGTGCTTTCTAGTACTTCACAGTGAATCATAACAAACAAGAGACATTTTAATTCTGTCTAAGGGTTTAATTTACTGTGCAAGTCTACCAGACATAATAATCTCTACAAAAAGACAAATGTACACAATTCACTACTGTACAATTAATCTAAATAAATAATTTTTGTAAGATTTTCAATATCCTAAAAAAAAGAATATTACAATTTCCACAGAGATTTTTCATATTCCTACAACCTTCGAAACTTCTACGTGTCTAGATTTTCAGGCTTCTGATAATAAGCAAAAATATAATGTTTTCATGTGATGTCAGAGCAGCCATATAAACCCCTTGTGTCACGTCATAATGCAGCACAATTTGGCAGACAAAACATTAGTTTTCCAATTCTCTGTAGATTGAAATTCTTTTGTTTTGTCCTCCAAATTGAGCTGCATTGATGTCAAAACAATATATTTTCTTTCCTCTAGGAATTAAGCTTTATTTTTAAGCAAAAGCTTTTCTGTTGTTTGGTACACCAATATGGCCGCAACACATGAGTGAAAACAATCTATTGACCAATAGAAATGACAAAAGCTGCTTTGCTGGGGTTATAGAAACACAAGTCACTCTAAGCGAAATTGTAGAACTCCTAACCAAACAATTTCCAATGACTAGTTGAGGTATGAAACAATATGCAGGACTGATGCAGTTTTCCTAACATAAACACAACTTTAGGGGCAACCATGCATAGTAATCATGTAATTTATCACCAGCTAACTATTGACCAAGAATCAGCCAGCACTTTTTTGGTGCTTTTTTTAGTCCTATTATGAGCCCGTGCAAGCATTCGGCAAGTGTCCACCACTTGTCGGCCAATTATTGAACAGCAAGTGCAGTGTCAGCTGCATGGTCATAATTAGAATAATTCATATTATTTTCTAGGGTTTTTTTCTAGGGATCTTCCTAGCCAGTACTTAAAAGATAAGACAACATGCATTAATTGTTTTTTCTTTTCTCGGGTAGTTCTTATGTAAAATTGATTTTAATTATTTTTGAAATCAAACTACAATGGCTCTAAGTACCATGCAAAACTTCAGATCTATCTATGGATATCAGTATAATAATTACTGGCATCTATTTTATGGGTTACTGCGATTCTCAATATTCTGCGAACTCAGACATTTCAACGGCTTGTTGTGAAATTGGTTTTTCGCTGCTGTCAATCAAAACTAATCAGTCGGTACCTTTTATATTTTTGACTGGCGGCAGTGAAAAACCAAATTCCAACGGGCAACTCACAACTACCGAGTTCGCAGAATATTGAGAATCGCAGTAAAATCTCTAATCTTCAAATGACTTACGATACTGTACAATCAAACTAATAATCTTAATTTGTTCATGAATCCTGTTATAGAACCCTTTTTGCGAGTCTGAATGCAGCTCAATTTGGTGGACAAAATAGGTTTCAATTCTCAGGAGATTGAAATTCTTATGTTTTGTCCTTCAAATTGAGCTGCTTTGACGTCATGTTAAAGGGACCTATAGACCCTTTTTAGCTTGGGCGTAAGGTTTACCATTTCAGACGATGTGTCATTCTCTTGAGAATGAGAGTTTGAGAATAATTTGAGTTGTATCCATATTCATGTGTCTTCTCATTTGCAACTGTTAAAGAAAGAAATGATACTCTAGAGAATGACACATGGTCTGAAATGGATAACATTACACCCAAGGTATAAGGTCTATAACTACAGTGCATAGTCTAGTGTTGAAAGGTTGTCCTTTCTCCTGATTATGTTCCATGACAGTTACGGCCATTTTCATAATAATTATTACAAGACCCAGACAACTTAGTAGCTACAATAGAGGCTTTGCACCATCACATGATGGCAGCCATGACAGGGGGCACAAAAACAAAGTCTTTTTCTCCTGGGAAACTTAATTCTTTCTCATGTAAATAAGATTAGACCAGATTCAATATTGTTCCTGCCTCCTGTCATGGCTGCCATCATGTGATGGTGTAAAGCCTCTATAGCCCACTTTCGATATTGTGGTCGAGTGATCACACACAAAGCAATTCAAGACGAGGCTCCAGGGAAACAATGGAGGAATCCTAATAAATTCTTTTATTTCCCAAGATCCTCGTCTTGAATTGCCTTGTGCGTGATCACTTGACCACAATGTCGAAAGTGGGCTATTTAAGTCGTCTGGGTTTTAGCTTCTGTCAATCAAATTTCCAATGGTCTGAGCTAGTAGATTTTTGATTATCAGCAGCCAAAAACCCAAGCATCTTGGGCTGTGTTGGTCATGTAATTATGAAAATGATTATGAATAATAATTTTATGGATTGAAATGGATGTAACTGCTTAAAGGGGTTTTCATATGAGTGGGCCAGAAACAATACAGCAGTTTGTAGCCATGTCTTACTTTAGCTGTAACCATGCATTTTGATTGGATAAATTACTGGAAAACAATAGGAATCCATTTCACTGTTAAAGTATGTCAGATTGTGTACATGCTTTAAGTCAGTCACTCGTACGAAAATCACTCTATCCAATCAAAATGCTCCGACGTGGCAGTGAGGAAGTTTTCACAATGATAAGAATACAACTATACTAAAATAAATTTCGATTAAAATTCTAGGAAGTTTATCTTGAAAAACAGTTATCTATTTTTAAATATTTTTCTCTGAAGCCAAACTTGAAGAAACGGTTTAGATAAATAACACAGGTACAGTATGACATAATACCATAACCTAATTAACTTCTATGTAACAGCCCTTTTCTGCGACCTAACCGACTCCAGGTGCCTGGCACCTTGGCTCATATCAATCATAGTACGATTTGTCATGGTCATTCCGATTGCAAGCCATAAAGAAATTCCCATTATCATTTGTGATCAAAATGAGTTCAGCCCTTGGTTTGATTGACAGATATCAAAGTGCCAGACGCCTGGGGTCAGTTAGGTCGCAGAATTATAAAAAGGGCTGTAAAAGTATTTCATTAATGGATTAGATGTCTTCTAATTTTTTTGCATGTAGGGTTGGGCTGCAAATTATGTAACGGGTTAGACAGAGAGATCACATTTAACTATATTTTGCAACATTTTTTGAGTCTGAGCACTTGTTGATCAATTTCCTTTGTTTTCAAAATTTGAGACTCGGGACTTTTTTTTGCGAAAAACTGAGACTTCAAGATCTGCTAAATTTGACCAACATTTTGTGAGACTGACTTTAGGTAACCATTCGACTTCCCTTATTAAGGTTACTCAAAAAGCAACAGCCTACTGTAGAATAATAGACATATTCTACTAAGCCTAGTGTGTACATAAGTTCAAGGACAGGTATAGTGGGAGAAGATATCAGACAGTGAATGAATGATGGAGTAAAATTTGTAGGAAATTATGAAAAATAATGGCAGGAACTATATGGCATAATAATAGCAAAGAAATGATGACAATTTGGCCTATAGACGCATCAAGAGTTCCGCGCTGCTGCTCAATGCGCAAGCTCAGGGGATTAAAAAGTGAGATAATATTTTGTATAATATGGAATTTTTCGGTACATTTGATTCAGGATTCGCTTAACGGTACGCGATCTTGAATATTTAGTGAAAATTATACTTGACAAGAAAGATACAACTAAAATATAGCATATTTTACAAATTTTATCCCACTTTTTAATCCCCTAGGCATGTGCATTGAGCAGCAGCGCGGAATTCTTGATGCGTGTATAGCAATACTTAAAGTTACTGGTGAACCAATCTACAAACATGAATGGTAAAGACAATCTACCAAGAAGCTATCTACAACCTACTTACAACAAATTTGGATTCTTGTAAAAACTATTATCCACCGTCCGTGATTTATCTATGCCGCAATCACACTGAGTGGCTGTTTTAACATAGATATCAAATTTTACCCCATTTTATCTAAAAGCTTAGAAAAAGGGTGCAAAACAATCAGAAACTGTGTCCAACTCTGCAGCTGTTGCAAGCAGTGGAATCATACTCTTTATGGACAACTAGTAGAATAAAAATCTTATTCTGCAAGATTGTGCACAAAAAGTTTCAGGAAAGGTACGTGTGAGATTTCTCAGTTGTCGGCAATGTTGCTAGCCAGAGTTTGCCATGTATCTCAACCGCTAAGATTTTCCATGCCCCCTCAAACACATACCACAGCCATGCATGATACAACATTTCTAAATGCTAACATGGAAGTTGTCTCGCAGCTCTATTTTAGTAGTAGTGTATATCAGGGCTTGAAATAACGGCTAGTCAAGAATTGGAACTTGTGTTGTCAAATCTTGGTCTTGCTGGTCATTTTGACCAGTAGTTTTGAGCCAGAAATGAGGTATAACCAAGCTAAATTTGGACGGTCATCGTGACTGGCGACTGACCAACCATTATTTCAAGCCCTGTAGATAAATGTCAACATGACAATACTTGCCTCGCCACACAAGGAAGAAAGTATTTATAATAACATAACTACCAACTGAAACTAATTACAGGATAATTTGGTCATCACTGGCCGTCAGTCGTCTTTGCTCTCTTTGCTTCAGGAGGTCCTAGGTCTGTTTGAGAATCGGGTTTTTGTTCAGCACTTATGCTTGAAACTTGACCGTCATTAGTTTCATGTCCCTGTTTTTGTGCCATCTCTGATAACTGACTGGCATATATCATTCCTGGCTGGGCCATCCTTACACCTTGTTGTCCAGGCATGATACCTAATGTAGTGACCAGTAATCCATTACCAACACCAGTCTGCCCAGTTTGGACGCTAGGACTTTGTACTATGGTTTGTGTAGGTAAGGAAGAAACTAACGATGCTGGAAGGGTTTGGTAGAATGATGGTAACCCTCCCTGGACAGGAACTGTTTTGCCGTCAATTGTGGTCCCAATGACCTGCTGGTTAAGGAAGGACTGAGGTCTTAGTACACCAAACTGGGGGTCATAAATCAAAGTACTTCCCGCTGGTAGGGCTGATGAAGCAGGCAGATGAGAGGATGTTGTCATGGTTATGCCAGAAGCCTGAGCAACTGATGACATCTGTGACGGCACAGGTGCTGCCGCAATACTTGACTGTGCCTGCTTCTGACCTTGTGTACTGGCACTTACCCCAGAAGTATTGGCAGCATCTTCAACTTGCACATGTACTTGATTCACAACTGTGCTCTGTTGTGCTTGCTCTGGTGAAGTTAAAGTAACAGTTGACGCCTGTGGTCTTGTGGCTGGCATCGGAGCTTGTGGGATAGCATTTGGAGAGAGAAATATACAAACATCGCCAACAATTAATTGGCTACACTGTAGCAAAAACTTCTGCATGGACTTGTCAGGTACACAGGAGGACCATCCTTTGTCACACACAAAAAATGGATGCTCCACAGCACAGGACAGTGTTACCTGAAAAATGTAGAGTTGTTTTGAAACTCTTAGTGTTGGTATAGCCAGGGATTGAAGCCCTGATGATGATGATAGTCATGATGATGGTGGGGATGATGATGGTGGGGATGATGGTGAAGATGATGATGTTGATGATGATGGATGATGGTGATGTTGATGGATGATGATGATGGTGGTGATGGTGATGGTGAAGATGATGATGGTGAAGACGATGAAGTTGATGGTGATGATGATGATGGTGGTGATGATGATGGTGGTGATGATGGTGAAGATGATGATGATGATGGATGATGATGGTGATGTTGATAGATGATGGTGGTGATGGTGTTGGTGATGATGATGATGATGGTAAAGACGATGATGGTAATGATGATGGTGGTGTTGATGGATGGTGGTGTTGATGGATGATGATGGTGGTGATGGTGAAGATGATGGTGATGATGATGGAAGATAATGATGATGGTGGTGTTGATGGATGATGATGATGGTGATGATGATGATGATGCTAGTGGTGATTGTAGTGGTAATAGTGTTGATGAGTGATGTTGATGGTGATGACAAGAATGATGAGTCAACAATGGTGGTGATGATGATGGTGATGATGCTGAAGGCAATGACGATTATGATGAGGAAGATGGTGGTGGTGATGATGGAAATGATGATGATGTGGTAGTGGTATTGATGATTATAGTAATAACAATAAATTATGGTCATGATGAAAGATCATCTAGGTGACGAGAAAACCCACTAGACTCACCTGAGCTTTTGTACTATCAATAGAGAATCCAACTAGTGACATCCCAACTTCATCATTCTTACGGATCGACATGACAGTACTTGTCTCCAGCTTCACCTCAGGACAAAGGTTAACGCTGTGGACAAAGTCTTCTGTCTTTAATTCTTCAACCCTCTTAAGTTCCCCACTTTTTAACTGAATTATCGATCCCTTCTGAAATGGTGGTGGAATATTTCCCTGGAATGGTAAATTTTGGTTCTGGGCCTGAGAAACGGAACCAAGCATTTGCGCATGTTGTTGTCCCAACGGAAGAGGGACGTTTTGTCCAGGAATTACATACTTTACGCCACCAAGACCTGGGTTTGGATTTCCCTGTTGCTGGAAATGAGGGTTGGTAGGGAAAAACTGGCATGTCTGACTTGGGGCTTGACTGGCAGCAAGCTCGGCAAGCTGGCTTAGATTGCTACTCAGTGCGGAAGTATAGACCATTGCAACTCCTGGTTCCAGTGGCTTGTCTTCTTTGTTTTTGGCCTGTAGTACTTGGTTTGTTCCATTGCCGTTGGACACAATTGGGCTGCGTGGGATCATTCCAGAGGCAACTACTATTTCTTGCTCAACTGAAAATATACAAGAAAATGTAGAAAAAAGATCACAAAAATGAAACGGGATAGCAGTGAAAGTACTTGCCTCCTGTGGAGAGCTGGGACTCCCATATACAGACCCCTTGCAGCAAGTCGGAATGCAGCTCAATTTGGAGGACAAAACAATAAGTTCCAATTCTCAGGAGATTAAAATTCTGTTGTTTTGTCCTCCAAATTGAACTGCTTTGAAACATGAAAGGGAAACCCAGCATCTTCAACCTTCACATCTTTACAGTGAGGACACTTAAACCGTGAACATTTTGAGGTTTTTTCATACTTTTTTCTCCTTTATCCCTTGTGTGAATCGATTGAAAATATGATTTATTTTGAACAATAAGATTATTTGAGTTCAGTGCTTCATTTTCAGAAAGTTTGAAGCAGTAGAAAGTTCAGAAAATAAATATAAAAATATCAAGTGTTCCTGGTTCGAGTGTCCTCACTGTAACCTAATCAAATGTATTTATTTAGCAAATGTGGTGTGAATAAATTATTATCGTTATTATTATTAATAGAATGAAAAGAATTACGAGAAGTTAAGTTAACAGTTTGAGGGCCACAGGTTTTCACTTTTAAGTATTACTCTCGCGAAATAAAGACTTCATATCACATCACATTTTGAGCATTTAATATTTCGGCCAACATCCACCGGCCATCATCAGTAACTGAATGAATTTATGAT
This sequence comes from Anthopleura sola, assembly GCA_023349425.1. Lineage (NCBI taxonomy): Eukaryota > Metazoa > Cnidaria > Anthozoa > Actiniaria > Actiniidae > Anthopleura > Anthopleura sola. The sequence continues at coordinate 20,218,267 of JALHLI010000001.1, forward strand.
GAAATTTACATAGTAACAATGTCGGTGAAATATCAAATGTTTAAAATGTTAACTCAACTTCTCGTAGTTCTTTTCATTTTTGATTATTTACAGAGAATTTACAATCTTACCTGGCTTGTTCTGTAATGGGCTTGCCATTCTAGAGCTGTTCTGACTCTTCGTCTTTAATTCACACAGTGGACTCTGGGTAATTTTCTTTTTAACTATACTTTCCCCTTAATTAAAACAGTTGCTTTCATTAATTTATGCACTTGTTACATATTTCATAAAATCATTGGATGTCAAAGTTTTTATATTTTCGATACATATTTGGATACAGGAACTTCTAGTAATACAATAAATATCAATGAAAAACAATTGTACGACATTTCAAAGTCTCTATGAGTTCAGGAACAGAGCTCCTTAGTAAATGATAGAACAAAACAGAGTTTAATGCTAAGTAACTCTGTTTCTTTCAATCATTACCTGATGCTGAAGTCATAGAGACTTTGAAACAATGTACTATTTTTTCGCTACTATATATCAAATTGTATTCATGTAGATATACTCTGATGTTAACACTTGGAATGCTGATAGAACTCTTGAGAAGTTGGACACCACTCAGCTATGCATCATGGTTTGTCACGCTACTCTAGTGTTCTCTCAGTAACATCCTGTATGGTGAGATCAGATTATCTAAAATGGAAAAATATCTCGTATTTCATCGGAAATATTAAAAAAAAAACCTGTTTTATCTAGAAATAATTAAAATACCAGCGTACAATTCCTATACAAGAACTCCTCATGTGTACAGTACATGATAATTTGATTTTCATATTTTTTATTTCATTAATTTATTCTCAAAAAAAAAACAATTAAATTTTAGAGAAATTTTTAAAAATTTTTAATATTTAAAAAAATTCAAATTCTTGTGAAACTTTTACTACTAAATTAGAAATATTTTAAAAGTATTGAAATATTAGTGAAAATCTAGAGACGAATGTTGAATACTGTTTGTGAATATTCTATTATTTCATCATGACAGCGACAAATCGAAGATTGTGTGACGCTGTTTATCGAAGGAATTTGAATTATGCAAATTAAGTTTCGCTTCCTCAATTTGAAAATCTGAAGAAACCTTTCAAAAAAATATCAAAAATGTCGGGAAATCTCAATCTTTCAAAAATATCTTCTTCAAATGAGATTTTCTAAAAGAAATTATTATGTTTAGACTTATTTTGATAGAATTAAAGCTGTTATTTATTTTAACGATTTGGTTCATTTGAAGGGAAATTTGAAGGCGATTTTGGAAAAAGAAATATAGTGGAGAGACGAAAAATTGGTTAACGACAAACTGTTAAAAACGTAAAGTAAACCAAAACCCACATGAATGAGAAAAGACAACAAAAGAGTTTGTTTTTTGTTTTTCATCCACCTTCGAGCTACACCTTGTCAAATAAATCAATAAAAAAAGCGAGATGAACTCTTCTAAAAAATTACTTCTAGTTATTGATTCTGGTTGGATATATTTACAGGATGTTAAAGATATGTGTTTTTGAAGAAGTGGTTTCAAAATGATAGCGGGTATTAGCTGTCAACGTTCTAGACATGAGAAAGCGGTCGAGCGTGATCCTTACCTATTCAAACTCACGCCACTTGCTCCATCACAAAGGTAAACAATAAAAGAGCTCACGATTATTTCACAGACGAAAAATATCCCTTTTACTATATTTTATCAATTAGATATTAAACTGAATCGTCAGATTTCAAATATTTGAGTTCAAAAATTCAATTTTTGTACAAAAATTGGCTTAAAAAGTGCGAGAAAAAGGCTGAATAGGGTCGTAGATTGCACTGCATGTACATTCCATGAACAAAGCCGTCAAAATAGTACGTCAAGGATAATGTCATTTTCTCTCAAAAATATCAGCTTAAATGGCTCAGAATGTTATAAAAATTACATTTTCGGCTATTTTTAATGTTGTGCTTTCTATAATTTCTGAAAAACCGAACATCAGGCTTAGATTTTCTTCATCAGCCCACGTAATTCAAGTTTACATTGAATTACAAATTCAAAGACTGAAATGTAACACAACACAGTTGTCTCCCGATCATTTCAAACACGACCCGGCTTAGCATAATAATTTAACCCTATAGATTGGTATAAATCAAAAAAATGATAAATAAATCTTACCTTGAATTGATTTGGAGTGTGCGAAGCTTCTAAAAACAAGGATTCCAACTCGTTATTAGGATATTTACGTTACCAAAAGTCCATATCGCGTCAACAACTTTAACCTTTGAAGATGCTGGTTTTATTCGAGTTCAAGCAGAAATTATCTCCAGAAATTCAACACTAAAGACGTCTGGATACCCAAAGCATACACACTGAAGAATACCTCGCAGTTTCTTGATTGAACAACAATGGTTGCTAGCCGGAATTCACCTGGTTCTACTTTGAATATGGTCACAATTTTAGCGGCTTGTCTTGGTGTCTCAGATCTTCTCAGAGTCTTGTCGTTAAGGCATCACATTAAATTTCTCTTAAAAAAATCCCCTTTTCAGCTGAATCAGAGTAGCTATCTTTCAAATAATAGCTGGAGATATTCACATAGTTAAAAGCTGAAGTATCTGGGATTTAAAACACAACGAAAACTAGACGTGAAGTTCGCCTACCTTAGCTTTATATTCCTCTTGAATAAATAATTATTACCATGTTTGGCGCCATGTGATGGAGGAAGTCACGGCCTCCTGTGAACGAGGCTAATCACTACCTAACCGGAAGTCACGAATCTTGTGACTAGGGTACTTTCACTTTAAAATGGGAGTTTGGGAAAGATGGGGGAACGGAAAATGTTTTCCTTAGCTAAAGTGTGACCTTGACAGGTAGCCTTTTTTTATTGGGGGATTAGGATTTCATAATGAGTCTTTATCTTAATAGACTAAAATGGTTAATTTGTTGATATGTACGTTTCCATCCAATATTCAAATATTTTGTGAATAAGATTCTTCGTCTTTTGTATTTCAATATCATGTTGAAACTAGCTGTACGAAAAATTATGTGCAAAATGGATTGTCGTAAATATTCAAGAGGCCCACGCCCAAGTCTTAAAAGTTGTATCTTACGGAATTCGAAGAGATTGCTGCCTTTAATTCTTTGTACATCACGTATACTTCAACTTTTTCCTCTAAATTTTTGGAAACACACGTTTTTTTATTGGGAAGAGACTTGGGCGGGTTGGCTGAGCATACTGAAGCGCACTGTGATTGGTCGGTTTGTGCGTACGCCTGACACCTGGAATGAAATTTTTTTGGGAACAAAAATTCTTATCTCAAGAGGTTTTGAATTGGGTACAAAAGTACAAAGTAACTCATTAGCCAATTCGGTCTATGGGGGTCTCACACAAGTACATACACCCCTCCCCTCCCCATAAATAATATCAGAAATAATCCCCTAAAGGAACACATTAGAAAAAATAGATGCCAGATAACTAAGATATTTTGAAAATAAGCAAAATATTTATTTTCTTTAAACTCAAGGCTCTACTGAGCCAAGAATTTTTTTTTAACAAAAACCATGTTAAAAGATTGGACTCATTAAATGGGAGAATGCTTTTCTCTTTTCCTTATCAGCCTTCCCTCAGCTTTTCCCTACTCTTAGGGTAATAATTTTTTTAAATTTTTATTGCCACCTCAAAATGTAGGGAAAACTATTTTTTTTTTCTACATAAGAGGAAGTCATAAAAATGTATAAAAAATTCACAAACCCTTCCCTATTAAGTAATGACTAGAATTATTCATTCTTTCAAATATTTTAGTCTTCTTCGCAGCCATCATGAGTAACTTTTACAGGCCTGTGCCTATGGGGGCACACAGGGTGTGTCTACATCTCCCCCACAGGCCTCAAAGGTCCTAATTTTGGTACTTGAGGTCCAACATAAATGGGGCCTGCTTTCCTAGCCAAAGAGTATATGGGACCCATACTAATGACAGCTGGCGAAAGAGACTAAAAATACTTACCAAATTAACCATTCAACTTTTTTACAGTGGCGTGATAAGTTCTAGGGTGCACACCATATATCTGTGAAACAATGACTAATCAGGCATGAGGCATACAAAGAAGCACAAAGATTGGTTGAGGTATGTTGCCTTTGTTTTCTCTGTTTTGCTCCAGTGATAGTAGTAGCAGTTTGAACAAAATAGTGCAATTAGACCATACCTATTTAGTTTCGTTTCATGGATATATGGTGTGCACTCTATCTACAAAACATTTCAAGGGACCACAGAGCACCCTAAAAAGTGGTGGGGCTATATAAGAGACTAGTATACATATGGGAATAAGTGTTGGGCCTAAGATTAAAAAATATGAAAGACTATTATGGGAAAAAGGAAAAAGAAGTTGAGCTATAGCCCAGAAGTTGATTCATGGCTTGATAAAATCAAGGTTGAGGCTACTAAGTTATTTACAATTTATGGCCATATAAGGTATTTTTGCACCCCTTAGGTCTTCAGTAAGGAATTAGATATGCTTAATGATGAACTAGTTAAAAGTCTTCAATCCAAAAACTGAACAATAAAAAGTGAATATCATAAAATAATGAGTAGTATATATAAAAGTTATACAGCATTGACCAATAATAAGGTCGTAAATAATACTATAGGACAGCTTAATATGAATGAATGCATATGATGCAGACTATACAAACAGGTGTCATTGTTATATAATTGTTTTCTCTGACTTGAATTGAAATTATAAAGTGAATTTAAAAACAATTATAAAACCATGAAAGAAGATTTTTAAGGATATATATAAGTATGTGTATTTTGTCATGCTGGATTTCCGTAGTGATGAAAAACAGCTGCATTATCACTTTCTCTTTCAAGTTGCTTACATTAACATTTCCTTAAGGAAGTTACCATGTTCACATGCTTTTGTCTGTGTTTGTGTTTGACTCAATACAACGGTTAGAAGACTTCCAAATGTATAGAAGTTTGAGGTCTTAAAAGCATGAAAGTACTTCTAAAAACAGAAAATACAAGCAAGGTAAACCTAACTTGTTTTTACAGGTTTAAAAAAAGAAGCTAAAAGAAGCACAAAGAACAGAATAAGAGCAAGACAAATAAATATCCTGAGACCATTATAGTTGATTTGTTTGGGTTCTTCACTTGAGTTTTTTTGGATCATGATTTTTCTCGTTTCTCTTCTCTCCACAACACTCTGTTTTTCTTCTTCGACAGCTCGCTTTTCTTCTTTGTATATTATTGTCTTAACTGGAAAAGAAAAAGACATTTCATTTTCTTGCTGGTAGAGTCTATTTTCCTTTGGTATAGAATCCTTTCACATGACGTCAAATGAGCTCAATTTGGAGGACAAAACAAAAGAATTTCAATCTCCTGAGAATTGGAACCTATTGTTTTGTCCTCCAAATTGAGCTGCATTCCAACGTCCTGCAAAGGGTCTATAATAGGGAGAGAAAGATGGGAGACTCTGTTTGCAGGGAAACACTGCATTGGTGAGATAAAAAGAAGCCAAAATTGTAGCCAAAGAGCAGAACAACTATTAAAGATTATTTCTGGAAGCTTGGTAATAAATTAAAGTTCCTAAGTTCAAGAGATATATAGATCTCTCATACTGAATTCTAGCCCATGTGCGTGGTATTACCAACATTCCAAATTGCATGCCACAATACGACAGCACTAATTCACAACTAACACAATTTAGCGGGTTGGGTTTTTCCAGAAGGAAGAAAGTCAGCTAGAGAATGCAGAAGAAAACCCTTGAATCAAGGGAGAGACCTAAGGAACTCTATCGACACTGGATTCACACAACTCTCAGCTTATGGTAATCAAGGGTGGCGTAGTTGTAGTGCACTTGCCTATAATGTCTGGGAGTAGAGTTTGTCTCTCCCTTGATTCAAGGGTTTTTCTCTGGGTTCTCCAGTTTTCCTCCCTTTGCAAAACCTAATGTGCTACCTTCAAATTCAATCTCTGACGCCATGTTTACACTCAAACAAATTACTGTGTGTGTAACTATTGTGTGTAAATGCTGGCAAAACCATTAGTGAAATACCATTCAAGACAATAGAAAGTTTACCACGATTTACTCTTCTATCAGGCATGGTTAAGAACAGTAACCGACAGTACGATGATTATTTATGTGTATCTTGCAATTCTTTTCATGGAATCGAGTGGTTTTATTTGCATTACAATGATACATGGTAGCACTCTCTGAACAGGAAAATTAAATTCAGCACAGTCTCTTCTTCATGCCGGTATTTTTTAATTGCCCAATTAATGTGGTCATGTGTAAACAATTCACCTTTTCGGCGCTAGGCTTTCACGTGGTCTTCACGTGGTGAATCGTGTTACGATCACCAAAAAGTTCGGACATTGTTGTTGAATTGCCACACGATCGTACTAACTTTTATACAATTTATTGACTTGATTTGTTTCTTCTATTCTCAAATTTTTATCAAAACTTCTTTAGAAATAAAGTATTTAGATAGTTTCACTAAGATTTTGAGAACAGAATTAACAAATTAAGTAGATAAATTGTATAAAAGTTAGTACGATCGTGTGGCAATTCAACAACAATGTCCGAACTTTTTGGTGACCGTAACATGATCCACCACGTGAAAGCCTAGCGCCGAAAAGGTGAATTAACCTCAACATTTTAAAACCTTAGTAAACGTCCAAGTGTAAACACGGCGTGAGTTGGCTGTGCCTTGACTTGATAATTGAGCCCAGAGGCTGAGAGGTACTAAGTATATACTTGTAATAATATTAGATACACAACCACATGGATGATAAATTCAACATACTTGTTTTAGATGCAGCAGGGCTTGGTGGTGGTGATAATTTCATGTGAAGAACTTTCCCTTTCAAACTTTGTCGTGGTGTTCTTATTCTTGTGTAAATGCCATTTTCCTTTGCATTGGCAGGTGGCGGCAGATTTATGGTTCTTCTCCTCTAGAAAAGTTAGAAAAATAACTCAATGGATCAGACCTTTTGTAGCGTAACAACATTTTCCCATTACAGACCATGTGTCATTCTCTTGAGAATAATATTCTTCGTTTGAGTTGCATCCATATTCATGTGTCTTCTCATGTACAACCGTTAAACAAAGAAATGATACTCTAGGGAAAGACATGTGGTCTTGAGAATAAAATTCTTTGTTTGAGTTGTATCCATATTCATGTGATTCTGTGTGCAACCATTAAACAAAGAAATGATACTCTTGAGAATGACACAAGGTCTGTAATGTGAAAACTTTATAATGCCACAAATAAGATGTATTCTATGTCACATTTTCCATAATGATTTTTTTTTTTTTGATTTTCTGAACTTTATCAAGGAATACTAACATGTAATCTGAAAATATTTACCGTAGATTTAGGTGAGAAGTCTGAAGGCTTTATGGATCTTAAAAAATCCCTTATTAGTTCTCGGCAACCATCCAGATTTTTCTCAGGCTCCCAAGAGTTTTCTTCAGTCCCAAAACCTTTCCAACTAACGAGGTATTCGACCTTTCCTTTCCTTATTCTTCTTTTGATTATATTTTCCACCTTAAATAACAGTTAAAGGAAGTAATTGCTACATGATACCAATGATGATAGGCCCTGGTCTCAGCGCTATATGTTACGTAGGGCAAGTGGGGAGATGATGATGATGATGATAAATGATGATGATAATATTACGTAAGATAGTAAGATGCTCACATGCACATGTAACTACACCATCTACTCTCTTAGACCCTCCCAACCCTTTGGAAATCCTAGTCCTCCTTCATAGGGGAGGTATTGATAGAGCAGTTTTTGTATGAGTGGGGAATGATATTGTACATAAATTTGTTGTACTGTATTTTACTGTAGCTGTAACTATGAGTTGTGATGAGATGAATTACTGGAATACAATGGGAAGCCATTTCAATGTTACAGCATGTCGAACTGTGCATGTGCTGTAAGTCAGTACTGTATGTTTCCCACTGATACGATAACCATTCTAATGGGAAGCCATTTCAATGTTACAGCATGTCGTAACCTGTATGTGCTGTAAGTCAGTACCGTATGTTTCCCACTCATATGATAACCATTCTTATGGGAAGCCATTTCAATGTTACGGCATGTCGTACCCTGTATGTGCTGTAAGTCAGTACCGTATGTTTCCCACTCATACAATAACCATTCTTATGGGAAGCCATTTCAATGTTACAGCATGTCGTACCGTGTATGTTCTGTAAGTCAGTACCGTATGTTTCCCACTCTTACGAAAACTGCTCTAGTTTTTGGAAGTTACACAGCACGATGATAATTTCTTTGATCTCGGCCTTTCTAATTCATATCATTATAAGCTTATTACTCTTTCAAGACCGACGATATGAATGTACTTTATGAATTGCTTTACTATCTATGAGCATAGCATGAAAGGTGGTGAAAGAACGACTTGCATTGGATTGTATGACAAGAAGTCGTAAGGTGAAATAACAATGATGCATCTAGTCCATCAGATTAGATGTCATGCATACTCATATTGGTGGCGTTTAGCTACCATCAAAGGCATAGAGATACGTTACATTAATCAACTAAATCATGATAATATTGGTTTATGAAGCGATTTTTAGCTTAGAAAACCCAAATCAGTGTATTGAGTTTGTCAATATCAACAGCTGTAGCAAGAGTTTCACACAAACATCGAAAAATCTAACATAAAATATACAAAATCTTCACAAAATTCTAGGCAATTAATTAGATAAGGGATAAGTGATCATATTTACCTCGAAAATTTCGCCATCGCTTAAATCTGTAGCCATTTTTTTGCTGAAATAGAAACCAAACAAACCTCCAGAAGTTTCCAAAAAGCGCGCGCTTTCGAAGAAGATATGAGTCACGTGATAATTCTATTCACGTGGGAATGCCAATGATCACGTGATAAATTTCCCGCCAAAGTTAAAGACCGTGAAGGGGATTTGATTAGTATTCCGCGTCCCTTGGATTGTGAGTATACTACTTTGAAAGATTGGCGTGTTTTTGAGCTCAAAATGGCTCCAAACGAAACTGAATGCGAATATGAGAGACTTAGAAGGATAAAGATTGAGGAGAATAAGGCAATGCTGAAAAAACTTTTCCCTCAGGGCACATCTCTCGCTGTGAATACTGGAACTACGATCGCTTCACGAGGGGACGCCACCGCAAAGAGGCGACAACCGAGACGAAAGACGTTAGATTTTCCACTCCGCAGGAACCCAGATCGTAAAACGCGGTCATTCAAGTGCACAGACGAGGAAGAAGAGAATGCAGAGAGGGTTATTTATACTCCAAACACTCTCATTGTGAAGTGGAGAGGACCTCTTACAGAAAAGCTTTTTGAAAGAAGAAAGAGCTGCTCCTCCGATTCAGAGCTCAGCGATTCTGATTCCGACAGCGATGGGTCGCCAAGGAAAAAGCGGAGAAAGTTTGTGAGAAAACCAGCTCCGAGAGCGCTAGCTGATGTCAGAGAAGAAGACCTAATTCTAGTCGCAGAGCGAGTAGCTGACAAAACCTATGACTCAGTGAATGGGACGAGCTGCCATCAATGTAGACAGAAGACAGACGATCTCAAGACCACATGCAAAAGTGACTCGTGTATTGGGATCAGAGGTCAATTCTGTGGTCCTTGTCTAAAGAATCGCTATGGAGAAGATGCGAAGAAAGCTATCATGGATCCTACTTGGATGTGTCCTCCATGTAGAGGAATCTGCAATTGTAGTTTCTGTATGAAGAAACGAGGAAGACGATGCACTGGAATCATGATTCATTTGGCCAGAGAGAACGGATACGAAGATGTAAAAACATTCCTTGGAGACTGATAGGCTGTCACTCAAGATTTTAGAGACTTCTTTCTTCTAAAAGTGTTTTTTTAGATCCAGTAAATATATTGTCAACCTGCTTTTCAGCACACAGGGAGAGTCCCGAGTCTCAAGGATATTGATATCATTTTCGATTTCGGTAATCAATCGAGAAGTTATAATCCAATCATAGGGAGATTAAAGCTTAGGCCTCAGGTTATTTTCCAAGAATTTTAGTTAAGATAATCCCCAAATTATTTTTTTTTAGAGGAGAGAGTGAGAAAAGCGGGGAGAAAAGCAACAAAAGACATGGCTTTATTTTGAAAAATGAACACAAAATCTTCCAATCAGATGTAACCATGTTGGATATAAACTGACAGACCTCAGTTGTAGATCCTGGGGAGATTGACGATGTGAGAGTTCCCTCAACTTCCTGTGTAATATGGGAAATAGCATCTCCAACAGAGTTAAATTTGATATTTGTAGGGTGACCCCCCAATTTGAAATTTAAATCTTCCTTCTCTAAAAATAGTGAATTCTTCGTTTGCACGTGACGTCGTAGCCGCCATGTTGGATAACTTTTACAAAAGATTTTGCAATTAGTTCTTCATCGTTATGTCATCCAACATGGCTGGCATGTCTTTTAATATTTTGATTTGGTTGGGAATGATTACAAACCATAGATATTTTGGAACTAAGACTCAGATTGACTAACATTTCGTTGCCATTTTTCTAGCTCAAGACGCTTGGCACAGGATCTAAGATTGTATTTTGTATTTCTAAGACAAAAGTTTATCAAGATGTATATTTTATAAAAGATTTAAAGTTTATAAGAAAAATTTAGAGGATATATTTCTATTAAGTTTTTAGTTTTCTGCTTAAATATGACGTTTTATATTAATTTTGTATAATTTTTTTCTCGAAAGGTAGAATGAGAAATAAGATGCTAAAAAATTATTGACCAAACTATTCGGGACAGAGCACCTTCATAGGTGCTAGTGCTAAAACAAACAAGGTCAACAAGCCTAAAAGCAAAGAGACTGGTGTTGATTCAATAACCTTGTGCGGTTGCCGCTAACGTACAACATTGTGCTGTTGACAGCAAAACTTTGTCTCTAAACTTTCTTGTTTCTTACTCAAGTGTAGTATTCTGTGGTCAAGAAAGCTTTGGTCAACATTTTTTTCACATCTCCATATTTAAATTATGCCTTTTCAACTAGTTAACATTCTAAAGATTGTTGCAGTTATCGTCTTTGAAAAATTTTAAAAATTATGTTTTGACAATAAATGTATAAGATTAGTTATTATATTTGAGATTTATTAAACAATAATACTATAATTTGTATGATATTTGTAGTTCTTTACTTCCTTTTGATACTTCGGATATATGGAATAAAAACAAAATGAACTGATATATTTTAAAATATTTTATCCATTTTAAAATATGTCTATAGACTAATCAATCAGTTTGTTAGGAGGCAGCATGGTCGAGTGGTCAGAGCGTTGGTCTCGCAATCCGGTGGTGCCGGGTTCGAGCCCTGCTCTGGCCACTAGCTGAGACTGTATTTGTCCTGATTTCGATTAGGTCAAATTCAGTTTCTCAACCATGCTTGTAAATAGACAATTGGTTTGTCTCCTTGCCAGTCGGGATTCTTAACACTTTATGTTCGTATGATTTGTCTTTATTTCAGTTTATTCAGCGCTTTGGACAATTAGTGGAAAGGCGCTATACAAATATAATATTTTTTTTACTATTCAGTAAAACTTAGGGAAACGATAGTTAAGTACTCTGAGGGCCAGTTTAGACGTCAAACTGTGCTGATTCTAATTCAAATGAGCAAAAGCTATTGTTTGAAGTCATTTGCATTAGATTCAACGCATAAAGTTGACATCTAAACTGAAGCTGCCTAGGAGTGGGCAGAGAACCAATTTGATAAACGTAAAAAATATATTTTCCAATCCAAATAACAAAGACAGAAAAATGTCCTAAGGAGAGTAGCACTTAATAGCCAGTTATTAACAAACATGTAGCTTTCGTTCCATGATCAAATTGGAATTAAAATGGGATTTTTTTTTTCATTTTCAAAATAGGTTTCTAAGTAACCATTTGTTTGTGTCAACTGAGCCAGAACAGCTTGTAGTTCGAGAAGATATCCACAGCTAACACACTGAGAGCTAATGGAATTTCAAGAGTTTGAAGGGAGTATATTCTGGTAATGTCTTTGTTGAATCCTCTGGGGTTAAAATAGTGTGGGGATCAGTGACCAAATGCATCCTGTGGGGGTAGGGAGTTGGTATTTTTTGTCATGCTAGATGACACAAAGGCTTCTTTACTCCCTCGCAAACCAGCTAAATATATCCAGTGGGGGGTTCCCGTAGGGACTGCTATTTTTTGGATTCATGAGTGCAAACTGACCACATGGCATTATTATTTTTTGCATAGATTCAAATCTCCAGGACATATGGATTAAGTATAAAGAAAATCTACAAGGGAGGCAGCCATTCATAGAATGTGCCGTGCGTCAAACAGCTCTCAGTATGACGCATCAAGCTGACCAAGCTTCCCTGCTGGTTTCAACCTGTCCATCGTAGACTGCAGCTGCAAGGCTGAATTTTCTCTTAATCCTGTCACTAAAATGATATTTAAAGTTGAATCGCTCGAAAAAATTGAATTTTTCTTTCTTTCTTTTTTAAAAAGCATTTTTGGAGTTTGAAATGTTTTTGAAAAATGCTGGGTTGTTATTTTGGGATTCCTGTGTTTTTAGGGTGGTGGTGGACTGGGGTGAGCGGAAGCTGTGACTTCGCGGGATACCAAGCTCTGCACGAGACGAAGCAACACAAGATAGACTCAGCAGGTCAGAAAAACTGTGCTTTAGAAACCCTTATAAATATGATCAGATGCTAGCGATCGCAAGCTTTCACGATGGAGAAGGACCATCTTCCACTCACGCCAAATGTTGTGAGGGGTTTGAACGACAAGCTCTACGAAAAAAGGAAGACTGCAGCTCTTGAAGTTGAACGGTAAGAATAGTACGACACTCACTAGAATGTTCGTGTTTCGACATACACTTCGAACAAATGCTTTTGACGAGATTTGGAAACCGTTAAATGATGTTAAACCCCACCAAATAACTCTTTAAAGCATGTTTTAAGTATTTCAACTCAACTTTTAGACTTATACCTTCGTTGTTTCAACTTTTGTTGGGAATATTTCCCAAGCATGTTCAAGTAAACTGCAATGTCTTCTTGTCAAAATCTCGAGCTTTCTCTTTTCTTTCGTAGTATGGTCAAAGAATTTGTCGCGAACAATGACGTAAAACAGATCAAACGATTAACAATCGTACTGGCCGAAGAATTCGCCGTATCACATAACAGCCATGCGAGGAAAGGAGGATTGATTGGACTTGCAGCAACAGCAATCGCCTTAGGCAAGGTAGGAGGAAAAGACCACTGGACTAGTGCATAAATGACGGTAGATTTTCGATGCTAATTATGTCAGGTGGATTGAATATGATGATGATTATTATTCCTTATGAATAACTGCCTCGTGTTTGACGCATGACGTCTGTTTTTTAATGAATTAATTTTAATGATCTTTATTGTCACGTTATTAAGTCTATAAATGTAATAAAAAAAATCTTTGTTTATGTTAATAAACACATTGATTTCAAAATCTTAAAAGACCTTTTCAAAATGTACAAAATGAACTTGGCAAACAGGTGGCTTTGAAATTTTTTCATCATTTTTAAAGACAATTAACTCTGGGTTTTATTTTGGGAGGTTTTAGGAATATTTAATCAAATATGTTTTTAGGTCAGAGATAAATTAATTAAGGCTGAATCGAAGAAGAGATAAGATGAAATAATTTGACTGTCAGTGAAAAACTTAACATCCTGTCTGTTTATGGTACTTCTGAGTGCTTGACAAATGTGTGGGTTAACTTGGACAAAAGAGGCTGCTAAAATAAAGAAATGATTTATACTCCAATTCATTCTTTATTTGTAGTTTTCATTGACAAAATTATCCTACAATGAAAGTAAAACAAGAAGGATTAAATTTTATCTCACATAAATTATTGTTTTTGATTTTGGACCTGTAATAAATACCACACTTAACCAAGGCTTTACGTTCAATTTTGCAAGGGAATATATTCTAAAGAACACTGTCTTTGCTAGCTACCATAAAGCATTGTGTCTCTGAAACTATTTTGCAAAGACAACATTGTTTCTGATATGACCACTCTTTCTGAGTTTCCTGGATCAGCCTCAACTGTTAACATTTCTATTTTTTTATCAAGGTTTTTTAGATTTCCGAATTTTGAGAACTGCTTTCTGTAAGCACTGTCGCCAGCTTAACTTGCCAATGTTTTCATTGCTACGCGCTGTGCAAGACAATATAGTTGTGAAATCAGGCAATATACTGCCTTCAAACAGAGTATGTAAAGCAGGGTTTGAAATAACAGCTGGTCAAGGGACAATGTCTGGCAAGAATTTTTCTGGTCAAATCTTTCCTGTGTCAGTAATTTTGACCAGTAATGTTGAGCCAGAAACAAGGTGTGACTGCGCTAAAACTTATTTGGCCAAGCATTTTGACCAGTAACTGACCAGTTATTACTATACTTCAAGCCCCGTACACTGAACAATATGTTTGATTGATGGTAGTCTATTGCTTGATTACCCTGTCATGACTGTTGTCTCAATCAGTGCGTAACAATTAAATGTGGTTAATTTTAAGCAAATTTAACTTGGATTGTAGTTGGTCAGCGGCTTTCTGGTCTGTGCATGCATTCCAGTGACCTCGCCTCGTGGTCACTGTTCGCCATTTTGCTGTTGCTTGTAGCTTTGCTCTCGTTTGCCGTTAAAACAGCGGTAAATACTACAGTGACATAGTTTTGTATATATATATTTACTGTAGTAATGTCTTATTGATAGGATGCAGGACTGTACCTCAAAGAACTTATACCACCTGTATTATCCTGTTTCTTTGACCAAGACAGCCGTGTGCGTTATTATGCCTGTGAAGCGCTGTATAACATCGCAAAGGTTGCTAGAGGGTCCGTCCTTCCTTATTTTAATGATGTTTTTGATGGCTTGAGTAAGGTTAGTAGGGATATAATTATTAAATAGAGCAAATTTTGTATGAGTGTGAAAAGACATGGCAGGGTTACAGTAAGGTGTGGTCAGTGCCGTATGTTTTTCATAGTCATACAATAACTGCATGCTCTATCCGTCATGCTGTCTTATCTACATTATTTATAAAAATTGTGAGCCAGATTGAGGTTCCTTAGGGCTGTCCTCTTGTTTCTGAGACTTAACAGCACAACATGCAAAAGTATGACGACATTTAATATATACATTTATTGTATATGTACACACTTTTGTGTACAGGCTTTTGTATAAAACTAACCCATTTCAATTTGAAGCTTTCTGGTTTTACCAAATAAGGCATGTAAAGGTCATTTGGCAGCAAAAAGCCTGTGCTTACAGTAGAAGTATGCAAATACATTAAAATAATGTGGTCATACTTTTGCCCATTGCACTGTAACAACCTCTAGATGTCTAGATATCTGAGTCTTGTTTCCATTTCCATCAAAAAATTATTACACGATATATGTGTCTGGAGTTGCCTTAGTTACGAAAACTTGAAAAGTACTCCTTGTCACTTCAAGAAATGTATAATTATTTGTTGTTTTATATTAACAGCTTGCAGCAGATCCAGACCCTAATGTCAAGAATGGTGCTGAGTTGCTGGACAGATTAGTGAAGGTCAGTTATTTGTTTTGTTATGTTTCCGGGACCTTAGTTTACTATCTCATTCAGATTGGAGACTCTTAGTAAAGCAAACAAAATTGTTTCATTTTTGATGCTCAGGCCTCCCCCCTTAAAAATAGATTTTTACTTTGGTTCTAGGGTAATAAGGTATTTTGGGGAGGGGGGGGGGGGGGTTGAGGAATAATTGGCAATTTCCATTCTGCCTTACCCAAAAAAATTTAAAAAGAAAGAGGTACTGTAACCTCTTGATATACAAACCACAGGTTTGTCACTCCAATGATAATGTTCAAAGTCTAATGACCCTCTCTTTTGAGTGCTAAACCCCCCTGCTCTGCTCCCCTCCCCCTATTAAAATCAACCCTATATTTAATCCATGATTGATTTCCAGAAACTAAGGTTTCTCTTGATTTCATCTTAATGAAATTGAATTCAATGGTACTTGGTTATTATAGTCTGTAACCATATGGTCCTGGCAGATAATGGATAGGGATTGAGTTATGTGCTACACCTGTTGATGCGTCTGTTCAAACATACTTATCCCACTGTATTTTTAGCATCAACAAATCAATGTGTTTATTAGATGGTTGTAATTTTGAAAGGTGGAAGCCAAAACAAACCACGCATTATTAAATTGTCTGTATTTTTTTGGGTTCTTGCAATACAAAGTGTACTAAATTTGTTGATGATTTGTTTTTCAACAGGACATTGTGACAGAGAGCTCGTCATTTGATTTGATATCTTTCATGCCGCTACTCAGAGAAAGGATCTATACAACAAACCCCTATGCAAAGCAGTTTCTTGTGTCTTGGGTAATTATTTCTTAATCTAGTGGATTTTGGTGGTAAATTCATGTCCAAGTAACAATAGAACGACAATAGAAGATAAAACAATACATACAATATAGGACAATACACTACAATATAATACATGTATTGTATTCCACTTGAACATGGATTTATAACCTTAATGGTCACCTTCTCTTTGAATTCTTTGTTTCAATAGACCTCTTTAGCTTCGTATGCAAATTTCCCATTTCAAACCACATGACATTCCCTTGAGAAATGTTCTTTTATTAAAATATTTACACATGAAAGAATCAACTCCCAAGAGTGGCATCACATGGTCTGAATGGGCACAACAAACAACGAAGCTAAAGAAGCCTATTATTACTTCTTTCATATGAATTTTTCTCACCTCATCAGAATACACAGAATCAGAATATTGCGACCAATTGGAATAACTATTGTTCTGGACTGACTAGCCTCTTGTTCACGAGGAAATATAAAAGAGTTTTAACATGTATGAGAGTCTAGTCAGTCCAGAACAATAGTTATTCAAATAACTATTATTGGTCACCATATTTCAATTCGGTGTATAGAAAGACAATGGCCCCTTCGCAGTAATAGTTCATGCACCCCTACACCTGTGCATTAGTAATCAATGTACTATCATTTATCTCTCTCTCTAACTTTGAATTGCATTCTTCTTTGTTGTCTAGCTTATGGTTCTTGCTTCAGTTCCTGACCTGGACTTGATAGGCCATCTACCAGAGTTTTTAGATGGATTATTTGTGATATTTAAAGATCGCAGTGGAGAGATACGAAAAATGTATGTGATATTGTAATGATAATAATGATAACTAACTTTATTTTTTTGAGGGTAAACACAAAAATATAATACTATGGATGTCACTGAAGTTAGTTTTCATGGCACAAAATGTCACTGTCATGCCCTAAAACATCTACAACTCTGCCAACAAACAACAATGGTTTACTCTGCATTCCTTTCTCCATGGGTGAGCATCTTTTTGATAAGTTGTATGGAAGAAAATTATCAAAAGGATATCAACACATGGAAAAAGGAATGCAGACTAAAAATGTTGATGTTTGTCGGCGGAGTTGTAGATGTTTTAGGGCATGACTGTGATATGTTTTTCTGGTGTGAAAAACCACTTTGGTGACATCTGTAGTACGGATAATAGAGGCTTTGCACCATCATGTGATAGCAGCCATGACAGGAGGCAGTAAAAATAGAGTCTTTCCCTCTGGGAAACTGAATTCTTTCTCATGTAAATCATATTAGACCAGATTCAATTGTTCCTGCCTCCTGTACATGTCATGGTTGCCATAATGTGATGGTGCAAAGCCTCTATAAGTGGCCTTATTTTGCCAAAAAAATATTTCTGCATTGAAGGAATAATTGTTGATGCTGGAAACATTTTAATAATTATTTGATGTGGATGACAGGTGTGAAGGACTGCTTGGGGAGATCTTACGAGAAATCAAGAAGTCACCAGACACTGTTAATTATGCCGAGTTAGTCAACATTCTAGTGCTTCATTCACAGTCTGAAGGTAAGAAGAAAGATTGAAGGCTTGATAAACTTTTTCAGCTTGGGTAGAATGTTTTGACATTTAAGACCATTCATCCTTCCATCCATTTTTTCATTCACTAACGTTTTCATTCATTTGTTCTTTCAATTGATCATTCAGTCATCCATTCAGTCAGCTTCGCATCTCCCTGTGTCTTCCTCCCTTCCTTCTTTCTTTCTTTCTTTCTTTCTTTCTTTCCTTCCTCCCTTCCATTTATTCTTCCATCATCTATTTCTTCTTTCACTATTTCACTCAATAATCATTTGTTCTTTCAACTGACTATCCCTTCAGTCAATCATTCAGCTTATAGCATCATCCTCTAATTCTTTTCAGATGAAGTAATACAATTCACAGCCTTAACCTGGATCAAAGAATTCATTGCCCTATCTGGTCGTACCATGTTACAATTCAGCGCGGCAATCATCCAATCAGTCCTCCCCTGTATTTCATATGACCAGGACAAGCTCAACATCAAAGAAGTAGCCACAACAGTGAACCAGAGCTTGATGCGGTTAATCACCGAGGACGACGATAAAACATTTGAGGCAGATACGGTATCTATGGAATGTGATGATATCACTGTTGTACAGATTCAGCTAGATCTGGGTCCTGTTGTTGAGGTTCTTACAAAACAGTTGGCGCACAAATCAATACCAACTCGAATTGCAATGCTGAGATGGGTCTTACAGCTACATATGAAGACACCAAACAAGGTATATAACATATTACATTTCAAAGCATTAGTGTTTTTTATTTCTAATAATTATTATGATCTGCTTCTATATTATTTCCATTTATAATGAAATTATAAAATGGAAATTACACTCCTGTTAGCTTTATTGGCTTCTAAACTTTTAGTCATTCCATTTCCACAGCTTTTCCAACATATTGAGAAATTATTTCCTGAATTATTAAAGACCCTATCAGACCCATCAGATGAGGTATGTATGTTAAAACCAGATAATGTTACGAGGGAATTTATTATGAAATTTTTGGGGGTTGTTAGGTGGGCAGGGCAGGGGGTAAGCTTTAAAATATACAACATTAACTGGCTGCATAACCAGCGTGGTTGGTCCTTGTAGTGTAGTGGTTAACACGTTGGACTAGTATACTGAAACCGTGGGTTCAAGTCCTGCCAAGGGCATATGATATTTTTCTCTTAATTCTTTAAGAGGGGGTTGAGTTTAGACAATTATAATATTTTGATTTACACATGCACATTGTTTCATTTATCTGTTTACACAGTGTAGGCAGATAGCATCAGATATGCTTTAGGTACTGATTGATCTGCAAGCAAAAACAGATACCTTTAGATCTGTAAGCAGAAACCTTTTACAGTCAAACTAAGAAAACCATGAACACCTAAAATATGTCTGGAATGTTTATGTTTTTTGATCACAGTGCAGTAAGCAAAGTTTTTTCCCGTTTAAAAATTTCAAACTATATCATATTTTAGTTTTATTCTCGTGAAATTAGAGATTTCTATTCAAGACAGATGGATACACAACAGAAGGATTCAAAACAAACTCTTTTCATGGTGGTGGGAAACATCTTTTTTAAAAGCAACAGTTTAAATAAACATTCTAGACATATTTTAGGTGTTTACGGTTTTCTTAGTTTGACTGTAAATGGACAGACAGTTGTGCGGTTCCCAGAAATTCTTCCCATATTTAATGTCATACAAACTCCTATTCAGCAGACGCTCTTTATTAAGTGGACACCAGGCAAGGTCCTAAAGGTGTCCACTAAATAGTGGTTGTAAGATTAATTGAAAATCAAAAAAATTGAGTGGTAATTGGAGTAAGAAGCATGTTGGCATTGAAAGGATTAGAAGGTTTTCTTTTGCTTGGCTTATGTCTATGCTTATGAAGAGCAGTTTTCACTTGTAATTTCATGCATGGACTGCTTCGATTCTGATGCAAGTGAAAAACAACCTTTACACTGCTTGAGTTTTCTGCTGGAGTTTGTGCTGCAGATAATATCTATTATAATTATTATTATCATCATTGAGTCAGTTTGTTCTGTTCACTGACAGTCTTTTTCTTTCATATTCACCTAACGGTGGCTTCTCCTCAGGTTGATATATCTCATATCCACCTCGGTAATGGTATATAACCTTTACATAATGGCTGTTATATTTTTTTCATAGGTTGTTCTACTGGATTTAGAAGTTTTAGCTGAAATTTCAGCATCACTTGCGGGACCTCCAAGGAACAGCCCCCCGTCAAGCATGATTTCATCAAATTCTCCACCATCACCAGAAGAGTCCAGCGTACTCCCTCGTCAACTGAACAAATATTTTCATCAATTTATGCATAGTCTTATGATGCTGTTCAGAAAAGATAGAAAGCTTTTGGAAGAAAGAGGATCATTTATATTAAGGTAATTTTCTCAACTTTTGAGGGGTCTAAACCCTGGGGGGGACTCCCTTATAAAAGGGGGTGAGGGTCCTCGTCGTCCCTTTTAGGGTTTGGGTTTGTGGTCCCGCTTAGGGTATAAAATCAACAACAATGCTTCTTTTCAAAGACTGATTCTGCATAAACTCATACAAGCATACAGCATTTGATGCTAGTATCAAAATATGAATAAAATCGAGAAACTGATCCAAATTGATACGTTATTGATTGGTCCCTCTTAGGGGTGACATTTCGTCACTGCCACGCCCATCATCTCAAAATACAGGTCCCTTTTAGGGGTCATTTTCAGAATTTCCGACGAGGACCCCGCCCCCTTTTATAATGGAGTCCCCCAGGGGTCTAAATATGCAAATGTATCACTCGCTCACTCACTATCCTGTTAGCATTGTCTTACTACATCATCTGCTTACGCTATCTGCTTACTGCTGATGTTAATCCACTTGTATATTACACCTCTTTAGTTTCATATGCAAATTGCCTATTACAGACCACATGACAATCCCTTGAGAAATGTTATTTTATTCAATTGAATATTAATTTTACACATGAAAGAATCAACTCCCAAGCCCGGGGGGTACTACCACCCCAACTTGGGTGGGGGTGTACCGCCAGGTCCTCAAAACCCTGACCCTATCCCAGACCTAGAATTTTGATTTCATATACCCTACCCCAGACTAAACCTACATTTTGTTGACATGCAAAAAACGGTTATTCAATAGATTTCAATAACTATTTGGCAATTGTTTAATTGAATTTAGATCGTTTATTTTTTGTGCCGGCAGAAAACGTAGCCTACCAGGCGAAAACAACTAAAACATAACCCTATCCCAGAAAAAATGTCAAAAAGATACCCTATCCCAGACAAAAACCTTACCCTTCCCCAGAAAAATTGTAAAAAAATAATACCCTACCCCAGACCTAAAAGCCAAAAAACCATACCCTATCGGGCGGCACATACCCGTATAGCAAATATAGGGGAGTACCCCCCCGGGCTCCCAAGAGTGGCATCACATGGTCTGAAATGGGCACAACAAACAACAAAGCTAAAGAGCCATTGTTAATATTTTGTACACTTTTCTGGATTTCAGGCAATTATGTTTGCTGTTATATGTAGAAGACATTTACAGATCTCTATCAGAAATTCTTCTTCAAGAAGAGGACTTCCAGTTTGCTGCATTGATGGTTCGGTATCTCAATATGATATTATTGACGTCAGGAGAACTCTTTGATCTGAGGGTACAACTGAAGGAGCTTAGTACTGCTGTGAGTAAACTTATTTTTCATACATTAGATTGATTGATCATCTCTGGTTTTTATTATATAGTTTAGATAGTATCACAGTATGTCTTGTCTATGCTGCATAACAGTGCTCGATACACAGAAGTGCAGAGCATAAATAAAGTATAGTCTAGATTAAAGAAGAGACATGTTCTCTGTTACTACGAGTAAAATCTGTCTGATGAGTGCACAAGCATGAAACTCGGAGTAACAGAGAACATGTCTCATCTTTAATCTAGACTATACTATAGTTTAGATAGTATGTACATTCTGATTGGTAAAGAGCTGTGTTGTAGTAGTGCCTTGAATAGACCCTATTCGAATATGGCGTCTATGACGTCAAACAAGGAGAATGATAATGTCCTGGATGTCGAAACTTAATGATTTCCACTAGCAGCATCCGGGACTTCAATGTCCCAGATTTCAAAACACAATCATTATCACTCATAACAACTGGGACATACTAGGACTCCTCGTTTGACGTCATAGACGCCATATTCAAAAAGTGTCTATTGCTTTGTGTGTAATCAACCAGAATATCACATTTAAGTGTGCTATTTTATTTTGGAGATCTTTTTTAAGCAGGGTATCTTATTGTCCATCTTTTACATACAGCCCTCAACACTAGCTTATCATTGCTCCCTTTATCTTTCAGGAAAGCTGTTCCTTGTTCTGTTGTTTGTACAAGTCCTGGTGTCATAATCCTGTAGCGACAGTTTCTTTGTGTTTGTTAACACAGAACTATCATCATGCTTGTGATCTTATCCTGATATTGTATCCTTTTATTAAGCTTCAATTCATGCAGGATAGTAGGGATGTATCATTATCCTGTGTCCTCATGCCATACTTTCTGAACTTACACGTTACTTGTATTTCATTACTTTGTTCTCTTTTTCTTAACAACATTTTAGTGGTGATTTGGAAGTGAATGTAGACTTTTTAGTACAAATAGACAAGCTTGTTCAACTTATAGAATCTCCAATATTTACTTGTAAGTAGAAACAATGTGAATAACATCTCCTCCCATGGCCATCCAGGGGGAGGGGGGGTTGATAATCCTAGATACCTCTAGTCAAAGCTGTTCTCACAACCACCCCTATTTATCACCACGATTTTGAAACCCCATTTGTATTGCTGCTTATAAGAGTCTGTTGTCATTATTGACCAAGCCTAGCTAGTTATGACCTTTACAACCACTTTTCCAATGAACTGAGGTGGTTGACTGGGATTGTAACACCTTCATTTCCACCTCTGTTGTGTCCCCACTTTCCAGCTTTCTAATAATTAAGAAAGAATAATTAAGAATGAGTATTCATGACACTCAATCATCATTGGTTTCTTTGTTTCTTTTTACCAGATCTAAGACTGCAGTTATTGGACACTGAACATAACTATTTCCTATTAAAATCACTGTATGGTCTTTTAATGCTGTTGCCTCAAAGTGATGCATTCACAACATTAAGACACAGACTGGACTGTGTACCTAATGGACGTGTTCTCACAGAACAAATACACAGGTACAAATACTTTTTCTTTTGATGTTATTCTGGAGCCAGTTGTACAAAGCCTGAATAGTGCTATCTGCCAGATAAATTCTATACACTGGATAACTCTTATTCTGTGGATAACTTTATCCAGGCTTTGTACAACCGGCTCCTGGTACTATAGAAGCCACTGTAGCGTGGAAATGCCTGGGGAAAAACATGCCATTGTCACACCCACAAATATCAATATATTCAACTGCATCCCTAAAGGGACATGCAACTTGGAAATTTCTTGAATTTTTTCTTGTGCACCTAAATGATTGAATAGTCCCTTTCACAGTTCCCTGCGCCATCTTGAAAGGTAACTGTGCCTTTGCATTGAAGCGTGATGAATGATGAGCTTGAAATGATAGACCTTTTTTAACATCTTAGGGGCTGGTCATTATTTATGTGGGGAGTGGGGGGGGGAGAAATCAAGGGGCGTCAGGCTTATATTCTTAAAAGAAAGGGGATGGGTCAAAATAAAATTTCAGTTGTAAAAATGCAAGAGTATATTCAAGCAAATGTAAATGCACAAGAATATATTCAAGCTAAAACAGGTATTCGGACCCAAGCTATGGAATGAGGGAGGGTTGTTGGGGAGGGGGAGAGAGGTTGAATTCCATCTAGGTTGGGTCAAAAATTAATTTTTAATACTTCAAGGGGTGGGTCAGGGAAAAATGTTTTAATGCAGAGACCCCCCCCCCCCCCCCACATAAATAATGACTGGTCTCTTAGAAAATAATTATTATTCACATTCTCATGTCATTTCAAGGTCACTGTTCCTCTCAGTTCTATGCAAATTAAGGCATGGCTACCTTTCAAGATGGCACACTAGGAAATGTGAAGGGACTATTCTTCCTATAAAAACAATTTTTTTTAAATTTGTACTTTATTTCATATTATTTTGTGTCATTTTTTTACTTTGTAATTTATGAAATGTGGCTTTTAAAAAAGGGCTTCAAGTTTGCTCTTGTTTGCTCTATTATCAAACCACCACTAAGGAATGTAAGGAATGTAGGTTACCTTGACCAATGAATAGATTAATGAAACTTTTGATTCATTTTCCAATACATATTTGTTGTATTTTTCAGAGATGAAGTGCGACAAGACTTTGAAACCCGAGAACATGTTCAGAGAATTAACTTTGAAGATTTGAAACAACACTTTATATCAGTACAGAAGAAACACATGGTAACAAAGCATAAGAGATCAACGCAACAACAGCAGAATCTTCTCAATAACTAGTACATCTTGCAGCTGTACGTCAAGTGAAGTCAAAGAGGCATGGGTGAGCTACACCAGAAGAGCTTTCAGGATCATAGAATACCAAACTTTGACCTCCTCAAATTCAAAATTTTGCAACTCAGTTTTGAAATATTCATATTTGAAGAGAACACAACATTTCCTTGGCATTTCTGCAAACTTTAAGGTTGTTGCAAGCTGTAAAATGAAAAATGGGCATTTACGCTCCGAAAATCCCCATACATTTTCAATCTCAGCAGTTTTTCAGCAGGGTATTCAGTAGGTTAACAGTGTCCTGTTACCCAACAATCTACCAACACCGATTTGGGGGCTGTTTTCTTTACTTTTACCCTCTTCTTTTAAGCAGAGCACAGTCTTTCACTGTGGCTAATAGGTATTCAGTGGTGACAAACAACCAAACAATTTCCTGACATCTTATATAAGACCCGGTTCAAACGTCAAAGTTTTCATGAGCCAAACCTAATACCAGTAAGATTCACACATAGATTGACAAATTTCTACTATTGATTGATTCAGACGTCCAACCGTCAGCATACCTTATTCAATCAATCCAAATAAATATTTTGAACCAAGCATTTAAGAATAAAATACATAAAATAATTGATTAAAATAAATGTATTAGGATCAGTTCATGAGAAAGTTCGTCGTTTGAATCAGAGCCAATCCAAAGTCATTATTCCCAACTGCTCCAGTTGATCTTAATGGCTAGGTCAACCTTACTACAATGTGTCAAAATTAATTGATTCAGACGTTGTACTTCTCATGACCTTAATTCATGGTATTAGTAACTATAGGTATGGCTCATGAGAAGTTTGACATTTGAACTGGTCTAAGGGCATTAATATAATGACTGTATAGGTTGCCATTTTCCAGTCAGACTGTTCTGGTCACCTATGAAATAACTGTCGTCTCTGACAACACTAAAGTATACTATCTTGATGCCATGTATATATTTTTAGGCTTTCTATTTCAATGAATAAAAGATAATTAGATAAATTTAAGATAAATTAAGCCATTGATAGATTTTTTTAGAAAAAAAAAATGATAAAAAACTAGTGAAGCTTTCAACTTTTGAACTTTTCTTGTTCTCCAGAAATTGGTTTGTAGCGTAATTCCTTTTACAATTTCTAACCTGAACCTTAGTTTTCTTGTTTCCATAATTTTGATGAGCACCAGCTCTTTGCAGAAAAATATATTTCATAAAATCTCCACCGATAATATTTTTAAGCGCAAAAAAATCAATGTCAAAGATTATTTGCTGCTCTTGGAAAATCTAATATTATAATATTATGTGATACTAAAATATTGCCTGTTTAAAATGGACTGTCGAGATACCTGTGTTTGTAATTGCTTCCCCAATAGCTACTGGCATTAGTTGCCTTCGCTGACCCCCCACACACACATTTTCTGAAGTTTAAAGAGGTTTGGCTGAAGACTTTCCTATATTTTCTCAATATGAATGATGGGTTTGAAAAATAATAGTTCTTCATATTGATTAGTTAATTTAGATGATATGAGGTAGTTAAATGAAATAAAAATATATCTTATAGTTTTAATGAATTATTATTATAAGGTTTTTGCCATTCAAATTATTGATCATCTAAAAATTATACTGGTAAAGTACTTGGTAAAAAAAAATAAAAAATAAAAAAATGAAACATATTCTAAAAATTATAATTCTCATTCAATTTTAAACAATTATAGAACCTTGAGCAAGTAACCTCAAAGCAGCTCAATTTGGAGGACAAAACGAAATAATTTCAATCTCCTGAGAATTCGAAACCTATCGTTTTGTTCTTCAAATTGAGCTGCATTCCAAATTGCTGCAAGGGTTATGGGGTCTAATGGATGAGGTTGAGCATGATATTGTAAATTATCAGGACCAAGGCCATGCAGTTTGTCCAATTGCTTTCCCTTCACTCCCTTCTCATTCTATTCCCTTCCCTCCCATTTTCCAACCATCCCATTATGTCTGCTGACAGCTGCAGTCTCTGCAAACTTCGATAAATATATCTAATAGAATCTATGCAGTCCTAATCTGAAAGGTAAACATGATTCTTATTTGATTTTCTATTTTTTGTTATTGTTCTCTACAAAATACAAAAATTTAGCGAAAAGAAAAAATAAATGACAAAATTCAATGTTGTTGTTATGGGATCCCTGTGTTGCACGTGACTTGTTTCAAGCGCGCGTGGCGGGTAAACAAATTTGTATTCCTTCTGTGTTTTTAAACTATTTTTCTTCAAAATGAAGCTTCATTTAAACCATCTTCCACCTTAACTACAACTGTATTACTTCTACGAGGCTTTCACATTGACAAAATCTGGAAAACATTCAAAGAACGAGGCAAAATCAAGATTTTGGGTCAATGTTCGTTGGAAGTGTGTCAGACATGACAGACGACAGGAACGCAAAATTTCTTTGAAATTTTAGGTAAAAAGGCTTCTTTTTAAACTATTCTCATATGTTTTATAATATATTTTAAGATGTTTTATAGGAAAAGTCAGCTAGGATGAGTTTATCGTGTTATTTTGTATGCGTTAAAAAAATTTTTAGAAATTCTTAAAAGTTGAATGAAAATATATTTGTATTGCAGTTATATAGTAGTAATGGAAGACCTGAAGTCTAGGGTCCTAACGTTTATTGAAGAAAACCAAAGTTTTGAAGGAATTCTATCAGAGGTAAGAACTTGAGATGTGATTGGCTGATGAGACAAAGCAAGGTGCAACTATTTGGTCATGCATTGATTGTGACCTTGTGAACAATCACTTATATATTATCGTGCAAATGATTGCACATTGTTTGGTGTATCCACAGTGCTTAATAAAATGGCAGCTAAGTCACCGTGGTCATGATGACTGGCCAAATTAGTTTTAGCTTGGCCATACCTCTGGCTCAATGTTACTGGTCAAAATGTTCAGCAAGGCAAATATTTGACTGGACAAGTTCCAACTCTGGCCAGAAATTGTCCGATGCTTGCAATAATTTTAAGCTCTGATCCAGGATTCTCCATGAGGGGTTACTACCCCCTTAAATATTCAACCCTTCCTCCCCTCTACCTTAACACTGTCAAATAGGAAGGGAGTCATAAAGACCCTAGGACCCCCTGGATATGCCTCTTCATCGCTGTAAAAAAGTTGCTTTCTAACAGAAATGTCAATGCATCTGGTAACATAAAGGTAGAGTATAGCCTGGTAATGCCACCATAGGTACCAGTCCTCCCTGGATGCCATTCCATTGCCGACATGCCATAAGAATTGAACTTCATTCAACTTCCACAGGCATGCAATTCCCTCCCACTGTTAAGTTCTAATTCCCCTCCTATGAGGTGATTGGGGAAGGTTTTTAGATTTTCATCCTTTTTTGCTTATTTAGACATATGATGAAGGCAAAATGTCTCCAGAAAGTTTGCAGTTTGGATTCAAGGCGGATTCTAGTTGTGATGGTAATGTTTTGTTAGAAAATTATTTGACATCAAAATGAATGTGCATACACTATCCAACTGGGACCTTTCTTACAAAGTAAACCTGTATAATGTCTGTATAATAACCCAAATAAAGATTGATTGATTGACTGATAGCTTGATGTAAAGTGAAAATTGGAGCCAATCAGAAGAGATAAGAATCAGTATCATATTGATTTCAGCCTATGGCCATATTAGAAACAAATAGTGGATCATACGGACAGGGTTCAAAATAACGGCCAGTCATACACTGGTCAAGATGTGTAGTGGCTAGCCTACAGTGTTACAACACAACACAACACAACACAACACAACACAACACAACACAACACAACACAACACAACACAACACAACACAACACAACACAACACAACACAACACAACACAACACAACACAACACAACACAACACAACACAACACAACACAACACAACACAACACAGCACAGCACAACACAACACAACACAACACAACTGACACAGCAAAGCAAAACACGACACTACACAACACTACACAACATAACACAACACAACACAACACAACACAACACAGCACAACACAATACAACACAACACAACACAAAAATGTCCGGCGTATGATATTCTATTTTATTTTTTTCAAATATGACCGGTGAACATGTCCATTTAAAACCATATTTGACCAGTCAAGTACCAAATTTGGCTGGATATTGACCATTGACCAGCCGTCATTTTGAGCCCTTATGAAGTAAAGAGAAAGTATCTTGCATTATGATCTTAGACACCTTTGTGCGCTGGTATATCAGGTGTCAGTGCATATTAAAGCCATAGAATTCATTACCTAGAAATTCAAGACTTTCGAAAGCCTAAGGAGTCACCTGGATTGGTCCTGGATTTGATATCTGCACATTGAAAAAAAATTTTTTACACATCTTTCTATGATTAATATAATTTTTTGTTGCATTATTTTGATTCCAGATTGTGTACATATATTGAAAAGCCAGGCCAAGAGAGCTTCCTGTCCACTAGACCTCTTGGCTGCCGAGTCCTTGGCTAAAGGATTGGTTAAAGAAATCTTAACTGGTTACCATGGAAATCATCAGCAGTTTCTTGACCAGAGGCAAAATGTATGTATGTAGTTGTAGGCCTCGAAGGCATCAAGCTGAAACGATGTCGCTGCAAAACTGAGGTGTCGTGAAGCCTGTGAAAATTGCTCCAGCTCTTCATTTAATGTCAAACCAGGGAGGTGGTCAAACTTATATGATTAAGTCAGAGATGGGAATCAAACCCAGACCGCAGCAGTGAGAGGCAAGTGGTAAACCACTATGCCACCCATGTTACGTCCCTATCTTTTTGAATATCTCTCCTAATTTATCTCTCAATTTTTCTTCGTAGGCTGTTCTTTCTACTGTCATAAAGATCATCAAGAACCTTCTGTCAGAGAAGTCTTTTAACAGGGTCCACTTTGCCAAGTGTTTGTCCTCAGAAAACAGACAAGAGGTATAAGCAATCACAAATGATATACATTGATTCTGAACATGGTGGACACATGTGGTTTTCCCAGATCAAGGAGGTGAAAATGAGGCTAGTCAGTCATCTGTGATCTGTGATCTGATTTTTCCCTTAGGCATCACTGAAAATGATTCTTAATGGAATTAAACACCAGTAACAAAGATGAAGTCTGAACGATGAATAAAAAACACAGATCACAGACAACTGACTGGCCTTGTTTTTGCCCCCTTGATCCAGGCCTTCCATTAGTGTCCGCTATGTTCAGTTCAGTTCAGAATCAGTGTATTAGGTCTTTGCATTAAATTCATTATCTTAGCCCTACAAAAAATCATGACATGGTCTAAAAGCTTTTGATAATGATTACTACTAAGGGGTCATTTTGTATTTTATTTTTCTATTTTATTAACGAAAAAACTTAGTATTTTGATTCCTTATCAAATCTTCAGGAGCACATCCTTCCTATAGAAGTGTTCTGGAGACTCCACACCTGTCACATCTTGTCCTTCAATACATATCTAGCATGGTAAGAATTATGCTTTCAGCATTCTGGGGGAGGAAAAATGGAGAACCTGAAGCCACGTGTCAAACAAACTGTTTTAAATGAGATGTGTACAGGAATTCAACCTGCGACTATCATGCATACTGTACTGTAGCTGCCTTGTAAGAAAGGGTTATGTCTTCATAATGAAATGACTTGCAATTGTTTTTGACAGGTGTCAATCATTCACACATAACCTGTACATTGTAGTTGCAGCAGTTGTATTAAAATGGGACTTTGATCAAAGTACGACATCTGCTCTAAAATATTTTTAATTTATTATAGACCCATTTGAAAAATGGTCGCCTTCATTTACATATTTTCTAAATTTAATGCCTCAAGAGAAACAAAACATGTCAATTGAAAGAAGATTAGATAAATAAGGATTCTGTGAAAAATCTGAGACAAAAAAATGATTATTTTGTGCAAATGTGTGTAAATGACAGCAGTATTGATCAGCAAAATCTCACAGTTATATCTGTGAATTCATTCTGTAATAACTTAAAAGAAAAAAATACCACAGCATTGAGACTTTTCCTGTTCACTCACTTTTGGATGATCTTTCTGGTAAAAGAGATGTACTGATAAATTTTTTGATAGACAAAGTTTGAAAATAAAAGGTGAAAAATCACCATTTTCGAATCGGTGAATAGTACTTCTTCAATGGCTTTCATGTGAGTTTGACATTAAGATAAGTCCCTCTGATAACATCCGCCAGAGATTCCCAAACGTAATGTTCAGTAGAGTTTACTGTACACATGAAAATCATTTTAAAAAACCTCATCCTAAGTTAATATTTATTTCCCTTTTTTCCAGCTGTTCCTTTAATCCATTATCATGGCAGGCAATAGCCAAGGGTTTGATAGATGTCTGCAATGCTATGCCACTCTCACAACAAGAAAGAGAGAAGCAAGAAAGCATGCTGTCAGGTATTCACTCTGAGTTTTCATTGTAAAGTTGGAAGACTCCAAACTTAACATTTATTTCACACTAAAATTCTAAGTGATGGCTTTCTGAGGAGTTTTTCTACCTTGGCATGGCAATTGTTGAAGAATCGAATCAAAACTCAAGTAGATAACATATTTTCTAGTTTGGAGTCAGAGTGAATAATGAACTCAATATTCGAATAATAAATTCATTAATGGATTCTAGGGGGGGTACCCTTGAGCTGTTTTGACTGTAACACTTCTCGATTGTTTTGCCAAGCATCTCATTTCCTATTTTTTCAATTGGAATTAATTGTGCTCAGTGATTGTTTTCGTCTGTTCACAGTACTTCTTGGTGTTGTTGTGCCTTTGGGATACAAGGATAAGGAGAAAGAAAAGGAAGCAAGGAGAACAAACCTGGAGAAGGTATAGTAAACTTGCAAATAAAATATATTACCTATTTTGTGGTGAAATCATCATTTTATACTCTGCGTCTCCATTATGCTAGGGCTAGCCACATCCAGTATGGCTGCAAATGATTTTTTTTCTAATGGTAGTTCATTGTTCAGGCCAGAGGAATACTACAGGTGTCACTGAAATTGGTTTTCAGCTAGAAAAACATGTCACGGTGACACCCTAAAACGTCCACAATTCCTCCATGGGTTGACATCCTTTTGATTAGTTGTAGAGAAGAAAATTATCAAAAGGATGCCGACCCGTGGAGGAAGGAATGTAGACTAAAACGTTGATGTTTGTCAGCGGAGTTATGACATTTTTTTCCGATGTAAAAACCCACTTCTGTGACATCTGTAGATTTGACCTGTCAAACCCAAGTGTAGCTAGTCAGGGGGAATCATTTAACAGTCAGGTGTTCATTTTCACTGGACATTTGTCCGATGACTGGCACTTATTTGCAGACTTGTTCCATGCACAAAAAATCTCACTTTTCATCAAGACAGTGATGTAAGCACATTGGTGACAGCTGTCAAACTTGACCCTCTTGTTTCCTCTTCATTCCAGTACCTGAAAAAGTCATTTTTGATCCATTTTTGATCCATTTTTTTGTATTTTTAACAGATTGCAGAAGATCTTCTTCAAAGTGTGATAGATGGTAAGGGATTTGATATATGATGCAACTATTGCATGAAATGTTGTTGGTGACAGACTTAAAATCCATTCAGTATGGTACAATCTCATATACATTTCAGAGTTCAAATCTATTAAGCTTTTGCTGTTGTATCACAGCATTAGACACTCACAACAGAGCTAAGCTCCAATTACTGTGAAGCCCAGGATTGAATTGGAATCTGGAAGTTGATTTTTGTGGAGGGAGGAAAACTGGAGAACCTGGAGAAAAACTCTCAAAGCACAGGAAAGAACCAACAAGCAACTCTACTCACATATGACACAGAGCCCAGTGGGACTCAAACCTGGGTCACATTGGTGAGAGGCGAGCCCTCTCATTGCTATGCCACCTGTGCTTCCCATTCTTGAAGGTTGTCGCATAAAGTGCTCAATTTTATATAGTTTCGTTATTTGAGCTATATTTCATTATGTAGCTATTTTTCACTCACTTTGCTGAAACCAATTTCAATACATTCCAAAATATTGAGGCCAGTTCAGTTCTTGTGTAGGCTAGTTTCTCTGTATTTTCTGCCTTACAATACACGCATCAAGCATTCCGTACTACTGCTCTAAGCGCATGCTCAGGGGATTAAAAAGTGAGATAATATTTTGTAAAACATGTTATATTTTAGTTGTATTTTTCTTGTCAAATGCAATTTTCATTAAATATTCAAGATCACGTACCGTTAAGCGAATTTCGAGTCAAAAAATATACCAAAAAATTGCATATCTTACAAAATATTATCCCACTTTTTAATCCCCTGAGCATGTGCTTAGAGCAGTAGCACGAAATGCTTGATGCGTGTATAGATATTTGCTAATTTACCTAATGTAACAGTAACTGTATTTCACCTGCAAAACATCATTTATACTTTTAAGGCCTCTTAACAATGTAGGTTCACATTTATTGATCAGGTTGCAGTGACTCTTGCATTTCTGCTGACATTAACAAAGAAGAGTCTAACAGGTGAGGCATTTGAAGTTGTGGATAATGTGCAGTTATAATCTTAAATAGTCACTGCCAAAAATGTGAGATGGTGAAATTGTGCTAACAGACCTGCAGTGCACGAACTTATTACAGCTTTTTTTCTTTTTTTTCTTCTTTGAACTTATGACAGCTGTAAAGAGGTAATGTAACTATATTTAACATTGGTAGTTCCTTCAGCTACAAAGCTGACAGTGCGCTCTCCATCAGTCCTCTGTTTTAAGGGTATTCAAAGCTTAAGCTTCACAGATTAGAGACAACTCCGAGCAGACATGGAGATCGTGAGGATCAAACTGTGAACCTCTACAGTAGCTGCAATGACCATGCACTTATCTACTGTGCTATGCCTACTCCTAAGTTTTAATATAGCATTGCAAAGTGCAGAGTAGCAAAAGCAGCTTTCTGCATTCAAAACTCTGCAACTTGCAATGCTGCAATGGAACTGCAACTGCTAGGTTATCTGGCCAGTTTAATGGGAGTTATTCCAGATAACCAGTACTTTATTTCTTGTGTATATTATAGGTTATAGGTTATATGCTTATATTTTAAATTTTAATTTATTTATAATTATTATTTATTCATTATTGTAAATTTCTACATTGAGCTGTCCATGGTAAAATAAAAAATTAAATTATTCTGCATGTCAATTCTCATGAAATGTGCTCTACTTATGGCACATCCCTTTCTTAATCTACAGGCTAGTATTGTTTGAAGTAATCAGAAGGATTCCTGACATTCCTAAATCCACCATGACGTCATTCTTTTCTGCTCAGTTACACAAATTGTTATTCAAGTCCATTCCTGGTAAGTCCTTCCTACATTTACCACTCTTTTCACTTCTACATGCTGACCGAGAAACAGTCACAACAGGGTAATCAGACAATATGGTCTGGCAATACACTGCCATCTGTCGCCCAGTTGGCTCAGTTGGTTGAGCACCGGACTATCATGTGTGAGGTCGTGGTTCGAGTCCCGGTCGGACCAACACTCAGGGTCTTAAAATAACTGAGGAGAAAGTGCTGCCTTTGTAATTACATCTGCAAACAGTTAGACTTTCAAGTGGCTCGGATGACCACTTTAAATGGAGGTCCCGTCTCTCCACACTTCATCACTAACCAATATCGGAGAGACGTAAAAGAACCACTGAGGACATAAAAAACCCTGGCAGTGACCACCCTCAGTGTCTACACCTTATACTAAGCACCTCTCATGATTGTAAAGTGCCTTTGATTATATAAACATAGAAAGGGCGCTATATAAATAATATATCATTATCATTATTATCTGTCAGAGTATGTAAAGTACCAAACAATTTGATTTCCTTGTCGTGATTGTTGTCTCAATCAGCACATAGCAATAATAATAGTGATTTGTAGTCATGACAACTTATATCATGCAAACTGTAAAAAATTTCCATTGTGACCTTAGTAGTTTTTGGTGTTGTTTTTTTCCTGACATTCCATAAAATAATGCTATTCATCCACTTGTAGACTCACAAACATCCTTTGCTGTGATGAACCAGAACAAATGGAGTTTTTCAGCTCTCTCACATGGAACAAGAACAAGATTTCAACAAGTAAGGAAAATTGACTTCAGTGCAAGAAATAGTTAATAAAAACTGATGTATTTTTTAGCAGGACAGATATATTTTGTAGCCTGTATTTCAGGCCAGATTTGAAAAAAGTGTTACTTTATCTGTAACCCAATAAAGATTCATTCATTCATTCATTCATTCATTCATTCATTCATTCATTCATTCATTCATTCATTCATTCATTCATTCATTCATTCATTCATTCATTCATTCATTCATTCATTCATTCATTCATTCATTCATTCATTCATTCATTCATTCATTCATTCATTCATTCATTCATTCATTCATTCATTCATTCATTCATTCATTCATTCATTCATTCATTCATTCATTCATTCATTCATTCATTCATTCATTCATTCATACATTCATTCATTCAATCATTCAATCATTCATTCATTCAATCATTCATTCATTCATTCAATCATTCAATCATTCAATCATTCATTCATTCATTCATTCTTTCATTCATTCATTCATTCATTCATTCATTCATTCAATCATTCATTCATTCATTCATTCATTCATTCATTCATTCATTCATTTATTCATTCATTTATTCATTCATTCATTTATTTATTTGTAATATTTGACCTGCCATTTTATTTTTTCATTTGGAACTTGGCTACCCATAAAGCCCAGTTCAAATATCAATCTTCTGATGAGCCGAACACATTTAAAACAATGGATAATAAGGCAGTCTTCTTTGATGTCATTAGGTTCGGCTCATGATCAAGAAGATTGACATTTGAACTGGGCCCAAGTAAGGTTTGAATTTCATTTTGATCATTGCCTTATTTCGTTCATAATTGGGTGGCATGGGTGGTGTAGTGGTTTACTGCTCGCCTCTCACCGCTGTGGTACGAGTTCAAGCCCTGGCTTGGGTCAGATCATATGTGAGTTGAGTTTGTTTGACGTGTTGTTCTCTCCTGTGCCACGAGGGTTTTCTCCGGGTTCTCCGGTTTCCTCCCTCCGTAAAAATCAACATGTGAGTTGAGAGTTGTATGCATAGAATATATAATGTAGTGGTAGTGTGTGTGAGAGACAGTGGGCCAAATTGGAAACCAGTATCATTAAGTTACTGAATTTGAATCCCACTATAAAAAAAGTAATTTAATAAGAAGAATTTTGCTTCATTCTTTTACTTCAGTTCCTCTACATGTTCAAACCTGAAAATATCATGCAAATGCTCAGCCAGGCTTTTAGTAGAAAAGAGGTCAGTAATATTTGTTAAAGTATCATGAGAAATACCAAGAAGACTTTCTGAACCTTTGGATTCTTTATAGGAGTTTAATGTGAATATTTTTCAATTTTCAATCAATTTCCACTTAAGTTTGGTACAGTTTACCTCCTAAGTGACCTGGGCTAAAAACCACCATAGACCACGATCACTCACATTATTTCCTGTGGCTCATACTCAGTTGCCTAGAGTGTCGGCTAAAAACCTGAAAGTCATGGGTTCAAATCCTGCCAGGAGTTAGATTTTTTTCCCTGGGAAAAATATGCTTGCCAAAACAAATAACTTCTTAAAAGTATCTTTATTGTTTAGGTTGATTGGAAAACTACTCTGTCATTTCTTGCGGTTTTTCTTGTATGTGAAGAAAGTGCTTCAAAACTGATCAAAGGTGAGCATGCCAAAAACACATGCATCCATTCATCCATCAACCAACACATTCATCCATCAACCAACACATGCATCCATTCATCCATCAACCATCACATTCATCCATTCATCCATCAACCAACACATGCATCCATTCATCCATCAACCAACACATGCATCCATTTATCCATCAACCAACACATGCATCCATTCATCCATCAACCAACACATCCATCCATTCATCCATCAACCAACACATGCATCCATCAACCAACACATGCATCCATTTATTCATCAACCAACACATTCATCCATTCATCCATCAACCAACACATGCATCCATTCATCCATCAACCAACACATGCATCCATTTATCCATCAACCAACACATGCATCCATTCATCCATCAACCAACACATGCATCCATTCATCCATCAACCAACACATGCATCCATTTATCCATCAACCAACACATGCATCCATTCATCCATCAACCAACACATGCATCCATTTATCCATCAACCAACACATGCATCCATTCATCCATCAAACAACACATGCATCCATTCATTCATCCATCAACCAACACATGCATCCATTCATCCATCAAC
Source organism: Anthopleura sola (assembly GCA_023349425.1). Taxonomy (NCBI): domain Eukaryota; kingdom Metazoa; phylum Cnidaria; class Anthozoa; order Actiniaria; family Actiniidae; genus Anthopleura; species Anthopleura sola. Next base: position 20,255,034 of record JALHLI010000001.1, read on the forward strand.
CAACACATGCATCCATTCATCCATCAACCAACACATGCATCCATTCAACCATCAACCAACACATCCATCCATGCATTCATCCATCGACCAACACATGCATTCATTCATCCATCAACCAACACATCCATCCATTCAACCATCAACCAACACATCCATCCATGCATTCATCCATTGACCAACACATGCATCCATCAACCAACACATGCATTTATACAGTCAGTAGCTCTTGTACCATTCTCCAATCACACATGAAAATGTCATGAATTTATATTTCTCATTCAGATTACACAGACCAGCTGCTGGATGAAGGTTTGACCAGTTTTGATGTGCATGCCCTGAGCACAGTATTACTTGTTATCAGACAGTCTGCTCAAGAAGGACCTCATGTCTTCCCTTCTTATTTATCCTGGTTTAAGGTACTCTTAATTGGATCATTTCTTCTTAGGGAAGTACAGGTGACATAGTTGTCAGATTGCTAGTGCTCATCTCTCACCAATGCAACCTGATTGTATTCATGGTTAATTCAATTGCCCTGTCACAATCCTCTCTAAAGCAATTACTTTAATAATAATAATAATGGGTTCTTATATAGTACATTTCACATCGACTCAATGCGCTTTACAATTTTTACACATTGGAGGACTTTACGGGCTGCATATTAAGGCACTATTGGCAGCCGTGCAGCTTACAATCATGAGTGAAATTGTTAGTAATTAGTGTTATGCCTCCAAATTGGGATAGGCTGTTGAACCGGGAGACAATCCCCTACTCTTACATGAATAATTCAACAGGTTCTTTTATGTCCCCCATTCACAGGTTAAGGAAGGGTTGGGAGACGGCCTACGGTTTAAAGTCCTTATCCGAGCAGACTTGAAAGTGTAACCATTTGTAGATGTGATTACAAAGGCAGCACTTTCTCCTCAGTTATTTTAAGACCCTGAGTGTTGGTCCAGCTTCGAACCACGACCTCCCACACAACAGACCGACGCTCTTACCAACTGAGCTAACCGGGTGGCGGTTTTTTTTAACACCTAATACAGGGGTGAGTCCAGGGGAGTGTGCACTCCCTGGCTCAACTTTGTGACCCAACTTTGAAGATGACCAATACAAAAATAATGTTTTTCCTTTGACCCCCTGGTTCAACTTTGTGACCCAACTTTGAAGATAGCCAATACAAAATATTTTTTTTTCCTTTGATTCTAGGGGGCATCCCTCTTTGGGTACTATCCTTGGGTCGACTTAGTGCCTCTATTGTATCAGTCACTGATTGGCAATCATCCTCCAGGTGTGATCATTATTTTACACATTAAACTTTGAGTTTTTATGAGAATTATTTTCTTGTTTTCTCTAGTCCAAGTTTGGTGACCAAGTAAGTTCAGCCCTGAACAATAAGAAAGTTGTGCAGTTCTTCTTTGAACTTCTCAATGATTGGGTGCCTTATGAACCAGCTCATTATCTGAAGGTGAGTATAGCTTGAGTTAAGGTTAATGGTACCTTTCTTAGTGGTACATACAGATACAATACAGGGTGCACTAAAGATAGAGGTGAATAGTAAAATAGGGTGCACAATAAAGAGGTGAAGAAAAGACAGAGTGTATGGAAAATGAATGTATAGAGAATCAGGGTTGACAGGGGTGTATGGTATACAGGGCTGTGGGGTAGACGGGTGCAGGGTAGACAGGGGTGCAGGGTAGACAGGGGTGCAGGGTAGACAGGGGTGCAGGGTACATAGGGGTGCAGGGTAGACAGGGGTGCAGGGTAGACAGGGGTGCAGGGTAGACAGGGGTGCAGGGTAGACGGGTGCAGGGTAGACAGGGGTGTAGGGTAGACAGGGGTGTAGGGTAGACAGGGGTGCAGGGTAGACAGGTGTGCAGGGTAGACAGGTGCAGGGTAGACAAGGGTGTAGGGTAGACAGGGGTGCAGGGTAGACAGGGGTGCAGGGTAGACGGGTGCAGGGTAGACAGGGGTGCAGGGTAGACAAGGGTGCAGGGTACATAGGGGTGCAGGGTAGACAGGGGTGCAGGGTAGACAGGGGTGCAGGGTAGACGGGTGCAGGGTAGACAAGGGTGTAGGGTAGACAGGGGTGCAGGGTAGACGGGTGCAGGGTAGACAGGGGTGCAGGGTAGAGGGGTGCAGGGTAGACGGGTGCAGGGTAGACAGGGGTGCAGGGTACACAGGGGTGCAGGGTAGATAGGGGTGCAGGGTAGATAGGGGTGCAGGGTAGATAGGGGTGCAGGGTAGATAGAGGTGCAGGGTAGACAGAGGTTAAACTCATAGTTTTCTGTTTAAAATATTTCAGGTTCAAATAATCAAGTCTCCAGAAGTCCCTTCCAAGCTGCGTATGTTTGTTCATGATTATATAGCTCTGGCCAAGACAAGACTAATGGACTTGAAGGTAGTAAACAATATGGATGAGTATTCAGTAATTACAGATAAATAATAATGAGCTTGAATGAGAAATTGTCTATGCTAACCAAGGTTGTCGAAGGTTGTTTTGTTTGTTGCTTGTTACATGTATATCTTGCATCTTGCATCTTGCATCTTGCATCTTGCATCTTGCATCTTGCATCTTGCATCTTGCATCTTGCATCTTGCATCTTGCATCTTGCATCTTGCATCTTGCATACCAAACATGGTATGTACTATGAGTGATGTGAATTCATTCATGGGATGCTATTTTATTTGGTAATACAAGCCATAGCAAAGGTCTAACCCTTTGCAGATACTTTTGGAGCAAAGGCAACATCTTCTACATATTTCTATATATATGTGAGTGTTGGTCCACCTGCTAAGACTTGAACCCATAACCTCCCACATGATAGACTGGTGCCCAACCAACTGAGCAACTTCCTCCATAAATATCGATGTGTGTTAAGTGCTGTGTGTTATAAATCATGAATGTAATGGTAGTGGAAGTGTGTGTGGAGTGAACTGCACTGTAGAGCCATGGAAGGAATTATTTAACATAAATTTATTATACTTTTCTACACTTTCAGGAGCCAATAGAGCTGGCAGGTATGTATGATCACTCGGGTGCTTTATCAGCAGCAGAGGGAACGTCTGAGCAGTCCAAGGTTTGAATCTGTCATCTTTTTCTTTCTTATTCACCTAATTTCTTTTGTTCTTGTAATATTCCAGGGTAGAAATAGGAAAGTAAATTCCCCCAGGAAGTTTTGTGGTTCAATATGAAGTCCAATCTTAGACAACTTCTTTGTTTCTGCCCCTCCTCCCTACCCTGCTTCTGTATCTAGATATAGAAATACAGATAAATACACAATAGAAATACCAAAAGCAAAGGGGCACAGCAGGTTCTCTGCTGTGTGTTGAGGGTTTTTCTTCAAGTTCTGCCATTTTCCTCCCTCTATGAAATTGGAATCCAGTGGATGAAGAGCCCCACTGTTGTACTGTCACTGCTAAATCCCATTTATTTATCCCATTTAGATGTTTTGCGATGTACTTTGTTATACTGTAGTGTCCCCATTTAGTTTTATAGGTAGATTTTTTGACACTTAAATAAAGTTTATGTATGTATGTTATTGATTAGCAACAAGAACAAGTCCTCAAGGATATAGAAAAAGTGCTAGAGTCATACCAGAAGACAGGAAAAGTACCAGGATCAGTCATGGAAGCAAGGTAAGCAAACATACCATTTTGTCGGTGACAATCACTTAGCGATGTAACAGAGAAACTCAAACTGTGTATTCAGTAAAAATATAACACCAAATATCTTTCCCCAAGTGATGGTTTAACTTACCAAAATGTTAGAGAAAACTACAATTCATGAGTTACAAGGGTTACTAAAGTTACACCGTGGGGGGGGGGGGGCTCCAAAATGAAAGGGGCAAGGATGCTCGTTTTTACCTTTTGGGGATCATTTTCCAAATTTCCGACGAGCATCCCCACTCTTCCATATATGACAGTCTTCCTCCCAGTAGTTACACAGTCTTTGTGACAGAGTAGTTATTACCTAGGCACTTCTAGAACAACCAAAATTTAGAAGTTGATTTTTGGGGAGGGAGGAAAACAGGAGAACCCGAAAAAACCTTGAAGCACAGGAGAACAAACAACCCAACAAACAACACAGTCACATTACATTGTTCCTGGTGGGATTTGAACCCGCTACGCATTGGTGAGAGGCAAGTGCTCTCACTGCTATGCCATCCTTGCTTCCAACCCATGATTAATGAATACAAGCTGGAATGATTTTAGAGCTTTACTGTTTTAAAATTTGTTTTTCTTTTGGTATCTAGCATCTTCAGAAAGCCTTACTTCATTGGTCGCTTTCTCCCTGCTCTTCTAACCCCAAGGAAGGTATGTCCATAATAGATTCAGTACTCTTATCATTGCTTTGATCATAAACTTTGGTATTGCTGTATTCCTTTTTCTCAATCAGTAGATACCTCTGTGATCCTGGACTACAGAGTACAGGGCTATGAATAATGGCCAGTCAGTCGCCAGTCATGATGACCGGCCAAATTAGCTTTTGCTCGATCATACCTTGTTTCTTTGTCAATGTTACTGGTCAAAATGACCAGCAATGCAAAGATTTGACTGAAAAAGTTTCGATTCTGTCCAGACATTGCCTGATGAGTGGCCATTATTTTAAGCCCTAGATACTTTGCACAGACTGAGTCTCTGTTAGCAAACAAAAGTATAATATAAAATCACAACTTGAACAACAGCAATGCAATGGCAGATCCAGGACAATTTCAAGGGGGGTGGCTCTTACCTAGAAAGGCATAACATGCTTCCTTTATAGTTTTTACCTTATCTTTTATTCTTAATATTTTCAAACTCCATGGGGGGGGGGGGGTCAAGTCAACAAATCCATCCCCCTGGATCTGCTCCTGTATTGATTAAAAAAGGGACTGACTATCAAAATGTAACCCTTCTCATTTGATTGTAGATCCCAGATACTCCTGATACAACAGCAAAGCTAATAAAAACTCTCAGCAAGTAGGTAAAAAAGCTATTGTATTCATGCAAAGTGCCCCTCAAAGTCAAGAATAAAACACTAGTGGATAGAAATTAAGAATGAGGGTCAGCTATTTTGGGTAACATAGTATGCTATTGAATTTCCATCCCTACTGGAGTTTGTAGATTTAGATTTTGTTTTTGATGTATCATAGGGCTGGTAAAATACCACCAAACATGCTTGATGCCTATCAGAAAGCTTGTGAGAAAATGGCTTTTGATCATGATGGTAAGTAATGTCTGTGCATATGCATCTTGTGATAAAAGGGCATTGAGATAATTGCACTACAAGTTGCAAAACAAGTGTAGTGCAAGGGTATAGCAAGTGTAGTGCATGGGTGTGGCAAGTGTAGTGCATGGGTGTGGCAAGTGTAGTGCATGGGTGTGGCAAGTGTAGTGCATGGGTGTGGCAAGTGTAGTGCATGGGTGTGGCAAGTGTAGTGCATGGGTGTGGCAAGTGTAGTGCATGGGTGTGGCAAGTGTAGTGCATGGGTGTGGCAAGTGTAGTGCATGGGTGTGGCAAGTGTAGTGCATAGGTGTGGCAAGTGTAGTGCATGGGTGTGGCAAGTATAGTGCATGGGTGTAGCAAGTGTAGTGCATGGGTGTAGCAAGTGTAGTGCATGGTTGTAGCAAGTGTAGTGTATGGATGTAACAAGTGTAGTGTATGGGTGTAGCAAGTGTAGTGCTGGGTGTAGCAAGTGTAGTGCATGGGTGTAGCAAGTGTAGTGCATGGGTGTAGCAAGTGTAGTGCATGGGTGCAGCAAGTGTAGTGCATGGGTGTAGCAAGTGTAGTGCATGGGTATAGCAAGTGTAGTGCATGGGTGCAGCAAGTGTAGTGTTTGGAGGCATCAAGGGTAGTTCATGGGTGGTTAGGAGTGCATGGTTACAATTTTGCAACAGGATTGATGGTGTATCATGATGCTGTTTTTAGTTTATCAAATGTACTATTAATGTCTATTATAATGTTGTTAATCCAATAGAGAGTTCCTCAGAAGATGACAGCCTCCTAAGTGACATGGATAGACTGAACAAGAATCTTAAAAGCTTTACATTAGACATACTCACTTCACTACAGCAAGGTGACAAATCTAATACCAAATCCAGTAAGTAAGCCAGATGAACTATAAGAAAACTTGTGATAGCCTTAATCAAAGAGAGTAAAAGTTTTGTTTTGCATGTTTTGTCTATCTTTTTACCAAGGAAAAATCCAGGAATTTTTGTTTGAGAGGAGTGACTGCCACCAAAGAAATGTTAAGATTCTCAGCCATGTCACATGCAAGGAGTCCTAAAATCACTACCTTAATGTAAATTCACCATCGGTTCACTGGTCACAGACAAAGCATTCAAGCGAGGCTCCAAGTTAGTTTCAAAGGATTATCAAATTTGAAATTTGCGGCCTCAACTGAATGCTTTGTGTTTGACCAGTGAACCAATGTATGGAAGGTGGTGAATAGAGATATTTGTTAGCTCGCTCCATTGCTTTGAGATTCTCTGCATTAATCATATCCATTTTGAAATCATTAGCAAATCGTGCAATCTGATTGGCTAAAAAGTGTGCAATTTAAGCATTAATTGCACTATCTATTCTCCTCTATTCTTATATTTAAATATTTATATCATAGTCAATTTTTATAATCAGTATTTAACTTATTATAGTTTAGGATTAGGAGGCGAAGAGCCATTTATGGATGTACTCTTAATAAATCATTATTATTATTATTATTATTATTTTTAACAATCAGTATTTTGTTTGTCTACAGGCATATCCTCCAGGCTGTCTCTGCTGACAGGACACATCAAAGCCATGATCAAGAACAGTGACACAGTGCTCGACCCCTCTATTGTGATTCTTGATGTGTGCTCACCTGGGTTAGATCCTAAAGCTACTCAGGTACAATTGTAGTAAATGAAATTCCATTATTCTTAGGGAACAGCAATAGAAATTTCTATAAAGAGATACATTAAACTCCTTTAAGTTCCATAGTCATGTCTGACTGTGTGCTTGTTCTCAGATTGGTGATGCATTATTAAATGCTTTTTGCCGTACTTGTATGGCAGTACAAAGTATAAACTGTACAACTAAGTCAAGGTGAGAGTTTTTGTTCTTATTTTCATATTTTTGTCTTGATTACTTGTGCATGGCAAATTCTTTGGTCTTAAGCAGGCAGTACACCTTGTAACTATGGAAACTGGTTCACACATGGCAACAAAGTCTACTGCCTACTTGTAGTACGGTATCAATAATTATCATGTTGTGATGCAGTGCATTTAGTTTTTTTTGTATCATTTCTACAGGTTCAAGTGGGCAGTAGCCTTTGTTGCCATGATGACTTCAATACCAGCAATTCACCTGGCATTGTGCTACAGATTATGGGATCTTCTGTGTTGTAAGGTAGTCTAATGTGAGAGAGAAATAGGGAAAAGATGATATCAGTAATCCTACTTCATTAAGGAAATTCCATAACAGTTAACTAAAATCCATCACTGGCAGTCAAGACATTCAGAAATTCTAGTCACTCTTCTTGGGAACTTATAATTATAACATTTTCTGTCACTATGCATCGTATGTCCTCCCCTTCCATGGGGAAGGCATGGATATTTCCTGAAACAACACAATATTCCATCCTCAGACCCTCCCTACACTTTGGAAATTCCAATTCCCCTCCATGGGGAAGGTATGAATATTTTCTGAAACTATGCAATATAACCTGCTCAGGCCCTCCCCACCCCTTGGAAGTTCCAATATTCTTCTATGGGAAAAGTATGGATATTTTCTGGAACTGCACAATGCTGTAATCCTTTCGTCAGTCCCTCCCCACCCCTTGGAAATTCCAATCCCTCTCCATGGCTCCATGGGGGAGGTATGGATATTTCCTGGAACTACACAATATATGCTCTCCTCAACCTTTTTCTTTATTGCCCTCCAATGGGGAGGTATTGATATTAACTATGGGCTAATGCTTCACTATGATTATTATTTCCAGGGTGCAGACCTTTGTCTTACAGTGCAGCACATTCAGGGTCTTGCTGCATTTCTGTGCCACCTCAGCTCTCAGGAACCACAGATGACACCAGTATCATTAGCACGTAACAGGGAACCCATCAGCAGTGATCAGAATAGAAGTGGTGTAAGTAGCTTTTATGACTGTATCCCTTATTATTGAACATGTGCACTTGAGAATGGTAGAATGGGAAGGAAATTAACAGTGGATTCCCCAGAGTGGCTCTTCTTCCACTAGATTGAAATTAGAAATTAGGAGTTGATTTTTGCAGAGGGAAGAAAAACTGGAAAACCCAGAGAAAAACTCTCAAAGCACAGGAGAAAACCAACAAGCAACTCTACTCACATATGACACCAAAAAATATCTTATTGAAAGCACTTGTTCTTATGAAATATACTTTAACTACCAACTGGTTGGCTAAGTTAGTTAGGCTCCATCCTATTGTGAGTCTTAGAGAAGGAACCACTACGGTGTCACTAATGTTGCTGTAAAATTTGTACAAGACCTTCAAATCTTTTTGGAGAACAACATTATTACATGGTCTGTAGGCCTTTTTTTCCCAAAAACTGACTAACCTTTTTCTAGAACTAATAGAACTTACTCTCCTGTAAATATGAGACTTTTTGGCATCTTTTTGATGTTTTGCAACCCTTAATATTCCTGTTTCATATTCTTTATTTAGGTATATCAGATTGAAGAAAGAGTAATCACACAATATATTAATATATTTTTACTTAGGTTTCTTCATTTGTTGAGTCAATATTCAATTCCTTATGTTTTACTTCTTTCAAATGGATGGAATTCACTGTCAGGTAATTTATTAATTATAATTATTTAGATCTATTATCAATTTATTGATAATTAGATCAGCCCAAAGGTTGTTTCACGGTTCGATCTGTGAGTTAGTCATGCCCTGACTTAGATCAGCCCAGAGGTTGTTTCAGGGTTAGATCTGTGAGTTAGCCATGCCCTGACTTAGATCAGCCCAGAGGTTGTTTCAGGGTTCAATCTGTGAGTTAGCCATGCCCTGACTTAGATCAGCCCAGAGGTTGTTTCAGGGTTCAATCGTTGAGTTAGCCATGCCCTGACTGTACTCCTTTTGGCTTCCCTGCTATCAGTTGTGACAGACTATAGCTTTGCTTACAAAAAATCTATGAAAACAAAGAATTCAAGCAATGTACCCCAGTTTGCACCTTATGCTTATTTAAGAATACTATATGTTCTGATTGATTGATTGATTGATTGATTGATTATAGGCTAAGTAGTGCTTACCTTCAATATGCTGCAGAGGCCTTCACTAGTATCACAACACCATCATCAATGAATGACAACAAAGGTATGCATTGCAAAGTGAATGCTCAGTTATCTCCAAAAGAACTATCAATATAGACTATATTGCTAGTCTGCTGCAGCAATGCAACAAGAAATGGTAAATGCCAGTTTTGTTCTTTTGTAAGGTACTTTAGCATGTGTTGAAATAGTAAAAAATGGAGACATTAAAATTTGATCTTTGTTGTCTTTTTAAATGAGTATTGTCTTATTGAATCTTTGTCTTTGATTAACCACAGATAATTCCACTTGTCTTGTCCCTGCAATTCTCATCAAAAAGGTAAGTTTTTTGATAAAATATTTGTTAAAGATTTACTCTGTCATTTTTTGGATGGCTTGTATTTCCCATGGGAGAGGGGCTAACCAACATCAATAAGCATTGAAACTACTACCAACAAAAAGGTGATCATCTATTCACAATAGTTGTATACCACCTGCACAATGTAAAATAATACTAAATGTGACTTACTATATTTTGGTTTTTATAACTATCAGCTTTGGTATTCAGCTCATCGTCTTTCATTTGGTGCTCACTCCTTGCAGTTAACAAATGACTCATTCAGTAAGTGAACTGTAAATATGATTTTCTTCTTGAATGGTGTCAGCCAACAGTATACCTACCAACAACCAAGAGTAACACACAAACACTTATTGACCACCTAAAGACACCCTAATGACAACCCACTCTCACCCTATCAACACCGTACTGACAACCCACTAACACCCTACTGACAACCTACCAACACCCTACTGACCACCCACCAACACCCTACTGACAACCCACCAACACCCTACTGACAACCCACCAACACCCTACTGACAACCCACCAACACCCTACTGACAACCTACCAACACCCTACTGACAACTCACCAACACCCTACTGACAACCCACTAACACCCTACTGACAACCTTCCAACACCCTACTGACCACCCACCAACACCCTACTGACAACCCACCAACACCCTACTGACAACCCACCAACACCCTACTGACAACCTACCAAAACACTAACACCCCAGTATCAATTCACTGGTACTATCTAAAGTTTTCTTACTTTCAGTCAACACATTAGACATTCTTAATACAGTTACATCATCTACTTTGTATAGAAGACTTGCGGCATCAGCCCCAAAGGTAAGCCACATCTGTCAACATCTATGGGATACTCCTCACACTTCCAAATACTACTAATTTTGTTGTTCATTTTCAGGTTTCTCTTGGAGAGTGGCTGAATTGGGAGATGATGATGTGTGGGCAAGATGATTTTTTGTCTGATGCTGACAGGTAGGGTTTAATTGAACTATAAAAACACTAGGTGTGCATACATGCATTCAGGGTAATTGGGTGCATGCATGCATTCAGGGTAATTGGGTGCATACATGCATTCAGGGTAATTGGGTGCATGCAGCAAAACCTTAAAGGCAAGGGTATTCATGTGAAATGGTTAATGTGATTTTTTAAATTTCCGTGTCATGTTGTAGGCATCAGTACCATGAGGTAACACTGATGGGGCACTTTGTACCAATGTCTTTGAAGGATGGAGGTTGTGATGGTGACTACAAAACAGCTTGTTCAATAATACTTGGTGAAATACTGGACAACAAAGTAAAGTAAGTATTTTTTCATTAATTGACTATCTACTTACCCAACCACCCACTCACTCACTCATCTATCCTATCCTTCCATAGGCCATCATACCCTTCATTCCATTTCTCATCTAGGTATCAAGCCAGGTATCAAACACCCAGCAATCCCCCTCAACTATCCCTCTCAACTATCCGTCCCTCCCTCCCATACATCCACCCACCCAGGCATCAATCCATCCACCCAAGCACCCAGGAATAATCCCTCTCTTTCATCCATCCCTTCTTCCCATACATCCAGCTACCCACCCACCCAGGCATCCATTCATTCACCCAAACACCCAATAGCCCCTCTCATTCATTCATCCCTCCATCCATCTCTTCCTCCCATACATCCATTTACCCAACCACCCAGGCATCCCTTCATCCACCTAAGCACCCAATAGTCCATCTCATTCATCCATCCATCCATCCATCACTTCTTCTCATACATCCAACTACCCAGGCACCCATCCATCCACCCAAACACCCAACAATCCTTCTTTTTCATCTATGATAAATGCTATGTATTTTTGGTATCCATGGTTACATCAGAGCAGTCCTGTTCAGAAGTACTTGACTGTTTACATTCCATGGTACATTAAGCTGCATTGATTTTCCTGTCCCAGAACATTAGACGTGTTCCTGGTGACCTCATTATCAATGCACATTGCAAACAGAGTGTTAGCCACATTGAGTCAAAGCTATTTTTGGCCTATTGAAATCCCCATATTTTGGTCCAGTGTAAGAGCAGTTATTTATAGGTCCCTTGCAGCACGTCAGAATGCAGCTCAATTTGGAGGGCAGAACAATAAGTTCCTATTTTCAGGAGATTAAAATTCTTTTGTTTTGCCTTCCAAGTTGAGCTGCTCTGACGTCACATGCAAGGGGTCTATAGTGCACTAAATCATCTTGGCATTGTTTTTCATTCAAGGAACTACTGTTCATCAAGGATGCAGAGCTGCATGAGTGACACTGGCGTGGCAAAACAGGAAAATGTGGAGAAAAGGGATACCAAAGATCTTGTTTATCTTTTAGAGGTTTGTCAATGGTTTTTATCCCTAAATAGCCAGGGTGCTCCGAACTTTGTGGGAAGCACAGGTGGCATAGCAGTGAGAGTGCTTGCCTCTCACCAAGGTGACCTGAGTTCAAGCCTAACCGGGCTTGGTGTCGTATGTGAGTAGAGTTGTTTGTTGGTTCTCTCCTGTGCTTTGAGAGTTTTTCCGGGTTCTCCGGTTTTTCCTTCCTCCTCAAAAATCAACTTCTAAATTCCAATTGGAATGCAGTGGAGGAAGAGCCACTTTTTTGTAGTGATGTTTCACACATGGTTAAACTGTTCATGTTAAATATTGTATAATGTTTAAAATTATGTTTGTATTTTGTTTTGTGCAGAGGTTAACACATCAGCTACCTCATAACCCACAACCACAAGTACCTCAACCTTCATGGCTTTTGGAACAATACCACAAAAGAATAGAAAAACTCAGAAAAGAGAGGGGAGAGGACTCCACTGATGGTTTACCGCTAGATGTCTTGATGGAGAATGAAACAAGGTCATTCACTTGGTAAGCCATCTGTTTGTTTCAAGGGCTTTCAGGGAACATTCTTTAAATTGCAATAGTTTATACCAAATTGGCTAGGATGTTGCTATCAATGTTTTCACCCAATTTCAAGTCTTTTGGGAATAACATTCTAAGCTTTTGTATTTTATGATCATGTGGAAATGAAATGAATTTTTTTCAAACAAAAATTCTTATTCCCAGAGGTTTGGAATAGGGTAGAAATGTACAAAGCAACATGTTAGCCGATTCAGTCTGTTGTTTTTCCCATTCACAGTGACTAATATTCCATTTTTCCAATTTACAAATTACAATAAGCCAACCCCTATTCTCTTTAGCATTCTCATGGATGAACAAACATTTTCAAAGGGGTTTTATGAGTGGTAATAAACCTGTTCACAGTTCCCTGCGCCATCTTGAAAGGTAGCCGTGCCTTTGCATCAAAGCAAGACATGAGGTGACCTTGTATGATAGAGACCTTTTTAACACCTTGGACAATTTTTCTTTCAATTTATATTGTCTCTATCATTGCAAGGTTACCTCATGTCTTGCTTTGACGCAAAGGTAGGTTCAAGGTGGTACAGGGAACTATAAAGGGGACTTTTCATGATTATTGATGTTTCTTCTGCAGGCTATTGCTTCATCTTCCCGCATATCTCTTGTTCTGTGACAATAAGGAAGTGACTTCATGGTCCATAAGTATTGTAGCTATTGCTTCCTTCATAAATGATGCCCTGGTTAGTAAGACATGATTGTTAAAATGAGTACTGTGATCACTCTAAGAAAAAAATTCATCTAGTTTAGACCTCTTGCACATGACATCAAAGCAGCTCAATTTGAGGGACAAAACAAATTGAGCTGCATTCCGATTTGCTGCAAGGGGTTTATTTGGATGTTTGATAAGTCAGTTACAGTAGGTTTTCTATCTAATTATCTATGCATTCATCCTTCCCTCTAACACTTCCGTTTTTCAATCCATCTCCCCTTCCAAACATCTCATACATCGATCCCTCCATTCCATTTATTCATCAATCCATCCATCCATTTTTTCTTCCATCTGTCCTTTCATCCATTCAGTTCATTCAGGATTTCAGAGTCACTTCTTTTCACATCAAGGAAGAAAGCACTAGTGTAATTATGTTACAAAAAATTAAAGATAGAAAACTCTGTTGCAAAAAACTATGCACAGCTGTAAAGTCACTCTTTTACCCCATTTGTTTCATAGAGAATTCATTTAGGATATCTGTGCTGTTTACCTCTCGCTGTCACTACACACCTTCTAAAGGTAAATAAATATTTTTTTCAGGAATTGTATTTCGGTTCACCTGAATTACTTTATCATTATTTTGATATTCTGTTACACTACTTCGGCCCTAAACACCACATAAGCATTAATGCACCAGTCAAAGTAAAGCCCGACCCCCCCCCCACCCCGGGATATGTGGGGCTTTAGTGGGGATTTAGTACGAGTTTAGCAGGTTTTCAGAGCCCGACCATGTGGGGCATTTGTACATTTTGGCGTCCCCACCTAAAGAGGTCGGGCATTAGGTGGGGATTCGTTTTTGTAGGGTTTACTGAAGAAACGGTGCCTCATGGTTTATGGTACTGCGATCTTTGTGCCACAAAATAATTGTTGACATGATTTAAGAAAAAGCATTAAAATTGGAATTCTATACTGATTTTTTTGTATTTTTGATATAAGCGCAGAAAAAATGGGAGTGAGTCATCATTATAGAAACCCTGTTTAGTTTTCAAGTTATGTTGCATGCTCTTTCGCCCTAGGGGGTGGGGCTTTTGACCTCAAATATCTTCCCCATGTGGTGGGGCATTTGTCAGTTTTGGTACGCTGTTCAAAACCAATCCCCACCTATATCCCGGGGTGGGGGGGGTCGGGCTTTACTTTGACTGGTGCATAAGGATGAGGAGGAGGAGGAGGAGGAGGAGGAGGAGGAGGGTGGTGGTGGTGGTGGTGGTGGTGATGGTGATGATGATGATTTGATGATGATTTGATGATGATGATGATGATGACACTACTCCACATCGCAGCAAAAGACACCACATCAAACAAACTACACCACCACATCACATCACAAAACGCTCACATCACCATATGCTACACCACATCAAAACACACACCACTACAACAATACCATAGAACACCAAACCATACCACACTTACTTTACACCATAACCATACTATACTGACCCCTTTACATCCAACCACACTGCCCTACGCCACACTACATTTCATCACACCACATAAGGCCACACTAAACTCGCCTAAAACCGCACAATCATGGTGTATTGCTGCATCCCTCTCTATCACATTACATCAAGCACTGTGCCATGCATTTGTCACCAAGATCCTCTTACCACTTTGTCTCAAAAATAATTTTATCACAGTCACTTTGGTCTTATACCATGATGATCTGTCCTCAAAAATATCAAACTTTCTTTCAGTACATGCTATCTGTTTCTCAATCAAAGATTCACAACAGGTAATATTTTTAGTATAGATAGTGACCTTCTTAAGGAGTTTATAATCAACTTTATCATACACATCAGCAGGACTCTGAATTTTTGTAAAGATTATCTATAATCCAACCTTGGAATTTTTTCTAAAGAATGTTTGTTTGACATGCAAATGTTCTCCAGACAATAGATACATTTCTTAAGATTTCATGATTTCAATAATGGGCAATTAGATTCGACAAGAACTGGGCCTTACCTATCTCTGCTGTTACTATGTGACAACTTCTGAAAGGACAACTTCATCAGTTTTGCAAAGTAAATTTCAATGTGACAAAAATTTTTCCAGTAAAACCAATTTTAGAAAATGTCACACTAGCATGATAAAGGTATATTTGGTTCTTTTGATTACACCTATTTCAATAAAGGTTGTCGCTGCCAAAAGCAACAAGCGACGAAAGCAACAAGCCAAGACCACCTGCAAACAATGTTTTTATTAGCTGAGAATTTGAAAGAACACTTAAAGAATCGAAAGTTGCAGCCTAACATTACAAAACAACTGAAATAATAGTGTCTAAATGATGAACAAGGAGTAAAATACACAATTTTCTTTGCCATCTTGTGTTGTTGCTTGTTGCTTTCAGTTGTGGCAACCTTTCTTAAAATAAATTTATCTTCTGAAAAGGGTAAGGGGAGATCACCATAACCTCCATCTCTTCCCTCGATCCCTGAGACTGGGCTTCCAATGACACAGGTTATATTTTAATTTTTTTTCTCAGGTCATCACAGATGTCAGTTCTCCATCAGTTTTGTAAAGATTGTCCTCTATTCTTTGTGTCCTTACAGGTAAGAAATAAACCAGTGATAAGTATACATGCCTCAAGAGTTCCGAGCTACTGCTCTAAGTGCATGCTCAGGGGATTAAAAAGTGGGATAATATTTTGTAAAGTATGCAATTTTTTGGCATATTTGATTCAGAATTCGCTTAACGGTACGCGATCTAAAAAAAATTTATTTAAAAAAATTAATATTCCAACTTTAGAATGACTCCAAAACTGATATTTTACACAGAGCTCAAGACTTCTCCCAAACTTTCCGGAGTGTTTATATCAAGCTATGTAAACACGGCATAACGCTTTCTATTTGTTTTATAGAATATTGAAATTGCCGTGTTTACATAGCCTCATGTAAACCCAGCTATTAGCCAATCAGAGCGCGCGTTATATCTGAACTATTTTACAATTCTAAATAGGACTCAAGCATGATGAAGTTTCATACCTACACTTTCAGAATCCCTTTCAGTAGCATTGTTTATCGTGCTAATAAATAAGTAATAAATTGGAGGGGCTAATCATCCTTGCTTGCAGCTGAAGAGCTGAATTGCAAAGGACGCAGCTCAATGTGGTCAAGTCAAAGGCAAACGAAGGCACCTTTGGCAGCTGCCATACGACTCATGTCTGACCATGGAGCACAGCTCAGATCGAATTAGGGTTGGTTTTTACTAATTGCTAATTTTTACTATTGTCTTGGTATTCTGAATTAACATTTGAATATAAAAAGACATTTTGAAAATAATTGTGGTAGTTTAGGTATGAAACGTCATTAAGGTTAGGTCTATTGTAACAGATTGCATTTTGTGTATAGCGACAGGGCAGGGCAGGGCAGGGCAGCCATCAAATCATTGATGCATACCTAAGTGACTGCCCTATATGCTTCAGGCAACTGACAATTTGGAATGGATAATGTTCTCTATAAACATCACAGTTTCTGTAATTGCCCAAATACTAGTGTATTGTTTTTTCTTCTGCAGTATTACTGGGATCAGATAAGTGTTACTGTATCCAGCCTGTACCCATCACCAGTATCAACAGTACTGGCACAAACTAAGGAACTGCATGACTGGACTACAAGGTAAAGATATTGAAATAGGGGCGTTAGGAGGACCAAGGATCTGGGGGGGGGGACATCGAAGCAAAAAAAAAAAAAAACGCAGATTAAAAAAAAAGCAAAAATTGCCAAAGCAAAAAAAAAAACAATTACCTATTTCTCAAACAATTTGGGAAAAGCCAGTGTATCAATTTATAGGTCATAATTTTATTATTTTAACATTCAAATACTTGATTGGAATGAGAGGTGACAGTGAGGGAGGTGTACCAGAGCTAAAAATAGTAGCTGGTCATCAGTCAATGTGCAATCAGAATTAGAACTTGTTCAGTCAAATCTTTTCCTTGCTGGTCACAGGGCTCAAAATAACAGCCAGTCATACACTGGTCAAGTTGTCTGGTGTATGATATTCTATCTTATTTTTTTCGAATATGACATATATGTCCATTCAAAACCATATTTGACCAGTCAAGTTACCAATTTGGCCGGACATTGACCATTATTTTGAGCCCTGGGTCATTTTGACCAGTAACTTTGAGCCAGAATGCTCACTAAAGGGATGGATGCTGGTGAATGGAGGGAGAGGTAACACTGAAGGAAGGGGTGCTCACTAAAGGGATGGATAATGGTGAATGGAAGGAGTAGTAACACTGAAGGAAGGGGTGCTCACTGAAGGGATGGATGCTGCTGAATGGAGGGAGGGGTAACACTGAAGGAAGGGGTGCTCACTGAAGGGATGGATGCTGGTGAATGGAGGGAGGGGTAACACTGAAGGAAGGGGTGCTCACTAAAGGGATGGCTGCTGGTGAATGGAGGGAGGAGTAACACTGAAGGAAGGGGTGCTCACTGAAGGGATGGATGCTGGTGAATGGAGGGAGGAGTAACACTGAAGGAAGGGGTGCTCACTGAAGGGATGGATGCTGGTGAATGGAAGGAGTAGTAACACTGAAGGAAGGGGTGCTCACTGAAGGGATAGATGCTGGTGAATGGAGGGAGGGGTAACACTGAAGGAAGGGGTGCTCACTGAAGGGATAGATGCTGGTGAATGGAGGGAGGGGTAACACTGAAGGAGATGGTGCTTACTGAAGGAAAGGATGCTGGTGAATGGAGGAAGGGAGTGCTCACTGAATGGGGGGATGTTGCTAGGGGAGGTGAAGAATGATAAATAATGCTGATGCAGGGTGTGGTCACCTCCATTTATTAGCTGCTTCACAAGTACTCATTATTTGCTTTATTTACCCACAGTTTGTGTTCTGGATCAGATACTTCTCTTTCTACACCACCACATCCTCCATGCATTGTTGCAGCTTCCATCTTCTTGGCCATACACAGGTGTGACAGGTGGGTATTGGATCTAATTTTCCCTAAGGCATAATATTTTCCATATTAGACCAGGTGTCATTCATTTGAGAATAAGATTCTTTGTTTAACGGCTGTACATGAGAAGACACATGAATATCTAGACACAACTCAAACAAAGAATCATATTCTCAAGAGAATGACGCGTGGTCTGGAATGAGAAAACATTACGCCCAAGGTTCTTAATTACTATTCCAAAATGAATAATATATTTCATTCTATTACCAAGTTTGTTGATATAACTTTACAGCTCTTTCCAATCACATGCCACATTGCCGTCATGACAAAATAAGGTTTTGTTGGAAGTCAATCAAAGTGTTTCCATGACATTGTCAGAAAACACAAAGTTATCAAGGCATGTGCCATGTGGAATGTTGTGGAAACATCTTGACTGACATCCACCAAAACCAGCTTCATCGCGACAGCAATGTACGATTTTGCACTTGTGATTGGAAAACGCTTTAACTGTTCTTTCTCTCCCCTGTCCTTCATAAAATAAAGTCAATGATAGTTTCATTTATTGACAGTCTGGTTTACTTTAGTTCCAATAGAGTCATTCCAAGGCTGCAAAGAATAACAGAATCCCATTCATATGTGACCAAGGTAACTAGACTTAGAATAGAAAAACATTTTTATTAACCACTTGCAGCTAAGCCAAACCCCTCCCAGATGTACATAGAAAGGAAATAAGTTAAAGTTATAGTGCTAAGAGAAACGAGGTTATTCATTTCAAATACCCTCGCATATGGCTCAGTTGTTTGGTCACTAGTTTGCTGTGCAGGAGGCCATGAGGTTATTAGGTCATGGGTTCAATTGCACTTAGCCAGACCTATATGATGCTTCCTTTGCTCTACAAATATCTGCACATGGTTAGGCTTTTGCTATAGCGCAGGTGACAATGTAAAATGGCAGTCCCATCTAGTTATTCAGATATGTTAAACATAGAGGGCATTTATCAGTTGCAACTTTAATTTAAAAATCAAATTTAACTTAAGAATAAATTTACATTTAGATATTAACATGTGCTTAAGTATGTGAACAAAAACATTTGTAATATTATCCTAATGATGATATTAATGGACTTTATTTATCGAGGCGACCTGTAACAGTTGCAACTCACTGATAAACTTGTGACCCTCATTTTGTTTTTAATGTCTCTGAATAAGACAGGACTGCCTTTTTACATGGTCATCATAGCCACTGTGAAGATCTAACCATGTGCAGATATTCTTAGAGCAAAAGCAGCACCTTCTACTCAGATATTTACAATCTGAGTGTTGGTCTGGCTGCAGTTTGATTAACTACATGATAACAGGCCATTGCCCAACCAAGCCAACCAAGATAGTAAGGTGTATAAAAGTTTATTTTTAATGTATTTATAATTTTTAGATATTAGTTTGCTTATTTGGTTGTGTTGTGTCAAGTCTGATGGAGACACTGGTGCAAGGACATGAGGTATTTGAATAAATGTGATTGGGAAAATTAACAGTGGATTCCACAGAGCTGGCTCTTCTTCCACTGCATTTCATATGGAATTTAGAAGTTAACTTTTGCGGAGAAAGGAAAAACTGGAGAATCCAGAGAAAAACCCTTGAAGCACAGGAGAGAACCACATATGCACAATACTCTCACCACTTTGCCATCTGTTCTTTTACATGCAAATAATGTTTGAAATAACAGCTGGTCAGTTACCGGTCATAACTACCAGCTCAGCCACACCTTGTTGCTGGTTCAACGTTACTGGTCAAATTGACCAGCAAGGCAAAGATTTGACCGGACAAATTTCAATTCTGGCTGGACATTGTCCGATGACCGGCTGCTATTTTAAGGCTTGTAACAGTGAATTAAGCATTTACTTTCCTCTTCTTTTTCCTCATGAGCCCCTTAACCACCTTCCCCTCAACCCTCTCCCATCAACCCCCTTCTCCTCAACCCCCTTCCCCTCAACCCCCTTCCCCTCAACCCCCTTCCCCTCAACCCCATTCCCCTCCTAATATTAAACTGTTCCTAGTTATGATTCTCTTGATATTCATGATATACTGGCTCACAAAAGTCTTTTTCTTTAAGATTTCTGAAAGCAAAAAGATGAACAGCATTGCCAAGGTAAATACACCTTTCAAAAAAGGTTGTCGAAACCAAAGGAGATTAGTGACAGGGACTAGGTTAATCCAAGATGAAAACAAACACAAATAATGAAGGCCTTTAGAATGGTCTCAACACTGACCTCTGTGTTCTTGACGAGAATAATAATTAATAAGAAACACAAGTCATTCCAGCTATTCTTGGATCTTGAAATGACCTATCTCTTATCGCCTATTGCTTATCGCCTATTGCTTATCGCATATTGCTTATCGCCTATTGCTTATCGCCTTTGGTTCCATCAACCTTTTTTTGAAATAGCTATATATGCTGCTACAGAAACTAGAATGGTCAATCAATGAAGGTTGCTGGCTAACTAGAGGTTTTACTTAAATAGCGCTATCCACGGATGATGTCACGATGATGCATTATGGGATTGAAATGCGGACAAGCCAAGCCCAGAACACATGCTAATATGCTACAACAATGTTTTGTTATCTTGTTGTTTGTAATTCGTTGAAAAACTATGTTTTTTACGACTGATCTTGATCTTCTTTTCCTTGTAACTGAAGCCTTTCTTACAAAGTTTGTCCGCATTTCGATCCCACAAGGCTTTGCGATGTTAACGGTATTATCACCCCGCGCGCAACTTGTCACGCAGCAAAAATCAATGTTGCAAGTTGTGGCTGCTTGTTGCAACATCAATATGTCCTTCGTCTCCGTGTCCGCATTTCGATCCCACAAGGCTTTGCAATATCTATTTTTAGTAACCGTGAAAAATGCTATTAAGAATGAACATTTTCTACAGGAACTTCTACAGCTGTGCCCTGAAGTTTTACTGGTCTTTGAGAATGGTAAGATAGAATACAAATTCTTCTATGCTCACCAAAAGTTCAAATTCCTGTATTTTCTCTTTCTCACATTATGTTATTGCTTGTACTCTTAGAGAGAACGCATGTTTATTCTGAAGATCTACACAGTTTAAGGTAAAGATCTTTAGAACTTTGATTATCTTGCTCGAAATAGACCTTTTTGGCTTGGGGCGTAATGTTTTCCCATTTCAGACACATGGTCTGAAATAGCAGATATCAGTGTTTTACCTTATCTTTTCATGATGTGATGTGTATGTATCCCTGATTAGATGATTCTGCAACACCCTGTTACCTCTTTACCCTGGGCATAATGTTTTCCCACTTCAGACCACGTGTCATTCTCTTGAGAATAAGATTCTTTGTTTGAGTTGTATCCATATTCATGTGTCTTCTCATGCACAACCGTTAAACAAAGAAATTATACTCTAGAGATTGACATGTGGTCTGAAATGGGAAAACATTATGCCTAAGCCGAAAAGATCTATTATAGTGTAAACGATTCCTTACTGTCTTTCCAAATGGGTTGTCAGCTCCAAGCAGCAGATAGCACCATTTTGCCATTCGTTTCAAAATATAGACATCTTTAAAGGTGCAGTAAAATATGCAAGAAAATCATCTAACTTGTTGCATAACATTGCTGCATGGGGCAAGTTGCAGTGTGAATGTTGCTTGTATTACCACCCTGTGCAACAACAAAATTTTGTTGCACAACTTTGTTGCAGATGTAGAAGTCCTTTCTACTCTCTGCAACAAAGAAAATTTATGCTGCGCCGGGTGGTCATATGAGCAACATTTGCTCTGCAACTTGCCATGCAACAATGTTGTGCAACAAGTTGCTGGATTTTGTTGCTGGTATTACTGCACCTTAAGCCTTTTTTTAACAATTATTGGAGCATTGATTCAAAAGAAAAATAGCAAACACATCATGCATCTAAATCTGCAGTTTTCCGTTTTTCTCTCAGGAATGTGAAGCATTCCTTTTCTTATATCTATTTTTCTTTTTATAACATTTAAAAAAGTTTGGATAAGATTTTCACTTATTTCTTTTTTCTATCCCTAGAACTCTCATGGTCCCAAATAAATATAGTAAACTACTATCATTGGCATTCTTTACTCTATTGCTGGAGTGCGATGAAAATTTGGTTCAAAAGGTATGCCTAAAGCTACGGACACGCGCAATGTTGCAGGCAATTGACGTTGCCATATCATATGACGCAATTTGTTGCACCAAATTTTGCTGACGTGCAAAACACCTCTACTTCAGCAACATTGCCTGCAATGGGCGTAATGTTGACTCTTGTGTCCGCGCATATCTGTGGGAAAATGAACTGGATGATGGCAGGAGCTTGCCATTGCCATCCAGCACATTTTCCCCTACAAATCCTCATAAAATGTTCAATTTATGCCATTCTTCATGTGTCAAATATTTTGAGCTGAGTCTTCACCTTCTTACTAAAATCGAGATGCTCTTTTCATTTCTGGGCTCATTTTGACACTGGTGCTTATTTTAAGGGGGTTGTGGTCAAGTGACATGTTAGTGCATAGGGTGTATTCGAATTTAGAAGTTGATTTTTGTGGAGGATTGAAAACTGAAGAATCCAGAGAAAAACCCTCAAAGCACAGGAGAGAACCAACAAGCAACTCTACTCACATACGACACCGAGCACGGCGGAACTTGAACCTCGGTCACATTGGTGAAAGACGAGCTCTCTCACCGTTACATCACCCATGCTTCTCAAATCCTACTTGTTTTGCGATGCGCTTTCATAACTTCTATCACAGTACTTTTTCCACTCTAACTGCTACGTCACCTGTGCTTCCCAAATTTTACTTGTTTTGCAGTGATGCGCTTTCATGGCTTCTATCAATTTAGTACTATTCTCCTGGTGTTGCGCTCTTATACTCAGCTTTATGATTTGCTGTAGTTATTGGTATTGGAGAGACTTGCCAATACACCTTAATCCAAAATGGCGCACATTACATGGAAACGAGGCATCAAGGGCCAAAATGCAAAGAAACAAATGAATATAGGTATTCAATCACCAGTCCGGTCTTTCTTTCCCCCTTACATTCGGGAACACAACAGTTTTGCGGCATTAGATTATAAGAAACACTGTAACTTTGTAAATTTGGCCCTGGATGTCTCATTTTCATGTAACTCACCCGGCCGTCCAAAGTTACAAAGTTACAGTGTTTCTTATAATCTAATGCCGCAAAACTGTTGTGTTCCCGAAAGAATGCGCTCCTAACCAATCAGAACGCAAGATTCATAAAAGTTATTTTATAATTGTAGGTATCATCACTTAGAGAGTTTACTAGTGTGACCGTTAGAAACTACCAAGAATTATCTAAATTGCGGGAATCCTGTCTTGGTAATCGGGCGTACAGTTCCTGTGACAAGGTAAGAACATTATGTTGTCCTCAAGTGATTTTAGAGAATTTTTTTTCGTGCGCGCGTTCTCCTCAACGAAGTTGACGTCCTCTAAAGGACGCAATTTGCAGAGTTTTCACGTCCTGTGGAAGACGTTAACCACGTTAAGGACGGCGGGGGTACGAAAAAAATACGCTCACGCCGTTGTCTTTGATGTTCGCGCCTTAAGCTTGATGCTAAATCACTTTACTAGTTTCTAAAGATGCGGACATAAGATGCGATTTTTCTTTCGATATGCAACTTCGGGGGGGAAAAAAACAGGTCACACCGTGTGACCACCTGTGCGACGTTGTGACGTCGCGTGCAACGAATCTCAGCGTGTAAACACGTTACACGGGTGGTCACACGGTGCGGTCTAGAGTTTGCGACGTCGCATGAAAAATCGCATCGTCTGTGCGAACCTTCTAATCTTTAATAAAAGATGATCGTTGGTAACTGTTAAGATTTTTCTGTTTTTGTCCTGAAAAATTTGTTAAGTGATAAGTTATGTTTGCTTTATTTTTACCGTTCCTTCAGCCCTTCCAGCTAGATTTTTCCAGAAAGGTGAAGAGCTTCATGAACAAGTATGTTGGGCATGTGTAAAGTCTTGAAAATCAGTGACCTGAAGACAGGAGGGGTATTCAGCATAACTAGATAGAGATAGGTAAGAGGACTGTCCAGATATTTAATTCCAGGATTGTGCAGGACTTTCTTTGACAGTATACCATATACCAGCAAACTTTGAACAGATATTTGAATATTCCACTTTCGAACTTGGAGACAGGCCATGAAAAGGTTTCATTTGCTTAGATTTAAAGGCCCTTTTTCACAGTGTGATTTTCTCACCAACTTGTCTCGCAACGCTGTTGCAAGTTGCTGAGATCGCGTTGCAGTGTAACACCTCACCTTGGCAACCTTCAACGCTACAGTTTTAAGCATTACGAGACAAGTTGCTGAGAATATTGCACAGTGTAACAGGACCTTTGTGTTATATTACATGTACAGTGCATAGTAGTTATTACCACTGCCCGCACTAGGTTTGTTAGATGCGCAGGGTATATTGTTTGTATTAGATGCACAGTGTATTTGATATGTTAGATGCGCAATGATCAGTGAATATGCCTTGTGCATGTATTAGATGCACTGCGCACACGAGATGTGTTCAATGCACAGGGTATATTGTTTGTACTAGATGCACAGTGTATTTGATATGTTAGATGCGCAATGATCAGTGACTATCAAACGTGCACTGTGCGTGTATTAGATACACTGCGCACACCAGATGTGTTCAATGCACAGAACATATTGTAGCACTGCCCGTCCAATGAAAAATCTCGGACACGGCACGGTAACGAACACGGGACGACTTGTACGTGCATGATTGTTTCCGTGCAGTACATTGTTGCTCGCAGTATATTTTTCTTAAAAGCCCCCGCGTTCATTGCGTGAAAAAATGGATTCTTGGAATAAATGCGCTATTGCTGTAAAAGCCACATGTTGCATCCAAAGTCTGCGCGTTAGAGTGGGAACACTAAATCCATGGAACAATACTACATACCTAGCACTATTTGTATACGAAATCGCACTGCTTAAGGTCCCGTTTACACGGACGCGGTTTCATTTGAACAAGTGTTAAACCTGGTTCACACGAGCAACGCAAATGCAAACGTAAACGCAAAGTTCACAAACACAAATGCAAGCAAATTCAGATACGTAAGCGCAGTAGCCCCTGTTCACATTAAAAAAACATTTTTAGTCTTGCGTTACTGTAGTTCACACCCAATTGTGTTTGCGTGTTTTTCCCGGTCAACACGTTAAAAACGCAACTACAAACGCAAGCACAAGGAAATGAAAAAAGGTTTTCATTCCTTGCGTTCCTTGCGTTTGTGTTGCTGTAGTTCACACGTAATTTTGCTTGCGATTGCGTTTGCTTTGCATTGCTTTGCAACGCAACTACAAACGCAAGCACAAGGAAATGAAAAAAGGTTTTCATTCCTTGCGTTCCTTGCGTTTGTGTTGCTGTAGTTCACACGTAATTTTGCTTGCGATTGCGTTTGCTTTTGCTTTTGCTTTGCATTGCTCGTTTGAACCAGGCTTTATTCATTTTTTTTCAACTCAGTTACGCCTTGCGTTTACACGACATCGACTGAATATGTTATAAAATCGTGATGTTTTGAAAAAGAGACTAATATTCATACCGTTCTCGTGTAAATGCGTTGTAACATTATTTTCAACTCTTTTACACAAAGTAATAGAATAAGAATAGAGTAATATAAATATGATAATAAAAATGTTATTGAATTTTGTAGATTCTACCGTTTTATTAATTGCTCATCTGTGCGAGTGTTATTCTTTCTTCCTTCCTTTCTTTCTTCCTTTCTTTCTTTCTTTCTTTCTTTCTTTCTTTCTTTCTTTCTTTCTTTCTTTCTTTCTTTCTTTCTTTCTTTCTTTCTTTCTTTCTTTCTTTCTTTCTTTCTTTCTTTCTTTCTTTCTTTCTTTCTTTCTTTCTTTCTTTCTTTCTTTCTTTCTTTCTTTCTTTCTTTCTTTCTTTCTTTCTTTCTTTCTTTCTTTCTTTCTTTCTTTCTTTCTTTCTTTCTTTCTTTCTTTCTTTCTTTCACTCCTGTCAATTGGAACCTATTGTTTTGAGCTGTATTCCGATGCGCTGCGAGGGTTCTATTCTGCAGTTTTCTTTTGTTTCAGCTTTCCTATGCTTTTAAACGATAATGCGAATTATGCATTTTGAACAAAAGGATTTTTTCAGCACGAAATAACAGATGTTTGAAGGCATTCCTTTTACTCGGGTCTTGCGATCTCAAGGGATTCGTTGAAATATTCTAGAACGCGCAAATGTTTGTCCTCCATGTTGAAGATTCAGCAGAAGCTAGTAACGACGATAAATCGTGGATAAAAAAACAAGAATCAGGAATGATCAAACTCCTACATGTCCGGTAAGTTACTGATTACGAAACTAGTTAAGCTCTGTTGCTTTCCAATCAGGCGTTTTAGGTGTATTTCGGTATTTGTTTTAGATGCATAACACAAAGGACTTGCCATTACTTATCGCCTGGGGGGTGGGGGTATGGGAGTATTTTTGTTACGATGTTTTAAACATAAACAGACAGTGTTTAGCTAATTCCCCTCCAATTGAATGAAAACTATGTGATTGCGACCAAATCCTCTCGTGTCACGTGCGGGCTAGCTGTGGTTATCTTGAACTGACTTTGGGATACCTGTGGGAAAATGATGAATTCACAAAAAATCGATTTTGACATTTCTGAAAGAAAATAAATTTTTTAGGCAGTCTTATTGATTTATTTATCATTTTTGAGAAAAGATTCACAAGTTCCACTTTTCTTTTTCATCAAAAAACGATACGTTAACTGCTATTTTATCCAACCAAAACAATCCACAGGCAACCCAAATAGGATCTTTTTCACCCTTTCATTTTCAAACTTCTCAGAGGTTTTCTAAACTTTTGTCAACGCGGTTATTTAGAGCAATATAAGAGGTGTTATTCGTGTAAGTTTTATTGAAAAAGAAAATCAAAAACATAGAAAAATATGGAAAAAGATGAAAACAGTTCACCGCTGACCGGGTGACTGCTTAGCAGAAACTTCTTTTACTCATAAAACCATTATTGTTATTTTATCGGACAAAAAAGTTTCAGAAACGTAAAGCCATCATACTCAGCTTTCTATTAGCGTATATTTTGCTTACAAAAAGTGAATTTTTAAATTTACGAAAATTTGGGACTTTCGAAAAAACGCGATTTTAGGGGTCGCAACTTCACAAGGCTTGTTTTCTAAGAAATAAAGAAAAATATCGATTTTTTTTGGGTCCAAGATTTAAAGCTAAGAAAGGACTTTCTATTGTATCTAGTACTTTTTTCAAAAAGTCTTTAGTTAATTTTTTATAAAGCGTTGAATGGCGAACCTTGGATTTTGGGATCCCTGTGGTAAAATAATGAAGGTCATAAGGCCAGAAATCTGATTTTTCGTTGCAAGAAATGAAGTTTTTTAATATTTTTGTTAAATTTGACATTTGAATTAGCAATGGATTGGGCTTCTTTTATCATTTTATTTTAAAAAAACGCGTTTTTAAAATCTTGGGTGGTAGCTCATAGTACACTAAATACACCCCACTATTCTATAAAACTGAAAATCCCTTAAAACTGAAAGTTCATTTTTTTCAAGTATTGTCATGGTTTCTTAAAGCATTTTTAAGCCTTTGCTTGGATCATGTAAAAAACTCCAAGTTTTTACGTATTTCTTGAGTAAATATCGCATTTTGAATTGGTATTTTTCATTACACTACAGGGATCAAACGCATCCACTGTGTCTCAAAACTAATAAAATTTAAGAGAGCTTCTTTTGCTTATTTTTCGTAACTATTAAAGAAATTTTTTATCAATAATTGGTGTCTATTCCAGTTACAATTTTGGACTTTTGCTTAGGATTTAAGCATGCGTTTTTGAGTATTTTGGTGAGGAGAATTGCATATCAAAGCCTTATAGACTTAGTTATAATTGTTTGCAAAAAGATTCGCAAGTTCCAATTTTCTTTTTCATAAAAACGCGATTCGTTTATTAACTGCTATTTTATTCAACCAAAACAATCCACAGGCAACCCAAACAGGATATCTTTTTCACCCTTTCATTTTCAAACTTCTGAAAGGTTTTCCGAATTTTTGTCAACGCGATTATTTAGCGCATTACAAGAGGTGTTATTCGTGTAAGTTTTATTGGAAAACAAAAGTAATAACTTAGAAAAAAATGGAAAAAGGTGAAAACAGTACACCGCTGACCGGGTGACTGCTTAGCAGAAACTTCTTTTACTCATAAAACCATTATTGTTATTTTATCGGACAAAATAGTTTCAAAAACGTAAAGCCATCATCCTCAGCTTTCTAATAATGTATATTTTGCTTAGTAAAAGTAATTTTTTGAATTTTCGAAAATTTGGGACTTTCGAAAAAACGCGATTTTAGGGGTCGCAACTTTAGGAGGCTTGTTTTCTATGAAATAAAGAAAAAAGTCGAATTTCTTTTGGCCCAAGATTTAAAGCTAAGAAAGAACTTTCAATTACATTTAGTACTTTTTTCAAAAAGTCTTTGGTAAATTTTTGATAAAGCGTTTAATGCCGGACCTTGGATTTTGGGATCCCTGTGGTAAAATAATGAAGGGTCATAAGGCCAGAAGTCTGATTTTTTCTTTCAAGAAATGAATTTTTTAAAAATAATTTTGCTTAAGATGATATTTGAATGAGCTAAATATTGGGCTTTTAATTCAATTCATCTAAGACATGCTTTTTTTTTTAAATCTTGGGTAATTGTTCAAATGCACCCCCACTGAAAATCCCTTAAAATTTAAAGTTTATTTTTTCAAAAAATTGTCATATTTCCCTGAAGCTCTCTTAAGCCTTTATTTGGTTTATGAAAAATAACTCCAAGTTTTGAAGTATTTCTTGGGTAAATATCGCACTTTAAATTGGTTCTTTTTCATCACACCACAGGGATCCCACGCACCAACAGTATCTCAAAATAGGTAAAATTCAAAAATGCTTGTTTTGCTTATTTTGGTAACTTTTAAAAATCTTTATTCAAAATTTTACTCTATATTTAGGATTTGGACCTTTCGCATAGGATTTCAACATCAAAACCACAAATCTTGTTGAGAAGGCCAAAAAGCACTCAAAAATCCTTTGAAAAACAAGAAAGCCACTTACATATTTAATCCTACTATAAACTACCTAGATTTTTGCCCATTTGAATACCATTTTTAAGCAAAAATGTCATTTTTTTGCAGAAAAAAGTCAGATTTCTGGCCTTATGGCTCTCCACTATTTTACCACAGGGATCCCAAAATCCAAGGTAAGCCATAAAACGCTTCATAAAAAAATAACTAAAGACTTCTTTATAAAACCGCTACAAGCTTTAGAAAGTACCTTCTAAGCTTTAAATCTTGGGTCAAAAAAATTTGGACTTTTTGCTTTATTTCATAGAAAACAAGCCTTGTGAAGTTGCGTACCCTAAATTCGCGTTTTTTCGAAAGTCCCAAATTTTCGATAATTTAAAAATTTATTTTTTCTAAGCAAAATATATACTAATAGAAAGCTGAGGATGATGGCTTTACGTTTCTGAAACTATTTTGTCGCATTAGATAAAAACGAGTCTTTTATGAGTGAAAGAAGTTTCTGCTAAGCAGTCTCCCGGTCAGCGGTGTACTGTTTTCACCTTTTTCCATATTTTTCTATGTTTTCACTTTTGTTTTCCAATCAAACTTACACGAATAACACCTCTTGTAATGCGCCAAATAACCTCGTTGACAAAAGTTTGGAAAACATTTTGGAAGGTTGAAAATTAAAGGGTGAAAAAGATCCTGTTTGGGTTGCCTGTGGCTTAATTGAACGCAATGCCTTTTGATTAAAAAGGCAAACGGAACTTAGGAATCTTATCCCACCCCTCCCCAAACTAAAATTAATGACCAGCCTCCTTTATTATGCATATCCAGAATGAAACAAATACCGAAAAAATGAATTTACGCGCACGGCTAATTATGATGATACTCAAGGGAGTGGTCATTCTTCGAAGAGTCGATATAGACAAAAAAAAGGTGTTTTTGTATAGACCATTGCACGCTTTTCTTTTTCTTGCAGATTTTTTCATTCTCAAGGGATTCGCGAAGCAAACTCGTTCACATATTCCGCCATTTTGAAAAACTCAAGAAGAAGCCATCAAAGTGCTCAAAAAATGCCAAGAAAACAGCCGTAATCAAGATCCTAGACCTCAAAACTAAAGGTAAAGAGAGATATATACTTTGTCTAACTATTAGAATCAGAAAAGGAGAAGAAAATCGTCGGAGTTTGTTGATTTTTGAGCGTGTTTTTACTCGCAAAGTTGAAGAACAATCAACAGTGCAATGGCTTCTTCGGTTTTCTGCGCTGCTGATTTTCTACCAGCATCTTTCTTTTATTTACCTTTAGAACTGCTTGGAATCTTGTGTTTATATTATCTAGTTATACCAAGCAGTACTTGTCGATAACCCATAGAAAAATTTACTTTCATAGTTGCTTTAAAACCATTTTAATTTTAGCACTTTGCTTTTTGTAATTTGTTATTTACACTTCATCAAATTTTTGTTTTTTTGTTTGCAAACTTTTATCGGTTTTATCCTTAAATTTAAAGCCGAGTTCAAGGCGTTAATAAGTTCTTAGACTACGTACTTTTTAGCTTTTTTCAATCTATATTTAATACTACTCCACAGATTAAATATTGTACTTATTCGATATTTTTTCCTTTATTTAATAGGCTATCTAAATATGGACGCCATTAAAGCAAGCAAGGAATCCAAAACGAAAGAAGTTTCTGCCGAAAAGAACGAGTTCTGATGTACAAGCGACTTGTTTTTGCGGTTTTGCAAGCAGGTTTTTTTGCAACAAATTATTTCGTTATTTTTTTTCTTTATAATTCGTATTTCAAGAATTTTTATGTATTTAGCTTTCATTTTTGACCGTTTACCAAGATTAATATTTAGGTTCAAAATTACGTGTTTATACATCGGATATATTCTAACTTTAAAGATATTTAATAAATGAGATTTTAAAATATTTTTTGTGTTTATCACGTTGTATAATACCCCTTTTCAAATTTTCATTTTTTTCCCGCCAAAAAACTTAGAAAATTTTTAGGCTCCTTGCCGACAACTTTTCCCGCGCAACGACTTAGCCCCACTACCTTACACCTCTTGGACACTTTCAGTTAATCTCGCCCCAAAGACTTAGCCCCACTATACCACACCCTCTACACCACACCCTCTACACGTTTTGGGCACTTTAGCCTTTTTCAGTATACCTCACGTGCCTTACCGACTACCTTGGCACCTTTACCCGCCCATCTAATCCCC
Organism: Anthopleura sola; assembly: GCA_023349425.1. NCBI lineage: Eukaryota > Metazoa > Cnidaria > Anthozoa > Actiniaria > Actiniidae > Anthopleura > Anthopleura sola. The sequence goes on from JALHLI010000001.1 coordinate 20,286,497, forward strand.
CTTTTTTGTTCTGCTCATTATCCCATTGTTTTGCTCAGACAATAAACAAGCCATTAATTATTTATAAGAATTTTTATTAGGTAATTAATATGCCAACCATTACAAGCATTGTGATATAATGAACTTCAATACCTTAACCCTCAACAAACACATCGACAGTCTACAGCACAGATCGCCGGACTACAGAGCCAAAGGTAAGTTGCAGGTTAGGGTTCAAATCCTGGTAAGCTCAAGTTTCTCTGATGAAAAAATGGACAAGCAAGAAGACAGCCAACCCACAAGCCAGGATCAAGTCAGGTAACCATAGACAAGGTAAGCAAGATTGGCTCACAAATTGGCAAAGAAATTCAGAAATTGGCTTTAAAAAATAAAAAAAATTCAAATTGGCAATAAAAAAAATAAAAAAATAAGAAAAAAAATTAAAAATTGTGAAAAAAAAGCCATAAATTTTGAAAAAATGTATACTAAGTCTTTTTGTGAATTTTTTTGCCCCTAGGGTAATTAGACGAAGGTCCTGGAGATCAAAAGTTCAAACCTACCTTCCCCTTAAGAAAAAGTGCCCCTCAACAAAGTGTTGAGGGGGACCCTTAAGGGTTTTGAGTAGGATGAACTAAAGACCTCCAGGACAGACCATTTGATTGAGATTCTAAAGACATAGGTTTTATCGAGTAAACGGCTGGTACTGGATACTGAAAAAAGGCATAAACTGGTGTTGTCCTTTGCCAAAAAGAGTCAAAAATATACTTGTGGCATACCAAAACAAATCAGATTCCCATTCCCAGAGTGAAAATTGGAGAATTTAGAAGGGAAAAAATGCAGTCGAGTTCCATGCATTTAATTCAGGTCAACACCAGTTTTTTTGCCTTGTTTTACAGAAATAATCGGGCCCAGGTAAGACATGGAACTTTTCATACTTTTTATCCAATCATTTCAAAAAAAAGCTGCCTCAAATGGATTAGAGAGTAAGGTGCAAGAACTCCGTAAACTTTTTCAAGTACCGGTAAGCATTACTGATTTTAGATATCACCGCCAACACCCAAAAATATTGAATATTTGATAATTGAAAAGTTCCATGTCTAAACGGACCCTTACCAGTAACAGTAACAGAATAGACCTTGAAGGATTGTAACTAACCATGGTATATGACACCGTATAGCACAGTACATCACTGTTTGTTTTTTAGGATGGAATCAAATTTAATTTAACCTGGCAACCCAAGTCCGTAACCATAGTTTGCACAATCCTACACTATTCTGCACTACAACAAGAGTGACAAATGGTAATTTTTTGCTGACCAATCAATTATGTTTTGACTCGGATAAATTTTAAGAGAAGTCAATTTTTTATCAAGATTTCCAACCATTTTGGTTAACAAATCCATTCCAGTGTGTGAAAAATGCAGAGTTGATATTAAGAATACCGGTAACATTTTCAATTTGAAATCATTTTGACAAAATTGTTTCCGAGTCCAACAGTGCCAATACAGAAGTCATCTAAGTTTTAGTATACCATTTGTCATCTCTCATGTACGTTTACTCAAACAACACCTATGTCAGACTATGAGATGAACACACCAAGCCCTGTGGGATACCGATTGCCAAATAAATGTTTTTTTGTCTACAATTTTTCAGTTTTTGTTGTTTTTTTTTCTTTTTTTTTGTGGTATTTTCTTCTTCGTTTTAGTATATTTTATCAAGTAAAAAACCACTTATTTTTGTATCAAGACCTTCCACATTGTGTAATTTAGTAAATGAAACCAAAATATAAATTCTTTTTTTGTGTTGTATTTGTTTTTCTTCGTTTTAGTAAATTTCATCAAGTAAAAAAATCACTTGATTTTGTTTTAAGACTTTCCGCATTGTGTAATTAAGGAAATCAAACCAAAAATTAAATTCTGAATTTTGAAGGGAAAATCAGATTGAAGACACTGTGCAAAGAAATACCATATCAATCCTGACAAGTCCTTGGTGATTGAAAACATAATATTGGAGCTGCCAGTAAAAGAATTCAAAAATGCATCAAAATTTTCATGATTTCAAGGTCTAGCCAAACAATGTTAAAAGTGTCCGAAAATGACATTTTTACCAAAATATCACAGAAAGAACTCTTAACAGGATTGATATGGTATAAAGCCGTGAAACGCCATGTAATATTAAAGTATAATTTTGTACACAGTTCTTCTATCTGATCATTGGTGTGTCCACTCATAGTCTTAAGTTAAGATTTCACCACTTTAAGAATAAATGAAATAATTTCCAGAGAAACTATTCCATTGATAAGGTAAAAACACTACAAGCACTTGCAACAGGTTAAATGGCCAATGAGATGATTACAGTAGTTCAAAATAGGTTCAATTTATGATAACTTTGAAATAAAAATTAAGATTTTTTTGCAGTCATGATAGCCTTATCTCTTGAACATATTTTGTTGAACATATTTGAGCAAATTAATACAATTGATATAATTTCTTCATCATTATATCTGAGACCTGACAGAAACGTCTGTATAATTTTGCTACAATTTACAGCGATTCTTATCAGCCAAACACACTTTCAGCTGCCTAGAAACATCTATCATTCCAAATTTAACTGTCGCAACGATTGCGACAAACGGTGCCGTTAAACGCTCAATCTGAATCCTCTGTAAGCATGAGTCTACTAGTCAATCAAAATTGATTCATCTGTTGCAATGCAAGTTTGAGTGTTTTTACGACCAGTTACCACATTTGACAGCCCTGTACCACTTAAAGTAAGCTGCTTTGCAGATATCAAGTGATCAGTCACTGTCAAACAAGATAACTACGAAATAGAGAAAAGCCAAGGTTGTCTAAATATAGTTTGAAGTTCAGATTGATAACTCCAGCATTTTTACAATCAGATATAAAGCTTTTTGGTCCATGACAACCTTAACTTTTTGAGAAAAACAATTTAGAAATTGCATCTATTCCAACCAACATCCTGCCTCAAAATAAATGTCAAAATATCAAAATATACCACGTACCATATTTTCGATACCAATAAAAGTTAGTAAAGCGATTTTATAATGAAAGTGGATATTGGTGGAAAAACACAAGACTGAATGCTGGTAAACTATGCACTTGACTTACCGTGTAGACAGAGGTGAACTTGGAGTGCAAAATGTGACAAAGAAAAAGCATCATAAAACATGGTATTCAAAGGAAGTAGAACCACACTATCTCATCAAAAATGCTCAAGGAGAAATCAAAGGCCAATAGTACCATAAATAAAAGTTACCACTGATTTCATTGCTACGCGCCTGACTTTGTTGTTATTGGTGTAAGAGTTTGCCGATTCTCTTCTGTCAATCAAACCCTTCGGAATTTATCTAAGTCAAGTGTTTGGATGGAATCTCGAAGAAATATGACTTTATATAGAAAATTGAGGAAAGAATACCGATTCTTTAGGGTATTTTATTTAATTTTGATGATCTGATTACTAGGAAATGGACACTTAGCAATGAAATTGGCGGTAAATTCAGCCGATCATGATTTTGGTTTAAGAATTGAGAAAGACAAGATAGAAATACCTTCGGAATTTATCTAAGTCAAGTGTTTGGATGGAATCTCGAAGAAATATGACTTTATATAGAAAATTGAGGAAAGAATACCGATTCTTTAGGGTATTTTATTTAATTTTGATGATCTGATTACTAGGAAATGGACACTTAGCAATGAAATTGGTGGTAAATTCAGCCGATCATGATTTTGGTTTAAGAATTGAGAAAGACAAGATAGTGTGGTTCTACCATATCATCAAATGCATCAATGAGAATAACCATCAAGATGTACGGTAGCCTCTCACTAACTATGGTAGCAAAACAACTAAGAAAATCAAGAACCAAATCGAAGCCAAAAATATTTTGTGTCGTCATAGATTTTTTCAGCTTTTTTTTATAATATATTTTTAAGCACAGCAAGAGAATACTGAACAAACTTTCAACATATCAGTGTTTCAAAATCAAACAAATAAATGGTTTAGGAAAAAGCTTTTTTCTAAATTTTGTGATTCTGTGAATTTGCCAAATCTGAATTGAAAGCCAAAGGTAGGATAGGAGAAAAAATGAAAACAGGAGTTTTTAAAGCATTGAAAATCATCCAAAGTCAAATGCGAAATACTCGAGTAACAGTTTTAACACTTGCCTAAACAAAAGAATTTAAACACAAAATTTTGAAAGAAACTTTTTCATATGCATCAATAATCAATCAAATGCAAAACAAATCATTCAATGGGAGACAAATAATCAAGAACAATAAATGTTAGTCAAATGCAAAACAGGCAAAAATCAATCAATGTGTAGAGTCGATCCAAGCCAGGCAGCCATCAGGTCCAAAGTATGTGCACAATTTACCAGCATTTAGTAAAAAAATCGTAAGAAAATTTATCAAAGATTGTGGTCACTTTTCATTTGTAATGAAAAGGTCACACAACCTTTGATATTCTAAGTTCTAATTCTTAAAGTGGTGAAAAAATCTACATATAAAATAGTATAAATTATATGTAGATATATTTGGTAACTAATGAAATAGACCCCTTGTGACGTCAAACCAGATCGATTCGGAGGAAAAAACAAAAGAATTTCAATCTGAGAATTGGAACCTATTGTTTTGTCTTCCAAATTGAGCGGCATTCCGACGTACTGCAAGGGTTTATTCACCAAAGACAAAGTGAATATCAGCCAATATTTACCATTCGAGGTCAATACCAGCCATAATTCACTCAGTCTGTGGTGAATAAGTATTTAGTAGAATTACACTGGTGAATATCAAAATAATTCGAAATACACCAGCCAAATTATTATTTTGCCCAATGAATTCACAAGTGTAATCTTACTAAATAACATCTAAAACTAACATTCATAGCTTCTACTAGTCTTCTGGTTCTTGATAATTTTTTTCGGACTAGAAAAAAATAACAGTGTCAGTAAGAAGCTCTTGCAAGGTGACCAAAGCCTAAGGAGAGCCCCCTCCCCCAAAGGAAAATTTGTCAACCACTCCCTTCTGCCCAAAACAGTTCTTGTTAACCTTAGTTTTGATCGAAATAAAAGCAGATATTCCGTAAATTAATTTGGATTGAATCAATAACACAATCAACATGTATGCTTAAAGTATCTTTTTTTCGAAGAAAATGGAAGAAAAATTGCCAGCATTGGTGATGAAAGTTCGGTTAAAAAATATTCAAATTTTCGCAGAAAAAGTCAAAAAAAGAAAAGAAACTCGTGTCTAAATCAACTTTGAATTCTTTTTTCATTTACGTGGTAGCTATAGAATGGTTTTGAGCTCAGAACGAGAGACTTTGCGAAACTTTAAACTTCAAAAATTTTCCACGTGCTACAACGAAACCGAAGCTCAGAATAAAATGCTTATTTTACAGAGGAAAAAAACTATAAAAGAAGAAATAAATGTCTAAAGGGATAGGAAATAACCTTATCTTAATGTTTGTATAGTTTAGTGTAGTTTTGTAGCATTTCTTACCTCGTAAAGGACGATTTTTCTGTACACATCTCGCAGCTTCACCCAAGCGCCATCTTGGTTCTTCTTCACAACAAGATCCTGAGGCATGATGGGTAAACGTGCCTCAATACCACAGGAAGCCCATGATATGTTTCAGTTTGGGATCTGTTATAAAGAGAACGAACCATCCTTGTCTCATCCCTTTTATCCATCCATCCATAGATCGATCTTTGTCATCAATCTCATCCATCCATTTTATTTATTTCATCCATCCATCCATCCACCCATTCTTCCATCTCATCTCAACTATCTATCCAACTATCTATCCACCATTTATCCATCTACCCATTTCACCAATCCATCTATTAATCCCATCCATCCACCCACCCATCCATCCATCCATCCATCCATCCATCCATCCATCCATCCCTTCCTTCTTTCCTCCATCCCTCCATCCATCCATCTATCTATCCATCCCTCCCTCCCTCCCTCCCTCCCTCCCTCCCTCCCTCCCTCCCTCCATCCATCCATCCATCCATTCCTTCTTTCCTCCATCCCTCCATCCCTTCATCCATCCATCCCTTCCATCCTCCCTTCCCTAGTTCTAAAATCTATTAGGTTTGTAAAAGGGGGACTTCCATAAAGTTGTTGTTTTAAGACTCAGAATCCAGTAAGCCCCCCGGATACAAATAAGATCCACTAGTCACGAATCAGTCACACTACAAATACATAAGACATACCACTGACTGCTATAGACCCCTTGCAGCACGTCGGAATGCAGCTCAATTTGGAGAACAAAACAATAGGTTCCAATTCTCAGGAGATCAAAATTCTTTTGTTTCGTCCAAATTTTTCCAAATTGAGCTTGTCTGACGTCACGTGCAAGGGGTCTATATCTACTTGAAATGATGATGATGACGATAATGATGGTGATGATGATAACGATACTGATGATGCATGATGATGGTGATGATGATGGTGATGATGATGGTGATGATGATGGTGATGATGATGGTGATGATGATGGTGATGATGATGGTGATGATGATGGTGATGATGATAACGATAGTGATGATGCATGATGATGGTGATGATGATGGTGATGATGATGATGGTGATGATAACGATAGTGATGATGCATCATGATGATGGTGGTGGTATTGACGACGATGATGATAATGAACAAGAAGCTTCCCATTCCCAGTACATAAAATCCCATAAGTCCAATGTCGTGCGCACTTTTGCTCGGATAACTAACCTTGAAAATAACCTTAGAAAAGGAATGTTCAAATCAGCTAAGCCGAGAGATTTGGAGGTAGCCAAAAACCATAACGGTTGTATTTTCTAGTCAGAAATTCCCAGTTTTACAATTTATAGTTCTTTCTCAAGCGTCGTGCTTCTGCGACTCAATCAGATTAGCTCCAGACAGGGCACGTTTTCTTGGTGAACAGAAGCCAGACATCTCGACGTCCATGACAGATTGGAGAAACTTGAAAACAGCCCTAACAACTAGTGGAACTGAAGTGTCAATGTCTATTCTCAAATGTATGTGAAAAGCTTCTTATACAGTGACACTTGGCAAACATGGCAAAAGTATTTTTTACGTATACGCAGGTGAAAAATAGAACCACTTAAGATTGACTGACAAATGTTATCATTCAGTCTCAATATCTCCTTATAGGACTGAAGAGGATCACCTTGGAAACGACGTCTGGGGAATGTCAATCGTATCTTCATGACCTCGCACAAGTGGTTATGATGGAGAAAAATTGAAAGTGGTGTCTGGTTGTAACCGGGTACTAGCGTTTATACCATAAATTATGAAAGCCAAAAAAAATGACCACCCTGAAACCTACCAAAAAATGTCATTAATGGACATTGCAACAAAGTGGTGTCTTCTTAAATGGCTATGATGGATGAAAATGCTTTGAAACGGGAAGATTCGATCAATCAGTTAAGGAATATAAGCAACTTGGTCGATTAGGATTCATTCGTTCAAGAGAGTAAAATCGAAAACTCGCTACTGAGAAGTCGGTTGTAATGACATCTTGAACCATGCAACCTATAGTGTCTTCTTGCAACACAATATAAGATTAGAAAAAATGCACTCCTAGGACAATTTTGTTCAGATATGAATGTTTAGTATAGAAACAGCCTAGTCAGTATAGATTGTCGTATTAGTTCATGAAACTCTGATCAAAAAAGTGAATTATGCTTTCTTGGTAAAAGTGGTTTTGGAAGAAAATTGGGTGTCTTTTTAAGTTGCCACTAGAAAATGGCGCGACAAAATGTCTTGCATGGAAAGAAACTATAAACTTTATTGGCTTTTTCTGAAGGTAATATCCACATCTATTAGTTAGCTGTCAAGGAGTTCCGGATTAAAGCATGCAAGCTCTGTCAAGATTCGTGCTACGAAACTGAAATCTAGTCATGTGGTATTTTGTGACACTTGGCCGGACAATTAATCTTGAATGGCAAGGACATGAAAATAATGAAGAAGGTTAAAAAGGCTTTCTTTGACCCAGAAAGAAATTCATTGGATAAAGACGATGATATTTTGGATGCAACTAACTTAATAAAAAACAAAAGATTTATAACAACGGTTGAATTCATACGGAAAATATTGCATGAGTGCATGAGACCAATAACTACACGCTCAGCTGACCATAATCACTTGTCATATACATTTTATTAAATATTCTCATTCTCGCAACTAACTACGATTTTAAGCAATAAAATACTTTACTTAGGAGTCTTTACTTAGCCAGGAGGTACACATGTTAAACTATAAATTCAATTTTTTCGTATTCGTGTTGATTATTGCCATGGACTATTACGCCAGTTTCAACCCTTGAGTTTTCTCATCGCCATTGCGGTCTGCTGGTTGGTATTGTGTCTATGTCAGCGTAATTTATACATTAGCCATTTTATCTAAAGGAAACTATCTTGTTTATTATATAAGATTTAAAATCTGTAAAGCACGACTGATAGCGGGTTATCTCTTTTCTATTAATTATTATTATTTTCTTTTACAATTTCTTCGCTTTCTTTTTGAAGTTGTTTGGACTGATATGCTGTGAATGCGATGTTTGCCACGTAAGTGCTTGAGGCGTACTTGTGATTATGTCGTTGTCAAGATCATTTTACGTTTCTTTGACTAAGGAAGGAAATAAAAATTACCGGCAATTGAAATAATGAAAGCCTTAATCCTAAGCCGAAGCCTGCAAAGAATGAATTTTCAACGAAAAAAGCGCAAAACGAAAACGTGATTAACGATGACGACGTGGATGTCTGCGAATCTAATGATCTCACTGATATTAATTTATGAGCAAAAATCGCCAATCAAATATATACTTTGTGAACAATAATCCAATCTTACAGCATACATATTCACATAATTACATTATATCCTTACACAGTTTTTTCCCATTGTTGAGAAAAATCCTGGAGAAACGTCCTTATTGGGTTGCAATCACTAACAACTTGCGTCAGACGTTTTGCTTCAGTCTTCAGTTGATTGCGTTAGATCATTGTGTTCTTCTTCTTCTGTCGCATCACAACTGAAGGTTCTTCTAACATGGTCATGATCTGAATTGGAAGATGTTGTAGAGTCACTCGATCCAGATCGCCTGCTTCGATGTCTTCTGCGATGTCGTCTTTGTTCTGCTGTTATCAAGCTTGCTCCGTTGGCCTCACAGGATTCAGCAGCTCTTGCCTTATGAATCGATGCGAGATCTGTTTTCTCGGGATCCCCAAACTTTCCTTCACTGGCATTTGGGCCAAGCCATGGCGGCAAATCACTGACTTTTCTTCCCAAGTTCTTCTCATACATACTTGTCCATATGGCAGCCTGTTCGTCTTTATTCTCGGAACACTTTCTCTTATACACGTTTTCTAAATCCTGCATCGCCTCGCTCCCCCAAGAAAGCATAGACAAAGGTTTGTCTTCTACTGTCATTGTGACAGATTCCTTTTTTCTTGCCTCTGTATCTGCCATGACTTAGGTATCCTTCTTCTACAGTGAGTATCTATACCAATTGTTGGGTCCGTTGTTTGCGTTTGTGATGAGCCGATAAGTATGAAGTCAACGGAGTTAACAAGCCGTGATGCTGATATCACTAACTGAACCCTGAGGCAACTGAATATTTAAGTACACGTGTAGTTGAACCCAGACGATCTGAAACCCAAGCCACAATATACGAAAAAGGGCAAATAATGACCCGTAAGGGCGCCTCTATCCGTTATCACCGCCTTTCCACTTGTGCAACAGCCAAAATAAGAATTGTTTCCTCATGAAAGCGACTCTGGAACCAGGGTACATAAAAACTGACTTCTTTCCCATAAAAGCGAGCGAAATGAAAATGAAACTCAAACAAGCATACCTGAACAGGACTGAAAGGAAAGCAAAGGCTTCGATGAATTCTAAGCAAAGAATACGCTATGCTTTCCCAGTCAAGCAACACGAACTAAGAGGAGTCTTGCATGAAATATGAGTCAGATGAACCCCCATTCCCGGGGGGTACTTCGGGTCGTTTCATACGGGGATGCTCCGCCCGGACTCTCGACCCCTTACCCTTTTCTATACCAAATTTCAGCAAAAAAGTACCCCTTTCATATACCTTTGAAGAAAATCTACCCCTTTTTATACCGAAACTCACAAATTTCCACCCCTTTGCTATACATGTGGCTTGAAAAAAAGTACCCCTTTCGGGCGGAGCATCCCCGTATAGTCCATTATAGGGAGTACCCCCCCCCCCCCCCCGGGCCCCCATTCCACTTCAAGGGTCGCATTTTCCCAAAACACTGTATTATAGCTTACAAATACGTGATATTTTGAATTTTCGAAGTTAGATAAAAACTAAGATCATGTACTTTTTATCTAAGGGATATTAAGTTTCCAACCGTTTGACTTGCAAGGAAACGAGACAGGACATGTTCTCATTCTCACACGATGCGATTTGTTTCAATTGAATTATGGAAACGGAAACCATTTCATAAGTAAAAGGATTCTCACATGGGATTAAATATGATAGTTTTTGAAGAAAAAAATAAGTGTAAATGACAGGGATACAGAAAACAAATGATTATATCTTGGAAAAGATCTTAACAGTTCAACTGCTCTAAGCGTTCCATAAAGTCCCATAGGGTCAGACTATGTAGTGTCACCTCGTAAGGTCTTTCTATCACGTATCGGAGGTAAACAAAGCGGAATACACTAGTTTGCCAGACTGTGGGAAATACGCTAGATTATGTCAGACACAGCTTGCTATTCTACAACAACAATATTGAGCAACTTGGATAATAATTATCACTTACGCAGATATTTGGACGACAAATTTTCTGATTGGATATGTCATCTTCCTAAAACTTATCAAGGAGCTGAGCGTCTCCTCAGACACAACAGCCCTGTCGTGCAATGTAAACATTCCTTATCGAGTGCTAAGTATTATGATGCAGACACATTATCAGTTAATTTGTCTTTTAACGTCAAGACACCCCACCCCTAGTGTCTAGGGTCAAACTGCACATGCGTAACCTGACCATGAACGCGTCATGGCCTGGTTCAAGAGGAAATGGCGCCAAAATACAGCAAGGTCGTAAATAGTCCCCTTGCAGCACGTCGGAATGCAACTCAATAGCGCTTTCCACGTATGACGTCACAATGTTGCATTATGGGATTGAAATGCGGACAAGCCAAGCCAAAAACACATGCTAATATGCTGCAACAATGTTTTGTTGTCTTGTTGTTTCTAATTCATGGAAAACTATGGTTTTTCGACTGATATCGATCTTTTTTTCCCTGTTTTCCAAATTGAACTGCTTTGACGTCACGCGAAAGGGTTCTATCGGAAATCACATCGAAAGGAAATTTGGTAAAAGTTTTCTCAATGAGCACTGACGCCGGCCAGACAAACATTTAAAGAAACATTTTGTTTTTCCTGCGCTTGGAACAAGACAGATTTCCTTCGATTTTTGCATTTGTCTCTGCGCACGCGCTAGTGAAAATTACGCCTGCGCGGATGGGCTGTCCTCAGATCTTTTTTCTAGACCTGTTTATGCTAAAACCGGTACACTCACGACAGAGCTAGGCTCCATTTACTGTGAAGCCCAGGATTGAATTGGAATTTCGAAGTTGATTTTTGCGGAGGGAGGAAAATCGGAGGAACCTAGAGAAAAACTCTTGAATCAAAACAGAGAACCAACAGTCCCTCGTCCGAAATATATATCAAGTTTACTAATAAATCCGTAAATACAAGGCAAGAGTATTTGCTATGCTTCCTGGATCTTGGCTTGTGGTATTAGAAAGCTAACGTATACCTATCTACTTGCTTTGCTACGGAAGACTTACGATCACCCTGTGTGGTTAACTACAAGGAGAGCTATCATGCTATCATGGACTGCACTGTACTCACTGCCTTGAAAACTTGTGTTCATCTCGTGGTAAACCGCACCCGTTGGTAATAAAGAGTTGTTGAATAGTTTATAGGTTTATCATGGACTAGCAGTGGAAATATTTGTGTTCTATACAGTGAACGCCTCGCGTTCTGTCGTCTATATTTATAACACAGGCGAGCGAATCCCTCAAATCTAAGTCAATAGCGAAACTGTTTGATATTTATTGATGTTCATATAAATATCGTCCGTACAGTGACTGACACGTTGATCGTAAACTGACATCTCTCTGTCATGGAATTTTAAGTGGTCTAGATAACTCGTGCGTCAAGCCTTACTGAAGTCAGTGCACACTGGTACAATACCATGGACATGGTTGTCAGATCAAAGGCAATGTGTGATAGTGTGGAGATAGAACTCTTAAAATCATTATAGTATACAAGATGTGCTGGTTTCGTTGGATGGTTGTTTTTTTTTTAGCGACGTCTTCGTTTCTTGTTGGCAGGGCTAGTATGCGAGGTTTTCTTTCGCTTCTTTTGTTTCGGCGCGTTATCTGGGTAACCAACCTTATCTCTGTCGGCTGTTGAAGAATTAAATAAAGTGTCGACAGCGTTACAAACGAGGTAATAGACCTCTTTACCTTGGGCGTAATGTTTTTCCATTTCATTCTCTAGAGTATCATTTCTTTGTTTAACAGTTGCGCATGAGAAGACACATGAATATGGATACAACTCAAACAAAGAATCTTATTCTCAAGAGAACGACATGTGGTCTGGAATGTGGAAAAATGACACCCAAGGTAGAAAGGTCTATTTCATAAGACAGGACAGCGGAAGGGATGATGAAAGATGGTGACTTAGTTGAAATGATATCACTATGGATCATGAAAGGTGATGAAAAAATGGTGACAACAAAAGGTGGTGATACCAGCCCAGATCACTCGGTGATAATGGCAAGTTCAAACGGTTAAGAATCATGAGATTGTGGATTTAACTTATGCGCAAGTGGTTAGACACTTATCGTGACTTGGATGACCATAAAATGGCGGTTGCGTCTCATCTTAGACCACAAGTTTAGGCCACAAATGAATTTATCAGTGCGACTCTCTAATAAAATAGTCCCTTTCAGAGTTCCCTGCGTCATCTTGAAAGATAGGCGTGCCTTTGCATCGAAGCGAAACATGAGGTGACCTTGCATGATAGAGACCTTTTTTTAACACCTTGGACAATTATTCACATGTCTCTATCATTGCAGGCTCACCATTCATCTTGCTTCCTTGCAAGGGCATTTCAATGACAAAGGCAGGGAACTGTGAAGGGGACTATTGCTATCATATGCTGGATAAAATGAACTATAACCAAGAGAGATGGACAATTACCTTCCATAGCCTCTTCTTCTAGTTCTGACCAATCCTTTCCACTTTCCTCTTCACTTCCCAGTTCTTCTTCAAAATCTTTTCAGGAAAAAAAAGACAATACATTATCACACATCAAAATCATTAGATCTCATCAATTGAGATTGGTCGCTTTTAAAATAGGTGACTGCTTAGAGCAGACTTCGTATGAGTGTGAAAAGTCACGGCACTGCGCACAAACAGCACCAAATGTCAAATGATTTCTTACGCGAGACGGCATGTCACTGACACGGTCACGGCAAAGCGCAGCCTGCGCAGCGGCGCACCCCAGTTCCCCTCTCTCGCTCCCCACCCCCTCCCCCCCAAAACCCCAAAAATGCGCCTCTACGCAGGCTAGCAAGGCGCGGTCTGTGTCATAAGTATTTCATAGTCGTACGAATACTGCTTTAATAGAGGATCTACTGATTGTTTCTACTGTAGCTGGTTTCATTTTTTGCAAGCTTGGAATGCTATAAGAACAGAAATTGCCAACACTCAACATGCGTCCCACCCAGTATTGCACGCACTATGTTATAGCTATGATATATGAATGCAAATTGAACGTCCATCCCGTCTATCATAGTCAATTTTCTAGTTGACTTCATTTGAAGTGTGTGTCTAGGTGGCACTAAGGAGATTTACACCAGGGGTGGATCAAGGATTTTCATTTTTTTCAAAGATGCCAAACCAAAAAAATAGATATCATCGAAGAAAGAGAAAGTTATTACATATTGGATATCTTCAAAGCTGCAGTAGGGGCACAAAGTCGATCCAGGGGAGTCGGACCCCATGCACCCCTCCCCTGGATCTACCCCTGCACTCCATGTTAACATACCTGACTCGTCTTGCGATGTCTCAGTTTCCGATGAGAAGCTCTCTTCTTCTGATGGTTCGTCCCCAGAGTCTGATGGTGCGTATTCACTTTCTTCTTCACTTCCGCTGCCACCTCCCTCGCTCTGAAAATTTGGAAATCAGTTTTGTGTAAGTTTATTCTGATGGACAAATGAGAGATTAAACACAAGAAGAGAGTGACAAGAGAGTGACAAGAGAGACAAGAGAGTGACAAGAGAGACAAGAGAGTGACAAGAGTGACAAGAGACAAGAGAGTGACAAGAGAGTGACAAGAGTGACAAGAGACAAGAGAGTGACAAGCGAGTGACAAGCGAGTGACAAGAGAATGACAAGAGAGGCAAGAGAGTGACAAGTGAGTGACAAGAAACAAGAAACAAGAGAGTGACAAGAGAGTGACAAGAAAGTGACAAGAGAGTGACAAGAGTGACAAGACTATCCATCCTTCGTACAACCGGGCCCTGATGGACAACAGTCAAAACATGAAAAATCGTGCCTTGTCTGGAGTTGACTGGGATACGGAAACATGAAAAATCACTTCACATGAGATGGAGTGGGGTAGATGAAACTATCATGAAAGCGTACCTCACTGTCTGGGTCCAGGAAGCTCCAGCCACCATTTTCCAGGAACTCCTCAGTATTATCGTTGATTGTCTTCATGATTTTAGCCCAGTTTAAGCTCTGGATACCTTCAGTGTACTTGATGTCACAAGAACTGTTAAATGAAAATAAAGAAATATATAAATGAGGGGAAATATATGGTAATGAGTTGGTGACTTGGTGCAGTGTGGTAATTAGTAATGATGAATGGACGAATAGCTATATGGGTGGGTTGGAGAGAGCAAGAGGAAAGGAATGATGGTGTACTGGATAGTATGAGATGAGGGTGATAGATACACAAATGAATGGATGGATGGTTGTATGGATGGAAGAAGGAAGGATGGATGGTTGGTGTGTGATAATATGAATGAATGGATGGTTGGTTGCATGGATGGAAGAAGGAAGGATGGATGGTTGGTGTGAGATGAGATGAGATGAATGGATGGTTGGTTGGTTGCATGGATGGAAGAAGGATGGATGGTTGGTTGGTTGCATGGATGGAAGAAGGGAGGATGGATGGTTGGTGTGAGATGAGATGAGATGAGATGAGATGAGATGAGATGAGATGAGATGAGATGAGATGAGATGAGATGAGATGAGATGAGATGAGATGAGATGAGATGAGATGAGATGAGATGAGATGAGATGAGATGAGATGAGATGAGATGAGATGAATGGATGGTTGGTTGCATGGATGGAAGAAGGAAGGATGGATGGTTGGTGTGTGATAATATGAATGAATGGATGGTTGGTTGCATGGATGGAAGAAGGTAGGATGGATGGTTGGTGTGTGATAATATGAATGAATGGATGGTTGGTTGCATGGATGGAAGAAGGGAGAATGGATGGTTGGTGTGAGATGAGATGAGATGAGATGAGATGAGATGAGATGAGATGAGATGAGATGAGATGAGATGAGATGAGATGAGATGAGATGAGATGAGATGAGATGAGATGAGATGAGATGAGATGAGATGAGATGAGATGAGATGAGATGAGATGAGATGAGATGAGTGGATGGTTGGTTGGTTGCATGGATGGAAGAAGGAAGGATGGATGGTTGGTGTGAGGTGAGATAAATGAATAGTCGGAAGGAAGGGATGCATGCATGTATGCATGAATGGTATTAAATTCCCTGTACATACTTTAACCATTCCTTGACAGAATCCAGTGACGTCATAGGGATAGCATTGATGTGCTCTACTTTTCTCTTATAGTCTTTGAATATGAACACCATATCGAAATTCTTCAAGTGAAACTGCAGACAGACAAACATAATATCTCAAAATGAGTGGGCAAAAAACTTTATCGTTTACTTTTGATAATTTTCATCTCCAAGTATAGACCTTTAAAAAATTCACTTGAGTAACCATGAAACAATGGTTCCAAGAAGTTGATAAAATACAGTTAATTTATGAACACATCAAGTACAACCTCAACTTGGAGCCATTGTTTTGTGGTCACTCAAGCAATATTCAGGAAAGGTCAATTTGCTGTCGCAACCAAGATTTTGGTGGACGTCAATCAAGGTGTTTCCATGGCATTCCATAGGATCCAACATGCCCTTGAAAAATTGTGTTTTCCAACACACTTATTTTGTCACAACAGCAAAATTGTAGCATTCTACATGCATGATTAAGATTTTGTTTGTGTTACAATGTGACAGGCGTTGCTCGTATCTGGTTAAGGAGCGCGCGCTGTTGGAGGAATCCTTATGCGACCGAACAAAAGCCGAAAGGCCTACGATCGCAATCTGAGCATGTAACTTGTGGAATGACAAGTATTCAGTATACAAGTATCTGACTGTTGTTGTTGATACCCAAACTTACCTGAACACGTTCAAAATGAACAAGTTCTACTTCATCCAGGGTAATGATAAATACAGGCTGTCGAGAGAATAAAAATACTACAAGTGATTCCAAACCTTTAGTTAACGTTATCCACCATGGACTATGAGAAATAGACCACTAGTAGCTTAGCCAATCAGAATGCATAATTGACAATTGAAAGAAACCAGAGAAAAACCCTCAAGGCACAGGAGAGAACCAACTACTGATACAAACTCTACTTATTTATTTATTTATTTATCTGCTTTACAACTTTGAACCAGTTGAAGGCATGATCAACAGGACAAGAAAGTCCCATGCTAAGACCAGCCTAATATCATGAGAAGTGGTTAGTATGAGGTGTAGACACTGAGGGTGGTCACTGCCAGGGTTTCTTTACGTCCTCAGTGACTTGACATCTAGCATGGCAGGACTCAAACCTGCGTAGCATTTGTGAGAGGCGAACGTTCTCACTGCTATGCCTAACGTGCTTACCGGTATTCACCCACACTTTTGATTACTAACCTGTTCTGTGAGATTAACCAGACAATGTGTTGTTGGCTGTAGTAATACAGTACTGCGAAATGGTACACCAGAAAAACTGACAAGAATAGAAAAATAGACGGCCGTTAGTTATAATAACCTTTGAACTTTATCCCTGAAATAACCTCTGGGCTGATGTAAGTCAGGGTATGGCTAACTCACAGATTGAACCCTGAAACAACCTCTGTGCTGATCTAAGTCAGGGCATGACTAACTCACAGATTGAACCCTGAAACAACCTCTGGGCTGATCTAAGTCAGGGCATGGCTAACTCACAGATAGAACCCTGAAACAACCTCTGGGCTGATCTAAGTCAGGGCATGGCTAACTCACAGATAGAACCCTGAAACAACCTCTGGGCTGATCTAAGTCAGGGCATGGCTAACTCACAGATCGAACCCTGAAATTACCTCTGGGCTGATCTAAGTCAGGGCATGGCTAACTCACAGATTGAACCCTGAAACAACCTCTGGGCTGATCTAAGTCAGGGCATGGCTAACTCACAGATCAAACCCTGAAACAACCAATGGGCTGATCTAAGTCAGGGCATGGCTAACTCACAAATCTAACCCTAAAACAACCTCTGGGGTGATTTAAGTCTAATGGCTAACTCACAGATTGAATCATAATTTACTATGAGAACCCAGAGAAAAACCCTTGAATCAAGGGAGAGACCTAACAAACTCCACTCACATGTGATGCCAAGTCCAGGAATCAAACCCGAGACCCCAGAGGGGTAGCGAAGTGTACTATCACTACACCACCATTGATTCCACTAACAGAGTACAAAACACTTACCCAAGTTCTCTGAATGGAACATCAAACTCCACTTGCCCATGAGTTAAACCTTCAACTTTATCAATAAAATTCTTGAAGACAGCTTTAAGACGCTGCCTCATTTCCCTCTCAGCCTGTCAATCAAGCAGCGAAACAATTACCCAGATGAACAAAGGAATTTCCATGAAATGAACAACCCTGACCACACAATATACTGCAATCTATAAAAGGAGTACTTGGATAAAAACACCCCATTTTTTAAAGTCTAAATATTTGAGGATAATGACTCAATTATGATTATGAAAACCAGACTGGCAAAAATTTTAGCCCGGGAGCCACTTGCAGTTGACCAACAGGGTTGAGTAAATGATGTCATTTACTCACAATTTAGATGCTGAACAAATTATATAATTTTTATCCACAAATTTTGAGTGTGAAGAAAATATGTTTCTTGGCTACTATTGGGGCCATATAGATAAGTTTAACCAAGTTTCAAGGCATTTCCAATTTTCATCAATTTTTATCCAAGTGTCCCTTTAAATTCCGGCAACTTTGGTTACTGCATTCAGATAGGAAATACAGGTATTGTCAGTATCGTTGGTTTACCTGTTCAGCTTGTAAATCATCTCTGTCATGCATATGTTGGTGTTTACCAAGATCTGTGGTTATCTCTCCAACCTACATACAATGGTTACACAAGAAATCAGACCAATTGGGAAAATGGAATTTGAATGGATGAATGAATGTTTACAGCGTCTATGGTTTGAAACATGAGTCTCAGGCTAAGAGAAACTTGGCAATGAATACCAGCATCACAACATAAAATAAAGATAATGAAATAGTAAAACTTTTATACACAAGGTTTGTACATGATCCCCTGTGAGAATTTCCAAATCTTTTTCAAAACTTTCCAAAACCACACATCTGAAACATTCAACATACATTTACCAATGCAAAACAATACTGAAGACAAGCTATAATATTAAAAAAAAAAAAAAAAAAAAAAATCCAAAACTTTCCATAGCCTAGTGGACCATAAATCAATTTTCCAAAACTTTCAAGGTCCTGGAAAAATCCATTATCAATTTCCAAAGCTTTCCAAGACTTTTTAAAACCCGGACGAACCCTGTCATACAGATCACTCACCTCTGTATAGAATTGAATGTCTCTGTATTTCTTCTTTCCAATAATGATCGGGTGCTGCAATATTAACAATATTTAAGACTCTTGTTTAGCAGGATATTTCAACACTACTATAGATAGTGGAACAGATATGTAAGGTCATTGGGATGTAACTCACCTTGAGATGGAAGTGTATCAGAATAATCATCTCTCCATCACAAGGCTAGAGAGAGAAAAAAAAACATCATTCAAAACTTGGATCCTACGTTTTACCCTCTAAATATGTGTGGAAATCTATACAAAATGAATGGATGGATAGTGGGTGGGTAGATGGATGGATGAGTAGATAGATGGGAGTATGGATGGATGGGACTATGGATGGATGGGAGTATGGATGGATGGGAGTATGGATGGATGGGAGTATGGATGGATGGGAGTATGGATGGATGGGAGTATGGATGGATGGGAGTATGGATGGATGGGAGTATGGATGGATGGGAGTATGGGTGGGTGGATGGGTGGGTGGATGGGTGGATGGGATGGATGGGTGGATGGGATGGAATTCTCAAGAGAATTCTTTTGCTTTGCTCTACTAATTGAGCTGCTTTGACATCACATGCAAGGGGTCTATCACACTGACCATAAGCCTTACTTTACCTGAAAGTAAGAATGCTTAACATTGCCATAAAGTATGTCCACATGTTCACCACGAAACGTTGAAAACCTGAAACCTGTTATCAGAGATATCATGAATAGTGATTAATATCAAGAACACATGCAATTTATGAGGAAATGTATAAAATAATAAATAAACAAATGCAGAAATGTTAACAGTTT
The DNA here is from genome assembly GCA_023349425.1 of Anthopleura sola. Lineage (NCBI taxonomy): Eukaryota > Metazoa > Cnidaria > Anthozoa > Actiniaria > Actiniidae > Anthopleura > Anthopleura sola. Next base: position 20,306,307 of record JALHLI010000001.1, read on the forward strand.
CTTAAAAACATGCATCTTTTTAGTTTATAAAAAAAAGCTGAAAAAAGGAAATTTCAACATTTCATAAGGTGCAGAATCTCCCTTTATCTATTTCCAGCTGAGCGACATTAAATTTTCTAACCAATCACAGTCTGTTATGATTTTTTATGGCCAGCCCTGTGTTCAACTACTTTTTTTTATCTGAAAACTATTTGACAATTGCATCCAATAAATTTTTAATCTCAGGAAACTCCCAAACCTAATCAGAGTGATTTTTATCTGTGATGAATAGTGAAGGGCCATAGGTTTTGATCAACAATACTTTGCGCGATTAGTCGTTCGCTCAGCTGGATACCCTAGCCAAGAGAAAATCTTATTTACATTTTTTCTACAAATAAGGCAGATCTACATACATTATGCCCAGCTAATTTCAAAATGTCTTACCATTGTTATGTGCTTCCAGGATTCCCTAAAAAAAAAACATGTCATTTGTTTAGTAAATAATTTCAATGCTTGTTGATACATAAGGTCTAGTGCAAGGCTGCACGCCTTGCCTTGACTGTGTCAGTGATCAATGTGTGTAGAAACATTCACTGTAACTGTGCCGTGTGCTGTGACTTTTCACTCATACAAAATCTGCTTTAAAATAAGACTGAAAATGCTATAGTTATACTCACAGGAGTTCGTCTCTGTGTCAGGCTTGGTCTTATGTACAAATCCTTTAGTTTTGGGTTGCCTTTGGCATTGTTGAGACTCAAGGTTCCTTGTTGTATTACACCCTGTAAAACACAAAAAAAAAAAACAATCAAACTTAGGATTTCAAACTTAGTACCAGAGGCTGCAGAAAATTATAGATGATTATAAGATGCTTGGTCTCTTAATTCTAAAAGGCTTGTGAAGGTAGGAAACCAAGACCCCAGAGGTGAGAGGCGAGAGCACTACTGCTACACCCCCCTTGACTACCACTGAATCAAGGGAGAGACCCAACAAACTCTACTAACATGTGATGTTGAGTCCAGGAATCAAACCCAAGACCTCAGAGGTGAGAGGCAAGTGCACTACTGCTACACCCCTATTGATTACCACTGAATCAAGGGAGAGACCCAACAAACTCTACTCACGTGAGATGCTGAGTCCAGGAATCAAACCCAAGACCCCAGAGGTGAGAGGCAAGTGCACTACTGCTACACCCCTATTGATTACCATTGAATCAAGGGAGAGACCCAACAAACTCTACTAACATGTGTTGAGTCCATGAATCAAACCCAAGACCCCAGAGGTGAGAGGCGAGTGCACTACTGCTACACCCCCTTTGATTCTCAGATAAAAAGTAATTGTTTTCTTAACTCCAAAACATTTGAGGGAGAGAGAAAATCAAAGAAAACCTCTTGAATCAGCTTTACGTAGTCCAGGAGTCCAGGAATTGACCCTCAAACCTCAGAAAGGAGGTGAGAGGCAAGTGCTTCATTGCTATGCCACCGAGGATTCTTAAGCTACAGACACAAGGTGCAAGATTGTCCACAACGTCATAGGCAATCAATGTTGTGAGCCATGTTACACAGCACAATTTGCCTACCATGTTGCCAAAGTAGAAAACGATCCTACTTCAGCAACATTGCCTGAAATATTGCGTGTAATGCTACACCGTGTGTCGGTATATGTGAAAAATAATATCAAAATGATTGACTCTGAGTTTTTACCTGTTTCTCTCTCTCTTCTGCCTCCCTGGTCTTGAACTTTTTCTGTACTTCTTTGATATACCTAAAAGCCATGGTCAGGTTATGAGCTGGAGGGTAAGGTGAACCAGGAGCTTTGGTATTTGAGCTGCGAAACGTCCTGTCAAAGGAGAGAAAGATCTATAACATTAACAGTTATCCTAAAAGATCAGACTATAAGTATGAGAAGGAGTATGAGTTTTGAACAGTCAAAGATTGGCACTATAATTTTGTAGTCATGATCAGTACGTAGATTGAAACTTTGGATTGTTAAAAATCAGAAATTGAATATGATTCAGTGTTAAGCAAGCACAAAGGACCAATTTCAAAACTCGTTTTCCCACTCATTCTCATACTCAAATCTGAAGTTTGCTAATATGAAAAACAGGGAAGTCTGTCTCAGCATATAAATGTAAATAATCATGAAAAATAATAATTGGTACCTAAGCTTCAAACTTTTTGAGCAAAGAAACATATTTTGACCCCACAGGCAATGTTTGTCATGAAAAGGGTTCTGGCTTTTCATTAGTTACTGTATGCAGACGGTAGGCAGCACAGCTTATGGTATATGAAGAGTGAAGACCAGAGGAAAACCTGCTTGTTGGAGAATTTTGGGGTTTGGATCAACAAAAGCAACAACAAAAACAACAGTTTTAACAAAAACAATTAAGGGCCACATTGGAAAAAAGACACTGTCTTTAATATATCTGTTTAATAACCCCAATAAAGATTCATTGATTTATTGAACAACAACAACAACAACAACAATACTAACAACAACAAACAGAACAGCAACAACAACAACTCAGAACATTTGAAAAGTCTTGACTTACATTTCTTTTAAGAATGTTGCTTCAGGTTGAGAGAAAAGATTTCCTTCCAGACGTCCAACAGAACTGAAAAAAAAGTCAAAATAATTAACTATGATACAACTGTAGAGGTTGAAGTTGGGATGCTAAAATTAAGCTGTATAATCTGAGGGAAAAGTATTCCTCATTACTAGCGCACATCACCTGTGCTTCATATCTTCAGATGTATATAAGACTGGTATATTCATACAGAGGGTCTATAGTAATAATTAACCAGTAGAGCAGAAAGCTAAACCATACCTTCCAGGGCAGTACAAGTTGATACGTAAATAAGTGTAGCCTCCCTCATCACTTGAGCTGATGTTCTAGAATAAAATAGTGTCATATTTATTATCTCCAAGAAACAAAACTAAGAAATCATTTAGTAATTGCAAATATTTTGTACTCAACCAAAGTCACTATCTTTATACACGCATCAAGCATTCCGCACTACTGCTCTAAGCGCATGCTCAGGGGATTAAAAAGTGGGATAATGTTTTGTAAGATATGCAATTTTTTGGTATATTTGACTCAAAATTCGCTTAACGGTACGTGATCTTGAATATTTAATGAAAATTGTGTTTGACAAGAAAAATACAACTGAAATATAACATGTTTTACAAAATATTATCCCACTTTTTAATCCCCTGAGCATGTGCTTAGAGCAGTAGCGTGGAATCCTTGATGCTTGTATTGCCAGAAGTGCTTACTGAAGAAACAGAAAATGCACACATAAATTATGCTGTGTGTTGTCATAAAGCACTTGGGTATTAGAAGAACAGGAGAGAAGGTTATGAGAAGCATGGCATGTAGTAGAGTGCTTCTCAACACTTCTCAAACAGCACAGCAAGCAAGCTTTTTATTTCTTTTATAAAATACAAATTAGAGTAGTTGTAGTAGTTGAATTACAAAGTTTATCTACCTTGATGGTTGAGATATGGAAAGGTGTTGCAATACCAAACAGCGGCAGTATTACAGCTTCGTGTTTCTTATCTACAATGAAAACAATGATAACATTACAGCGCTTTTCATAATTTTGTAACCTAACCAACTCCAGACATCTGGCATTTTGGCTTTCCATCAAACTTACAACAGCAGAGGTCATTTCAATCAAGTAATAATGTATTTCCAAGGATTAGACAAAAATCCCCTTACCTACGAAAAGGTGAAGATCTCTGATGTCATGTTCTTTTGGCAACAGGTTGGGATTTTTGTAAGCAACATTGGATGGTTTCACTCTGGGAAAAAAAAAAGACAAATCAAGATATTTATTCTGTATACAATATTATCAAGACAGTCCCTTCAAAGTTTCTTGCGGCACCTTGAAATTTAGCTGTGCCTTTGTATGAAAGTGAGACACAAGGTGACCTTGCTATGATAGAGACGTGAATAATTGTCTAAGTTGTTCACAGTTCCCTGCACCATCTTGAAAAGTAGTTGCTATACCTTTGCATCGAAGCAAGACTTGAGGTGACCTTGCAATGATAGAAAACTTTTAACACCTTGGGCAGTTATTCACATCTCTATCACTGCAAGATCACCTCATGTCTTGCTTTGACACAAAGGATCTATGAAGGGGACCATTAAAATCAGACATGGTGATTCATGTTCTTACTTTGTTGGTTTTTCTGTTTCTCCTTTAGCCTCAAGAAGACGCCGCTAAAAACACAGTAAAAAATAATGAATGCATGAATGAATACACAGAGGGGTGAAAGATAAGCAGTGCATCCTGCAACATTTGTTATATCTCAGACAAACACTGTACTCACCGTTGCTTCTTCATGTAACTGCTCCTTGAGCTTCTGTTGATGGGCCTTTCTCTTGTCTTCTGCTGTAAGCTCAGTCTGAAATATGAATGTTGGTGGGTTGTCAGTAAGGTGTTGGTGGGTGGTCAGTAGGGTGTTGGTGGTTTGTCAGTAGGGTGTCGGTGGGTTGTCAGTAGGGTGTTGGTGGGTGGTCAGTAGGGTGTTGGTGGGTGGTCAGTAGGGTGTTGGTGGGTGGTCAGTAGGGTGTTGGTGGGTGGTCAGTAGGGTGTTGGTGGGTGGTCAGTAGGGTGTTGGTGGGTGGTCAGTAGGGTGTTGGTGGGTGGTCAGTAGGGTGTTGGTGGGTCGTCAGTAGGGTGTTGGTGGGTCGTCAGTAGGGTGTTTTATCAAGGCTCTTACCCTTGTTCTGCTCTCAAGAACTGTTCCTTTCCCCTCACCAGCAATTAACAGATCTTCCTCTCCCTGAAAGAGATAGTTGAAGGTATTGACATACTATTGACATATTAGTTTATTACTACACTGCTACCAGAATCTTGAAAACTTTCAAATTTCATCAAACCATGAAACAACTTTAATCTAATCTAATTCACAGATTGAATTTGAATTTAGTGTGTTTGGTTTGCAGGGCTTGAAATAACAGCCAGTCAATGGACAGTACACACACATGTACAACAAGCATCATACCTCTCCATTCTCTTGCTTGTCATCATCATCCTCATCTTCATCCTAGAAAAATTATCCAGAAAAAAATCCTTGTAACAATAGAAATGTGTATTCCAAACAGCATCTGTCTAGATCCATAAAATAAAACTCTATATACGACTCTCCATAGATAACGGAGCCCCTCTCTCACGATGCACTCAGACACCTGCCTTTCCTTCCGATCCTATTTAGAGCAGTTTTCATATGACAATGAAAAACTTACGGCATGGACTGCACCTTGCTGTGCCATGCCATGTATGAAAACATTTGGAAAACTGTGCCATCACCACACTGCACTGTAACCTTAACCATGTTGTGTGCCGTGACTTTTCACACTTATATGAAATCTGCTCTCAATCCAAAGTAGTAACATATGGGTATTTCATTCAAAAACTACCTACCTTTAGGAAAATTCCAATATTATTGATTTTCTTTTTTGCCGGAGTAAGAATTGTTGAAGGGGAATTCTGAAAAAACATCAAGAAAATTATATTAGACGTAAGCAAGAGACTTTCTTAGCTTAGACATGTTTTCCCATTTCAGACCATGTGTCCTTTTTTAAGAATAAGATTCTTTGTTTGAGTTGTATCCATATTCATGTGTCTTCTCATGTACAACCGTTAAACAAAGAAATGATACTCTAGAGAATGACATGTGGTCTGAAATGGGAAAACATGCCTAAAGTTAAGTGGTTTGTTAATTAAATGATGTTGATAATAAGGATCTTAAGCAACTCGAAATCTAGAACGGGAACGTCAGTTCTCGCCAGAATGCAATATTCAGCAATTGCACGTCGTTCTCGTCTTGGATCAAGAAGTAACATCTATTTCCAGATCTTTCTCTATCATTAGATCACAGTTCTGAAACCTCGGGTCTCACGTCCCCGTCCTAGATTTCGAGTTGCTTAAGGTCCCTGATGTGTCTAATAGGTGGTTAACTGCATACCTCATTAACAAGAACTGTATCACCAATAAACAAGGCATAGTTTTTATTCACATCATTATCAGCTTTTTTGTTAACCAGTCCAGAAAAACCAGCATTAATATTGAAAACCATGCCTACAAATAACAACATGAAAAGTTATATCTGATTTGATATTTTTGAGTACCTCTCTTTACCTTGGGCGTAATGTTATAACAGATGCATGCAAATGAGACAACAAGCATTGTATTGAACTGATAGCCTCACTTGTATGTTTCTTAAAACAAAAGAATATCTCATTTGCATGCAACCATAATAACAGCTATCATCATACTATTTTTGAGGAAATACAACTTTGAATAAGAAATAAAATTTGCAAAGTATTCTTGGTAAAGGCCAGTTTACACTAGCAACTTTTTCGTGCAATTCTAGTGGAGATTTTATGGCGATTTCACGGTGATAGATTGCAGCTACATTGCCATCAATTCAAACATAATTGAAATTTTGTGCAACTTGCACCAATTTGGGTTGCTATAAAATTGCCATTCAAATCACCACTCAAGTTGCGCGATAAATTTGCTAGTGTAAATGGGCCTTAATGGTAGTAAGATGACACCTTTGCACCAAATATAGCTGTTATGAAAAGGTTAACAGTCTGCTGAGTATATGAAATATACAGTGTTGTTTCTACCTTTCTTGGCGATGTGTGCGTTTTTTGGTGTTATCAGTAGTGATCCCTCTCTGAACTCTATTCCCATTGCAAACCTACAATGATACAACACCATTACATGGAAATCAAAAATCTGTTGACAACAAAAAATTTCAAGAATTGACAGCAATTGGCTCAGCTGGTTGAGCATCAGACTGTTATGGACCAACATTTTTATACATAGCCCCCCCCCCCCCCCCTTTTAGTCTATGGATAAAACCCCCTAGATCCACCCCTGGTCAGCCCATTTTTGCTTTTTGTTTTTTTGTATGGGGATACCGGTGATATGCTGTCTGCTGCTGGCCCATGCTTTGTTGGTTTTCCTTTGTCTGTAGGACTACAATAATAGACTTCATCGGCTTGGGTGTAATGTTGTCCCATTTCAGACCACGTGTCATTCCCCACAGTATCATTTCATTGTTTAATGGTTGCGCATGAGAAGATACATGAATATGGATACAACTGAAACAGAGAATCTTATTCTCAAGAGAATGACATGTGGTCTGAAATGGGACAACATTACCCCAAGCCGATGAGGTCTATTGTATTGCTCGGCTGTGATAGTGCCTTTTCTCCTTTTTCATGGCATCAAGCCATACAATAATGCACGCGGTACTCTTATACAGACACTGCTGGTTAGACAAAGTATTTGAGTGTATGTGTCTTCTCGCAATGCGGACATTAAACACGAACCAATGACAAAGCAATACAATGGTACCGAAATATTATTCCACTTTTAAATCCGCTGAGCATGCGCTTAGAGCAGTAGCGTGGAACTCTTGATGCAGAAGTGGAATCCTAAGCTTTGCCAGGTATAGGTTGGCCAGCTCTAAAGATAGTCATTTTTTGATGTTGTTTTCGTTGCTGATAATGATTGTCTTCTTACACAACATACCCTATATTCTTGACAAAGTTGTTTTGTAGTTCAGGCTTATTCTTAGTGACATGTTCCATTGCAGCATTGTAAACATCACATAACTTAGTACCTTTAAGAGAACATATTGCACATGTTAATAATGACTTTCTGGGTTTATCTGTCATCATATCATGGCCAAATAAAGTTTTTTCCAGGTCATTATTGGGAGTTTATTTGAAGGCAGAATCACTTTTCAGTTTTCTTTTCATTTAGGGAAGCATGGGTTGCTTGCGCTGCTTATGCATCAATGTGACCAATGTGACCCGGGTTTGAGTCCCGCTGGCCTTGGTGTAGTACAGGGTCGTATGTGAGTAGAGTTGCTTGTTAGTTCTCTCCTGTGCTTTGAGGGTTTTTCTCTGGGTTCTCCAGTTTCCCTCCCTCCACAAAAATCAACTTCCAAATTCCAATGTGATGAGGAATTGGGGGCCAGATTGGAAACAAGCTGACATGCTTTATCTATTATACCCTTGTAAAACAAGGAGTACTTTCTTAAGCCTTAATGGCATCATAAGAAACATAATCAGAAAATTATTAAAACTGTTAAACTTTCCATACCATCTCTAAGTTTATCTACAATAACGTCCAGCACTGCCAGTAGGAAATTGTAGATTTCTTGCTGTTCCTGATCATTTAAAAGTTAGGAAAATAGTTTATCTTCTAAATTATAAATTAATAGACCTCTTTACCTTCGTATGCAAATTGCCCATTTCAGACCACATGACATTCCCTTGAGAAATGTTCTTTTGTTAAAATATTTACACATGAAAGAATCAACTCCCAAGAGTGGCATCACGTGGTCTGAAATGGGCACAACAAACAACGAAGGTAAAGAGGTCTATTGCTATATTGTTGGATCTTATTTCAACAGATTTCAAATTAAACTTGGCAATCCACCTTTTTACCTATAGGCTTTCACATGGTGCTGTAGTGTTGTTGAATTGCCATATGATCGTACTAGCTTTTGTATTATTTATCGACTTGATTTGTTTATTCTGTTTTCAAATTTTTATCAAAACTTCTTTAAAAATAAAGTATTTAGATAGTTCCACTGACATTTTGAGAACAAAATAAACAAATCAAGTCAATAAATTGTACAAAAGTTAGTACGATCGTATGGCAATTCAACAACAACGTCCGAACTTTTTGGTGACCGTAACACTACAGTACCACATGAAAGCCTATTGCCGAAAAGGTGGATTGCCTGCAAAGATATTGGAAATTATAGCTAAGCGACCCTAAATGTAAGGTTCTGATCTATAAGAATTAATTGAAAGTTGAACTGTTACTGGATTGCTTTGATAAATTTTTCCTGTTTACATACCTCAGTTGGTTCAACCATCATTGTTCTAACAATATTTGAGCAGTAAAATTTATATCGCACACCAAGAGAACAGATTATCACTCCATAGTTGAGTTTCTCATCATTACTGTTAAAAGAGAAAAATAATGTTCACATTAGTATTCTGCAAAATAATTTTTGATGATAATGTTGATGGTAATGATAATGATGATGGTGATGATGATAATGTTGATGGTAATGATAATGATGATGATGATGGTGATGGTGATGGTGATGTTGATGATGATGATGATGATGATGGTGGTGATGATGATGTTGATGATGATGATGATGATGATGATGATGGTGGTGATGATGATGTTGATGATGATGATGATGATGATGATGATGGTGGTGATGGTGATGGTGATGTTGATGATGATGATGATGATGATGGTGGTGATGATGATGTTGATGATGATGCATTATGCTACATTATATTGATACTAATGATAATGACAATCCATGATGATGAATAATGAATTGATTAGTATAAGAAGTAATACAGATCAATGATGATGATAGTAATGAAGATGAGAGATGATTGATGATGATGGCAATGAAGGTAATGTTTTTGATCATGATGAATGATGGTGAAAAATAATGACAATGCCAAAGATAATGATGATGACAAATGCTGTCAGAGCAGTGTTATCATACCTGACAGTACTGAATTTAAGGGTAAATTTCCCGCCACTCTGAACAATGGGAGAGTAACACATTTCAACCTGTAAACAAAAACAACATCAATGGCTGAAATAAATTGTACATAAGTAGGAAAATGTTGCATGTTGCTCACGCCATCTAAGGGATGGAACATGGGGGATCATGAACTTAAATTCAAAGCAATGTATACACCTATTTCAAAAAATGTTGTTGGTCGGAGAACTGAAATCTGAAACCAAAATGAATTCTGGGCCATGAGCTTTGAATTTAAATATGAAGGAAAGTGATAGTCTTTTCTTGTTTTTAATAAGTAGTTTGTAACGAGTTAATAATTATCTAAATGTCACCACATTTGAGTGATGACCTCTATCTCAGATAAAGATCTCTGACTGACAACAATTTTTTGAAATAGGTGTATATATAAATCTTTCTAATCTGTTACCTGTTCTGAGTCCATGCCAGGCTGTAGATATTTTTTGGATTCCAAGGCACTTTCAATATTGTCTGCAATCTTAGAATTTTTAACTCGCTAGACAAAAACAAAAAAGATACATCATTCTATATTCATTTTGTGGAACTTCCTAGGTGAGGGTTACATCAACTCTATAGTGACTCTGATCTTGATGGAAGTCAAATGATGATGAAGGTGATGATGATGATCAATAATGATGATGATGATCAATGATGGTGATCAATGACGGTGAGCCAACTGGCCTCGTATAGCTGTTCAGTTAATCCAGTTGGCTCGCACTTTTATGTAAGGATAAATATTTTGTTATTCAATTGTGTATTTTTAAGGTGCAAATAAAATCATTGTCATCATCATTGATGGTGATGATGACGACGATGACAATGATGAAGATGATGATGATGGATTATGTATCTACTCTAAATACCTTTTCTTCATCAACAATTTCCATGATTTGATTCTTGAAGAACTTGCCAAATATGTCAGATGAGACTTGCGATGCTTTCTAAAAACACAAAATTTGATACCCTTTAGATATAATTGTCTCTTATGGCATTAAGACAGATGTTAAACAAGCATTACAAATATGAATAATGCTTCAGCCGAGAAATATCCAGATTTTTAATAGCAATAGATAACCAATAGACCCCTTTCACATGACGTCAAAGCAGCTCAATTTGAAGGACAAGACAAAAGAATTTCAATCTCCTGAGAAATGGAACCTATTGTTTTATCCTTCAAATTGAGCTGCATTCCGACGTGCTACAAGGGTTCAATACAAGTTACAGAGTATTACATAGTTATTCATTAATTGAATAGTTAACAGCAGTAAAACTAAAATCCTGGTTCTCCCTTGCAACACAAGCATGTATAAGCTTAACAGCATACGCATGCATAGATAGTTTTTAGGTAACCCTTTTATATTTGGGTAGAACAAAACAGTCCATCAATCTTACTACCATTCTCAATATTCTGTGAACTCAGACAATTCAATGACTTGTTGTAATATTGTTTTTCCATACCATCAATAGACCCCTTGTAGCATGTCATTATACAGACAAAACAATTCTCAGGAGATTGAAATTATTTTGTTTTGTCCTCCAAATTGAGCTTCTTTGATGTCACGTGAAAGGGGTCTATCAACACTAATCAGTCAGTACCTTTTATATTTTTGACTGGTGGCAGTAAAAAAAAAAAAATTCCAATGGAAAACCCACAACTACTGTGGTTGCAGAATATTGAGTATCACAACAAAGTACTATCTGCACATGCATAAGTTATTATGCTTATGTTTACAATAACAGTGAAAACCAGTCTTAGCATGACAAAAGCAGTATACATAATATTTGTACCTTAACATTTACTAACTCTGTGTCTTCACGTACAGCCATGACATATGCTATAGCATTACTGACATCGATCTGAGGACCAAATAACATCAAATTTTAAAACCAACATTTTGTAACTACTATTAGGGATCTTAAAACACTGAAGGTTGTAGAGCATCTGAGTAGAAGCCTTAAAATAAAAGAAGCAGTCCTTGTTTTATGAGGGTAGCACTTAGTAGCCAGTGCCTAACAAACCTGTGGCCTTTGTTCCATAATCAAATTTAGAAGTTGATTTTTGTGGAAGAAGGAAAACCGGAGAACCTGGAGAAAAATCCTTGAAGCACAGGAGAGAACCAACAAGCAACTCTACTCACATATGAGTGGAGCCCAGGAATCAGGTTGCATTGGTGAGAGTTGGGATATTAGGAGTGCTCACCACCCATGCTTGCCTTCAATAGGCTACATTTGAGATATTAAAATTCTAGTATGAGGCTCTCCCAAATAAGATGTTCAAAATTGCATTAAACCTATACAGATAAGACAGATCCCCCTCCCCCATGTTCAAAGGCTGGATATGCACCCTTATTACTATTAATGCTTACTTTGTCAAAGGACTCTTTATCAAAAGCTGACTTCCATCCATCCATAAATTGACCCTGGAAGTTGTCTTTGGTAAACAACCCAACTGCTTTATCCTGTAAAAAAAAAAAAAATAAATAAAATATTTTGACATAATATCATGAAGACAAAGCAGTCTTGTTCATGTACATAACAATAAAAACTCGCAAATTATCTTTGTTAACTATGCACCAGCACAGGCCTTTTCAGAGATCAATAAACAGAAGGCATTGTGGTCTAGCTTGGGTATAATCAACACCATATTCTGTATGATGAACATAAGATGTTCTTACCCAATCTCTCTCTTACTCAATCAGAAAGTCTTGGAAAATGTCATGTAAAAGATAGAGGATATTACATGCACACATGGAAATACAAATTTTATCTTTAAGTGTTGTAAAGATCTCGAGTGAGAGATTTTCAACACCAGAAGATAAAATTCGTATCTCAAAGCACCCATGTAATATTCTGTTTATTATATAATTATCAATGAAAAAGAAAAGAAAGCTTCTTTTTCAAGCTTTTTTCTAGTATGTTACCATAGTGATGATATTTTCACATGTGAAATATCAAATTTTTAAAATAAAGGTATTTCATTGATAATCATATAGCACTTGCCTCTCACCAAGGCGACGCGAGTTCGAGCCCCGCTGGGCTCGGTGTCGTATGTGAGTAGAGTTGTTTGTTGGTTCTCTCCTGTGCTTTGAGGGGTTTTCCGGGTTCTCCGGTTTTTCCTCCCTCCTCAAAAATTATTATTATAAATGGAGGAAGAGCCACTCTGTGGATTCCACTGTTAATTCTCATTCGTTCATAATAAGGTACATTACTGTACCTATAAATCGAATCATTATTATGAGTTAGTTACCTCTCCTTCTGTTTTAAGAGCCTCTACCAAGGTTGCAAAATTAGCTTTATCTTGATCTGTCTTATCCCTCTGGTGAAGATGAATGGCTGGCGTTCCTTCATGTTTCTTTTGAGCTTCCTTCAATGGTTTCAAGAAATCTATTTTCTTCTTGCTGGCCAAAAAATGCATGGAAGAAGGACAGAGGACTGTGATGGTGTCTGCCAACTCATAGCCAAACAACCATTGCTAAATAACCATAGTAAAATAGATCAAAATAGTTAGAAAATAGTTACTTATGGCCTATTTTACTGCTATTTTCATAAACATGCAAATTCGGTAGCTGCGAGCTGCACGCTGAAATTTGTTTTTCGCTTCCATCAATAAAAAATAATCAGTTGGTACCTTTTATATTTATGATTGGCGGCAGTGAAAAACCAAATTCCAGCGAGCAACTCGCAATTACAGAGTTCGCATATTTATGAAAATTGCAGTAAAGAAAGTTGCCTTTAAGATCTGGATGTATAACTTGTTGTTGAAGAATACCAGGGCTTGAAATAACAGCTGTCAGTCAATGGTAATCATAACCAGCCAAATTTGTTTTAGTTCCGTCATACATATACCTCATTTTGGATCAATGTTTCTGGTGAAAATGACGGCAAGGCAAAGATTTGACCTGAGAAGTTCAAATTCTGGCTGGACATCGTCCGATGGATGATGAGGCCTTATGTGCCGTGGGGCATGGAGGAGATAGTTGACACTGTCCAATGACTGTCTGTTATTTCAAGCCTTGAGTATAGATCCTTTCAAAATTATTTTAGATGGAAAGCTATTTGGATAATAACTCAAATTCCATTGCAAAGAAAGTGTGATTTCTTTTGAGTTTTCCTATTATTCTGTCATTGCAGATAATTTTGAAAGCAGTCTATGTAGTGCACTTTCGACCCTTATCCCCCCTCCCCCCTCCCCAGACCCAACGTCGTCACGTGCTCATGAAACCACTGTGGACAACATGTACACATTCAGATCACTACACATCCAGAATTATTATTATTTATTAATTATTTCTCATTTATACCCACATTCAATAAAACTAACAATGGACAATAAAGATAGTTTTAACATTCTTAACATTCTAATGATCCCAGCTCGACTTCTGTGGCGAGCGAAGTCACATCACGAATTAGTTTTACAGACTACGATTTCTTCATCGTTTCTCCTAGTTTTCTCAAATTTGAGCCTCTCACCTGAATTGCTGTAGATTTACTGTAGATAACGTCCTCATCTTGTCCTACTGCGATAATAATTGAGCCAACGTTTGGGAAATGCGAGCCATTCTCTTGTTTAACATTCTCATTCTACAATACAGACGATCGCATGTGTTAGGATTTGCACGTCAAAACTAGACAAAACCTCTTCAAAATAAGCTTCAAAACATCCAAAAGTCTAGTTTAAACTTCAAAGTTACCTTCCAAGAGGAGTATATTTTCTTTATCCGCCGAAAGAAAGCCTCTTTGTCGAGAGATATCTTTGCTGCTGCCATTTTATTGCCTTCTACATGAAGAAACGATGATGGCTGAAGCAAAAACCAAAATGGCGGGAAGATCTGCGCCCTTACGTCACGCCACTTTCGACCAATCACGAGCCCTCATTTCTGACTGCTGAGCAACATTCAAGTTTATTTATCAGTTTATTTCTTGCTGTATTCATTTGTTTGCTGCCTTCTTTTTGCAACACATTATTATATTATCAATATAAGTTTTTTTTTTTTATAAAGTGGCTACCTTTTTGTGTAATTTTAATTACACGAGTTTAAAAGCTCTTTGTGGGATCCCTGTGGAAAATTTTACCACAGGGAGCCCATGAATATAAACGCCAGTTGGATGCGCAAGATTTAGAAACGGTGGTTGGGAAGTAACGACTTTCAGCGTGTGTATTTGCTCTCAGCAGTGCGATCCAATCACGAATCGCAAAATATTTTGAGTTTTAAATCGCACTTTTTTAAAGAGCCAATGAAATTGCAGGTAGCAGAGCATTTGACCAATCAGGTCACAGAAAAAAAGAAGCCAATCATAAAGCATGAGACAAAATTTGAAAGGGAATTTCGTAGGTAAAATACAGGTTTTTGACTATATTTTACATTAACCGCTACGCGGTCGTACAATTTTGATTTCAGACCTAATTTTGTGTCATCCCTTGAGTAGGGTTTCTTTATCTAATGGCAAATTTTCTTGTTTGCGATTAAAAAAGACAATCTTAATTCCATAAGATCACAGTAATCAGGTATTATAAATATAGAATAACTGTTGTATATCTGTCGCATTCTGATTGGTTGGGAGCTATTCTATATTAAACCACACAGCACGGCGCGCACCTGTTTTCTCATTCTTGTTATATTCGCGGCGGTACCACTGCTCTCCTGCTTGAGAAATGGAGAGACAAATGAAACATCTAATCAGCTCACAGAGAAAATCATGAAATATAAGGAATAGCTGAATACTACGTTAAGACGCTTATAACAATATAGAGCCAGAGAGAGCCAGGATTTACAATCGTGGACAGCTGTTTTGTCCTATCAGAAAGGGTCGTCAGCACGATGTAGCAAAGTAAAAGAACGCCAACTCGGAAGCCAACGTCTTATAAATTGCCCAGCAAATAACCTGAAGTATAATCCAGCTCACATTAGAAACCTGCCGATTGTTCCACGCCATAGCTGTGGGTAGGAAGTTAAATATCACGTTCGACCTTTGCATTTTGTACCTAAGTGATCGTGTTAATCACTTCTCATACATGCGCACCGCCGACCGTCGTTAACGGGCTATTTTAATTTGTATTTTATGTATAAACTCCGCGTCGTACTATTAATTATTAACACTTCTTGGGGGACACTTTTCACTCACACACACTACCACTACATCCAATATTCTTTGCGCACAATGCTACTCACATGTTGATAGTTTCACTCACACACACTACCACTACATTCAATATTCTATGCACACAACGCTCACTCACATGTTGATAGTTTCACTCATACACACTACCACTACATTCAATATTCTATGCACACAACGCTCACTCACATGTTGATAGTTTCACTCACACACACACTACCACTGCATCCAATATTCTATGCACACAACGCTCACTCACATGTTGAACTTTATGGAGGGAGGAAATCGGAGATCCCAGAGAAAACCCTTGTAGCATAGGAGAGAACAAGAAGAACAGAAGCCCTAAAGTATAGGCTGCGTTTTACTTGAGACCATACTTCAGCTGCATTGAAGAGGCAAAATAGCCATACCGACAAAGTATATTACTTGAGCTGACCAGTGTACCGTTCACACTCAAAGCACAACTAAAGTATAGTTTAGATCTCCTTTAGACCGCTAGCGTGTGCCCAACTGCGTAGAAGAAACCGTATTCTGGACAACGTTCTCAATTGATGTCGTTCCATTGATGTCGTTCCATGCGCGTGTGAGCATCTTCCTATGTAACACGCGCAATATAAGGCAATAAATTATTATTATTATTATTATTATTATTATTATTATTATTATTATTATTATTATTATTCATGATGAACGATAATTTTTTTGGTTCAGTCTTGAAGTAATGTTTTGGGCCAGGAATCAGTGAATGAACTTGTGATGTTTGTGATGTTTGATAAGAAATACAAAGATCATCATTTTGCTATTTAAGATATAGTACACACATATTCTGACCAATATTCTGACTTTGGTATGTTGTGCCGTGTCAAGTTCGATGCGCACAAACTTTGTGCTGTTAACTAACTTGGCGCAATAAATGCGCGTATTCTTGTTCAAGCCAACCTCATCTTCACGGCATAACGTCAAAATAACCTCATTATCGATCAAGTGTTTGGGCGTAACATGGATAGCGAAACGTGTCAGTAGTACAATATGCTATCCATGGTATCATACATCTATAAAGGCCAATATATACGGCACATTTTTCCTCACAAATGTCGAGCGCAACATGGTAACCACACGATTGCTTCGTGTAAATCGACCCACAACTTGCTTACGACTGTAAATGGCCGCTAAACCTTGGCGCAAGCATGTTGCGCACTACAGCCGTGCCTTAAAGACCGCGTCCTTGATTGAAATGGAATTTAGAATGTCGTTTCTGAATATAGAAAATGTTGACAAGCTTCTTTCGATTCCTGGACGCGTGAGTGTTTTTTTTTTTTTTTGTCTATATGATAATCACATCTGATTATCTACAGCCCTTAGACTATCTAGTCTCAACAGCCCATATACGTTTTTTTTATCGTTTCCTTGTTCATTTTATGAGAATAATAAGTTTCTTTGGTTAGATTTATTTATTCTTTGTTAGGGCGCACTTAATTTGGAGCCCAGCTCTGTTGTGCTAACCCCTCCATTAGTATTTATTCAATGGATGAAGTAATGTAAATAAATAAATAAATAAAAATCCCTTGTATGAGGTTTTTCTCCGGACGATTCCCTCCTGCCCCTCACAAACACACTCGCAAAACATAAACGTATCCCTAAAACTGAAGTTGGAAATGGGAAAAGAGTGTATTCTTGTTACAAAATTATTTTTTTCGTATGAAGTTCAGCCGTGGTAGTCTTGTCATCCCTGCATGAGAGCCTTAGTTTTCTTCGTCCCCTTCTAAAGCTCTTGGCGAAATAAGCTTTGAAACAACAGCAATCCTTCTGTCTCTAAGCAACCATTCTTCCAAGATGCGCGCGCACGCAGAAAAAACTTTGTAACGTCGTATAACTGGACGTGTAATACTTTAATGAAAAGTCACCGCACTTTGCCAAGCAACAATTTTTATGAACGCGCAAACACGTGCGCAAAGATTTCAGGGTACTTGTTATATGACGCCGTAGCTAGGGAACCACAGTACAACCACGGTGTGGCATTTAAGATGAAGATGCGAGGAGATTACTCGTGTGCGCGCGCACCGACTATGTCGATTTCGAGAATGACGTCAGAAACCAGATGTTGAGGACAGAGAATGCGCGTGAGATAAAATGCTTGCGTTTTTGCCTGACTTTTGAGTCTTTCTGTTCACGCACGAGTTACGCACGCAAAAGTAACTTTAGTACGTCATGAACTCCGGCGCCCACTTGGAAAGGGACCAATATGTCGTACCGTCGCTAAGCAACCATTTTTTTCCAGTACGCACGCACGAAAAGTCCAGACAAAGGTTCTCTGCCTGGAAAGGACTTACGAGAGTTTTTAGCGCCTGACTGTTGTTGCCTAACGTTTTCTTCAATTAAAGCAAACCGAAATCTGATATAATGAGTCCTAGGCGTTTTACATTCATAAATTCGTCAAGGAGTCTTATCCCTTTGAGATTTTTAACATTGAACTTCTTCAGAGGGCTTCTGTCTGCGTGCAGACATATAGACAACCCTATTGACAAATGAGTCTGTCTTCAGTCCATTTGCTGATATTTTCAACATCATCTTAATGAAATATCTTAAGCTAGTATTGTTAAAATCCACTCAGTCATGAAGCGCTTAGAAATTTAAAATTAATTTGAAAATATTGCGAAATGTTCTAAGTAATAATTTGGCACTAAAATTCCTCAATTCTTTTCTACAAAATATGTGTTTTGTATTTGTATTTTAAAGCTTTAGATCTTAATCTCGATGGACTTGATGAGGCTGGGGACACTCATAAACGGCAAGAACTTAATGGACGCACTTGAAGGAGACCAAATTAAGCACATTAACAATCGCCAAACAGAATACTATTCTCTTTATTGTATTTTTACAGATTATTATAAGTTAGTCTGTGAGTGGAAAATCAACTGATTGCTTTGCTTTTTGTAGTCTTTTAAGCGTGTTACCTTTAAAGGAGATTTGAACTTAGATAATATTGATATTTTCAACGCGATTGTCGATAAAATTCTTTGCAAGATTTAGTCATCTTAACAAAACAGTTTTGGTACATTGTCTAAAGGTATTAACTCGTAAACAAACATGAATACTTCAGAGACAAAAGGCTTATTTTAAATCGAGCATCTTTCTTGTCGAAGTGAAGTTACTTTTTATGCATTGCTTTTGTTTATAATCAAAACGAACCAAAATAAGCAAACTTTTTTCCAAGCATGGCAAATATTTATAATCCATATAACATAAAAAATCATATATTTAGGCTTGAAAGTTACTATCTTTAATTATTATCCTCCGTTATCTTTGCAAAATATATTTTTTTGCTCAAAGACTTAACTCTTGTCTTTCGATTCCGTCCCCGCCAAACTGTTCTGGTTTGCAAGTCCCCGCTGTAAACAGGAAAAAAGTGTAATCCTTTTTTCACGCGAGCCCCATTTTCAACTCGAGTTCGGATTTGTTCGAGAGCACAAATCCAAACCTAATCTCTGGAAAATTTCCAAGCTAAGCTTGAGATTGAAGAGACAAATTAAAGTTAAGAAATCAAATCTCCAAGCTTTGGTTATTTGGACAAAAGAGATTTCTTTATACGGGACAAGCTAAATCATCAGTTGATGGACAAGTTCTAACTGTACTGTAAATACGACTATGATCATTTGTTCTTCAAATATTGAAGCCCATTTTTTACCACGGTTATCGCCTTGCAATTGTTAGACCAACAAACTATTGATGCTTTGGTCTTTTTCTTCTCATTCTATGCCCGTTGGACGAAACATTCCTTAAAGCATCATTTTGGCAATTCTCTTTTTCTGTTTTCGTGTTCCTCAGTTTTCCTTAGAGAATCAACATGTATCCTTTTGAAGACAGCTTTGATTTTCGCTCCTCAATTTGTCATATAACTTGTCTCCCACGATAGAGGCTTGGGTTTATATTTCTTCCCAACCATCTTGTAAAATATTTTCAAGAAAGCTTGCCTGAACTCTTGGTTGAAACAGGAATAGATGATGGGATTTGCCGCAGAATTGCTAACCGGTAGTACATAGACGAAAACGTTCAGGATAGCCATTTTGGCCTGTTGGGAAAGCCTCGCATCAAAGCAATCATTTCCACAATACTGAAAAGTTAGATAAATAACGAAGAAAGGAAACCAACAGATGATGAAAACTCCAACCACAATAGCTAATGTTTTAGTAGCTTTGATTTGCTTCATGATATTAAATGTTGAAGCCGTAGATTTTGACCGTCTGATGTAGGGATTATTTTTGCTGGTTCCAGCTTTAGAGCCGTTTTCATCGTTATCCTTTAAGCTCAAATACGGGGTATTTTCCTCTGAGTGCTCTTCATCGTCTTTTCTGTTCCCATTCGGCTCGGAAGAAAAGCTTACTGCAATGGAGTCTTTCTCTCGTTGTAGTTGTAGCGCATGGCGTATAGCAACGTGTAGAACAAGCCCATAGCATACGACCACTATTAGTAATGGACAGAAGAAACAGGCGAATGAAACAATAGTGATGTAGATTTTTGCCTTCATACCGCACTGGGGTTGATAAGCAATGGTATCTTGTCCCCAATCCACAAACAACAGACACGCAGCAAAAAATGCATAAACCCACACGAAAAGAATTGCCAGATAAGCCCTTTTACTGGTCATCTCTTCTCGGTACTTCAAGGGCCGCTTTATGGCTAGAAGTCTATCAATACTGATGCCAGCCAAGTTAACAATGGAAGCTCCACTACAAAGTATATCCATCCAAATCCAAAACTGACACCCTTCATTACCAAGACTCGCTGGCCAAACGTTGTTATTCAAAGTTTGCGTCAGCCGGAAGGGAAGTATTACTACCCCGACCAAGAAGTCAGAAACGGCCAAAGAAACGACGAAATAATTGGTAGGGCTGCGTAGACGATAGTACGAAACAACACTGTAACATACTAGTGAATTACCGAAGATCGTGAGGAGCATCACTAATACCAAGAAGCTCGCAGAAGCGATGGTTGTACCTGCGAGTTCCTCGCTTGGTTTGGGACTTGTTGGCAATGATATATTGGTGGTGTTGTTGAGAAAAAACATTGTTAATGCCAGTAAACAAGATCAGAAGGTCCTGGAAAGGGTTCACGCGATGGTGGTGGTCTTGATTCAACACCAGATTGTACTATTCCAAGACTGGACAGTCACTTTTTAAGTCTCCCTGGAAAAAATGTGTATCAAAAATCATTAAACGGTTTTCAATGCTTAAGTCTAAGTAACTAGGACTGATAAAGCGAACTTACGACGACAACTGGATGTTTGTCGATAAATTATCGACTTAGCGCATTACTTAATCAAATCCACAGAAGACGTGTTTAAGAGATTTACTTTGAAACTATATTTGCTTCTTATCGAAGAAAGCCCGTGCTGATAATATAATCATTCCTGTGTAAAATTAATGGTTCATCGAATTCCAGGCTTTTATGATATTGACTAATTCAAAGCCAAACGTCTTTGTTTCTCGTTTTCTTTTCTATAGATTCTCTAGGGAGTCCAAGCCACTCGATTCGAGCTCATGAAAGATCTTGTATGTCATGTGAAATCTATGAGAACCACTCGAAAGCATAATTGAGGGACAGTTTTCGGTGTAATAAGCTGTGCTGATCTGGTTCGTTGTATTGATATGGTTATGAAAACACGGAATTCGCAAAGTTTTTTCGTATGTTCATTATAAGTGAATCCTTAATGAAGCATTATTAAGGTCGCTCATTGGATAAACAAATTGTAAAGACGCATAGATTGTGTTGTTATTGTTTGAGGGAATATCATAAATAGAATAGTAAACATTTGCCATCCAGGATTCCTTGTTTTACGAGCCAAATCTTAGAAACAAAATCATATACTTACTTCAATAATTTAGAATCAAGCCTGGGTTTTTTTTTTTGTGTTTTTTTTTTGGGGTGGTCCAATTTTCTTGAAGGTCGTTTTTGAGTTAATCAATTATCTTGCACTCTTTTATGCTATTGTTCGTTTGTTGAGATATTTTTTCGTCAAATCATACAAGTTTGGTCGCACTTTGATTCACACTAACACCCAGTTCATAATCAGTAATTATCTTCAAATTTATCACCTTTTTATTTGAATCCACACAGAGGCTTTCAATATTTATCTTGTTGGATTTCCGAGTTTTCTTTCTTCGCGTGTATACTACACAAAAGAGCTGGAATATTTGATTTATCGACCA
This sequence comes from Anthopleura sola, assembly GCA_023349425.1. NCBI lineage: Eukaryota > Metazoa > Cnidaria > Anthozoa > Actiniaria > Actiniidae > Anthopleura > Anthopleura sola. The sequence goes on from JALHLI010000001.1 coordinate 20,328,221, forward strand.
AGGTCATTGACAACTTCTTTCCAAGAAACCCTTGAAATAAAACTACATTCTTCTGTTTAGCTGTCAATATTTAGATATCTGTCAAGTTAGCTAGAAGTTTAGAAAGCACGCTTTGATAGAAAAAAGTTATCTAGATATAATGACCGTCTGTCGATCGTTATGCAATCTGCCCATGTGCACTGAGATTCTAAGTTATGACAGAGAGTACAAGGCTCTGTTAATTTGGGAAGATTTTTATCAATTAGGAAAAAAATTCAGATTGTGTCGTGGGTGTATTGAGAGAAACTGGAAATACAAAAATTTAATAATGTCCTTAGTTAGTGTCAATAATGTTCGTTGTTTATAGGGGGAAGCCATTCTGATGTTGTGTCGTAAGCGAGGAAAAATAATTTCGATGCCAGGAAAATCGTTCTAATAATGATAAAAACGACAATTCTAATAATAATAATTAGAATAATAATAATAATAAGTTCAAAAACTGATGTAAGACTAATAAGAATATACATAAAAATCAAGCTAACTAGAATGTAAAAAATATATCTATCGATAATAATTCTTAAACAAAATTAATTCTTTAAATTTTTCTTCAAGACGTTCAGAGAAACCAGAAGATGAAAGGTGTTTGGTAAATTGTTCGAAACTGAAAGTTTAGGACCAGTGTTAGAAAAAGGCGGCTCTGTCACAAGGTTTGTGACTTTGGTATAATTAGAAGATTTTCGTTCGAAGTATCAATGCTGTGCATCTGCTTCCAGAGAAGCCATTTTGATTTTATGGCATTCTTACTACATATATCATAGGGAAATTTTTTTCTCAATACCATAGTGTTATTGTTTACTAGTGTCAAAGTTTAGAGAAACCAATTTAAATATAATATTAATTGTAGTATATTATTATATCGAGGGAAGCCATTTCGATGTTATGGCATACCATTAACTGGCATTAATGGTATTTTTAAGTGAAGGAAAACCATTTAGATGTTGTGGTATACCATACATTGCTGTGGGAAACCATTTAAGTGTATCAAGAAATTGCTAGGTAAACCATTCGAATGCCATGATTGACTAATCTCTATGTCATAGGAAGCCATTTCAATGCCGTGGTATGCTATCCTCGCGGAAAACCATTTCAAAGTAAGAAATGACTTTACAATATTATGTTAAAGAAAGCCATTTCAATGCTATCTTTTGCCAAAAAAAATTAATAAATCGCTATGGCAACCATACCTCATCGGAAGAAAAAAACCCACTTTGAACGCCATAATTTCTGAAGAGCCTCTCTTTCCGAAATCAAGTGTTTTTCATCCTAAACTTTAACATTTCCTTACAACTTTTGTTTACATATCCTTTATAAGATGATATTGGATTCTTTCATTGTCTATGTACTTATAAAAGGAACTATTTGTAGAATCATTTGTCATTGTTTGAACTTTTCTATTATCTCGCGGCGGTGGCTTTGAACATGGTGGTACCACATCGAGTCTCTATAGAAATAGCCCAACCGCGACCAAATTCAATTTACCAATCAACCAATACTGATTATTGAGCTGAAATACATACGATCACGTACGCACAACATGTATATGAGAAATTCTAGCTCTGAGTCTGATATGAGTTTTCTTGCTCAGTCTTATATTCTTCAGGCAAGTAAACAAACCTGCCTGCTTATTGATAAGAAGGTCAATATATGAAAAAAAAACTAGACTGTTTTTCATGGGCTTTGGGGAAAAAACATATTGTAAAATATGGACTGGACTCGCGCGTGTAGACTGGACTGGACTCAAAAAATTCTATATTCATGGCTTGATCTTTAAATAGATCTAGAATGTATCGAGCAATCATTTTTATACTTATTTCTGTGGTTGAGTCCACAGGAGTACCGTCCATGTTTTACGATATACCCTGAAAAAATTGGCAAACTAATAGTAGTTAACTCTAAAACCATTATTTTCTTTTGCTCTCTATCAACTAGTACTAACTGAATAGCCAATAAATAATGATATATTTAAATAAAATCTTTCTAAATGATTTAAAAGATACAATTCAACAGGCTGCAGCCTTGCTGTCCGCTAACTTAGCGACACAATCTAGTACGGCCTTACCTTGCCAGGATTAGGTGATATGAAGCTTGTTTTCATGTCACTAGAGGGCGCCAAAAGCTGGTCGAGTACAATATTATAATTACATGGAAACGACTAAAGGCGCTCTTATCAAAATCGTATGTTAATTCGTTGGGTAAGCGGATTGGACGAGTTTAGCCGGAAATCTTTATTGCAACGCTAAGTGAACTGTGGAAGTTAATTTTATTTTTAAGGTAGACTATCATATAACAGAGAAAAACTTTGTCACGGAAAAGATATACTGTAACGTGATGTTACTTTATCCTTGCACGATAATTTTTAAGAGGTTTCGTGTTTTTGAACATGCAGGAATATCGAAAGTTTGGGCTTCCTGTGGTTCAGCCTTGACCGTAGAAAGCGCGGAGAAAACACCTAATGCGCATGTCGAAAAAAATCGTCGGGAATATGAAGAAATGGAGGATTTCAAATTCACTGAAAATACTGAATAATGAAAGTTATGAATTTAAGATTAAAATTGAATAAAAGTGGAGAAATAAATAAAAAAATTAATAAATGGACAAACAAGTAACTCTACTCACATGAGGGGAAGATATCGGATAATACTGATCGTAGGGCCAGCAAATGTGAGCCGATACTCGCCGTACAAGATAAGATAGTACGTGAATAATAGCCGACCTTGTATCGTAGACCTTACAATCTAAGGTATTGTATGAAGTGAATAGATCGATATCTAAGTGACTGGAAAATACCTCGAGAACAGGTTATTGCTATGGCTTAAGTGCTTGCCTCTAGGCTCAAAATATATAGTATTTTTGATGGTGAGGAGGTAATTGTGGAGTCGCTTGAGGCACGGTTATAATAGCACCCTGATACAATAATACGAATATTCCTTCCTTGAACCATTAGTAAGAAAGTTCGAGCAGCACCATTAGTATTTTGATAAGCACTGTACCTATAGTTACGACTCGTTTATCTTTGGAGGGATGGGGTGGTTCTATTTTGTCCAATCTTATCACTAAGGGGGAAGGGAGTGAAACTTTTATCAAGGAAAATATGTGATTTATCTGAATCATCAGGGGCATTTTTACTCGATCTTAAAAGGGGAGTTCATGATAAAACTTATTTTCAACCATGTATTATTCTACGTAATGGGCCTTCCGTGAGGTTATTTACTCCTCACACATTACCACTACATTCTATATTTACAACATACGACACTCAACTCACATGTTGATTTTTACGGAGGGAGGAAAACCGGTTGGAGAACCCGGAGAAAAACCCTCAAGGAGATAACAACACATCAAACAAACTCAAGTCAGGCCTGGCCTCAGTTGTGTTTTGTCTAAAGACTCCTAGGTTTTTGTCTTTTGTTAAGAATCCTTTCGTGAATAGTGAGTTCCAATTTTGTTTATCTACCTCATTGAGCACACAGATTAACACCTCGAAGATATGGTGAAGTTGTGATCACAGGAAGCAAGATAGTATTGATGTTAATCCATAATTCCAAGTCACCTTGATGTTAATCCAACTGAGTCAAATACCAACACGTATCTCAGTATGATTCGATGTACTTTAAGAATAACTGTAGCTCTTTCCTCGCAAACTAGTCATAATTACTGCACAGGACTTCTAAGATATGCACTCGAAGGCCTAGGACAAGATTATTTTTGAATAAATTTTTTTGGCCAGGAAATTTGCTGGAAAACGCAAAGGAGCCGCGAAATTCCCTAAAAGGTCTTTAAGCAAACCTATCTATTTTATTAATCGAATCCACATAGGGGGCTTTGAAAACAAGGCGAGTGAATTGAATATCCATCTATGTTAATGAGTGTACGGTTTTCTTTTTGACCAGGAAATTTGCTGGAAAATGCAAAGAAGCCACGAAGCGAAATGTCTCAAACAGTTCAAAAGCAAACCTATCTGTTCTATTAATCAAATTTGAAAGTAAGGCGAGTGAATGCCTCTTCATTTTAATGACTGGACTGTTTTTCTTTTTGACCAGGAAATTTCCTGGAAAATGCAAATTACCAAACACTTTCTAGATAAACTATCAGTGCTATCAATCATGTCCACAAAAGATTTTGAAGCCAAGGTTACTGAGGCCTACGGATCGGAACGATCAAACAGAATAAAATATGTTCAGTTTTGACGGGAAAAAGTAATTAAAATGACAACAAATAAGAAAGAATTGAACAAAAAGGATACCATTCTTGAATAAAAAAGTTAACTAAATTTGAATACAAAATTGAGAATATTTGATTGAAAACCTTAATTGAAATTAAAATTTCATGGGGTCAGTGAGTGTAACAGCACACTCTTTTGTCCTTAAATGATTCGCTCAGTCGATCCTACGCGTGAGGCATTGAAGTTCCCCGACCAACAGTATTCTTTGGCGGGAAAATTCGCACGCGTTGAAGGAATACGTTGATAATTTTTTTAAAGGCCCCGACACACGGTGCAACATTGTGTGCAACATCACACTAAAATATGAAAATTTGAACGTTTGTTTAATTGTTTGTATGTAATTTGTATTATCCTCATTAAATTAAACGAAAAAAATCGAGATTTTCTCTGATTTGGCTGGTGAAATAGTACTGTAATCATGATGTTGCAAGCAATATTGCACCGTGTATCTGAACCTTAAGAATCACTGTATGAGTTCATACAGTCAATGATAAATTTCATATGCTATTTACACTAAGACGTACTGCAGTTTTCTAAGTCTGTAGTGAAGTGTATGCTTCGTGCAATTCGTTTAAAGAGTACCTAACAATCCACGCTGCTTGAGTCCACCAGAGAAAGAAAAAACTTCGATTATGGTACCAACAGCTTGCCTGGAGCCTAGTGATTCAACATGCCTTCCTACTGAGGTTTTATTTCAGAATGAATTCGAACAATGCTATAGTTGATCTTAACTATCAATTTAAACCAGCCTTGGGGCCTACCTTGGATGTTTCCGTAAACACAGCCAATCAATATACCAAATATAATTAGGCGGCTTTATTTGACTTAGAATTAGAATCGGTACACGAAAAAACAAAATTTTAGAAACCAATGGAGACGATGAATGCACGGAAACTGCGCGCACGATTTTGCGACGTAGAAAAAATTGTTTAAAAAAATATCGAACGAAGGAAATTTGGAATTAATTTGCTGATAGTTATCGTAGTAATTTACTTTCAAGGCTATTTTCAGAACTAACAATTTATTTTTATCGAACTCTGAATCAACCTCTGGACTGATCTAAGTCAGGGCATGGCTAACTCGCAGATCAAACCCTGAAACAACCTCTGGGCTGATCTAAGTCAGGGCATGGCTAACTCACAGATCAAACCCTGAAACAACCTCTGGGCTGATCTAAGTCAAGGCATGGCTAACTCACAGATCAAACCCTGAAACAACCTCTGGGCTGCATGATCTAAGTCAGGGCACGGCTAACTCACAGATTGAACCCTGAAACAACCTCTGGGCTGCATGATCTAAGTCAGGGCACGGCTAACTCACAGATCAAACCCTGAAACAACCACTGGGCTGATCTAAGTCAGGGTATGGCTAACTCACAGATTGAACCCTGAAACAACCTCTTGGCTGATCTAAGTCAGGGCATGGCTAACTCACAGATCGAACCCTGAAACATCCTCTGGGCTGATCAAAATCAGGGCACGGCTAACTCACAGATAGAAATGGAGTTTAGCGTGTTTGGTTTTGAGTAGGTAGGAAATTAAAACCCTCAAATCAAGGGAGAGACGATATTTATCTAGATTCTCATATCCTCTGCACGTGGTGTGTTTTGCTCCCGATACTCATATTAAGTGTGGTCACTGATATATTTTATCAGCGCGGTAACATGGGAGTTTCTCCTTTCAAAGGCTTGCTACAATATTTTGGCGAAGTTTCTTTGTCAATTCAATCGTATGCTTAAAAATGTTTACAAAATAATATATATGTATATAATATATCAATCGGCCAACTGCGCACGTTATCTACAAACGATAGATCAGAGCCGCTTCGTCTATCTTCTCTCCGCTATACATCTGCAGTCATACAAAGCTTCCCTCCTCTCAAGCTGTGTGATAAAGGGGACGGAAGGGCTTGAGTTGATCTCGGTTTCAACAACACACCACAGGTAGCCCGCCATAGAAAAAATTGATAACCCGCAAAGCAAATCGAATCGAATTTTAGAGTCGTTTTTCGTGTTCGAGAGAAATATTTATTTACAGAGAGATAAAGTCATTCGAAATAGGATCACCATGACAAGGGCGGATCTAGGAATTTGTAAAAGGGGGGGGGGGGGGGGGGGTCCAAACGTTGAAAAGCCGAGTCGCCGAAGCTAAAAAAAAAAAAAAAAAAAAAAAAAAAAAAAAAGATGTGTGCGACGATATAATTTTTTACTACGGTCCTGGAGAGGGGGGGTCCAAGTATGTTTTTCTTACTAAATTTACTTAAATACAGTGCAACCCTACGTATCACAGGGGGGGTCCTGACTCCCCCGACCCTCCCCCTGGATCCGCCCTTGCTGTCAGTGATGTAATTGGTGAGGGGTTTTTTAATTCACGCGCGGTTTTTTTTGAAACCGAGTTATCTTCAATAAGGTTACTCCATGTGTTCGCTTATCTATATCATTAAATCCTGTTGTTTTGAAACTGTTGTTGCTCAGAGATGAATATAGTAGCTATCTCAGAACTTTCTTTTCCCCGTCTTTGATATACGACTAATTCCAAGAACGTTTATTAAAATCCGAGTAAAAAATAACAAATATCTGTAGGAATTAATTGTTTTTTCTAAACAGGTGCAATTACTTCACTGTTTTGAAGGTGTAGACTGATATTTTTTGAGACAATCTCGTTGTTATATTACTAAACAGTTATTCTCATTAATCTAGACGGCTTTAGAATCAAAATAAAAAAATATGATTTCACATTTCGATCCAGAGATTATTCTATCTTGATGAACTTTAAAACATGCTTAAAAAATAGTACTGAATATAGTCATTTATTCTACCTGAATATAACTATAAAAGGCCTTTGTTGTGAGCTATGGTACATGGACTGATTGATTAAGGACAGACAGACAGACAGACAAGACAGACAGACAAACAGTAAGACAGACAGACAAAGATAAGGTGTGCGCATTTAGAATATGGTCATTCATTCTTCTCAATATAACTATAAAAGGCCTTTGTTGTGAGCTATGGAACATGGACTGATTGATTAAGGACAGACAGACAGACAGACAGACAGACAAGACAGACAGACAAACTGTAAGACAGACAGACAAAGATAAGGTGTGCGCAATTGGAACTAACATTGCCAAACTTTCATGAGTTTCATTTTATACACTGTTTCTAGTATCAGTTCCCTAAACAAATAGGCGACGAAACCGCACTATGAAAGAGCCAACCTCACTGGCGCAATCAATCGCAAACAAAGAATTTGACTAAAGGCGTGATCACACGGATCAATTTTCTCTGTAACTTGTCTCGCAACGGCGTTGCGATAGAAGTTCCAAGATGACTGATTAACACGTTGTAACGGAGACGCAATCGCTCCCAAAAGTAGAAACGAATTGTACTTTTCGCGACGATTCCTGGAACGCCGCAATGTTCCATGTAATTCTTGTCGCAAGGCCGCGAGACAAGTAGCAGAGAAAATCGCGCTTTTAGAACTGGACTACCAACTTCCAACTTAACATGGAATAAAAGTACGACTGAAATCCTTGTCTTATCAAGAAAAATATTTCATCGATACGAAGAAAAATTGAGGCCAAAAAAACAAGTTATATGTTTTAAGTTATGAGAAAAAAAGTTTGTACGAGAAGAACTGGCGCTCGTATGCATTACTTCAAAAAATTGAATTACATCGAAGCTTTTTTTCCTTATATGTAGCTAATTTAATTAATGTGAAGAGTAAGTCGAAATCCCTCTTTTAGGAATAATGAATATTTTATCGCTATGGTGTAAAAGTGTGACAAAAAGAACCAGAGAAAAGAGAAGAGAATGCGTACGGTATTACTTCTAAAATCACATATTTGTATCCACGCTTTTTCTTATATTGAACTGATTTTATCTAAGTTGATTGTGCGACAAAATCCCTATATGCCTTAGCAATGTAAAGATATTTTATCAATACGGTGTAAAACTGTAGCGAAAAGAAAAAGAGAAAAGTTTAAGAGTGTGTATGTATTACTTCAAAAAAAAAATTATCTCGACGCTCATTTCTTATATGTAAGCTATTCAATGTATGTTAAATGTACGACTTGACCATGCTTGAAGTTGTTTGATAATCCATACTTTATACATCAACATGTACCTCTACTGACAAGTTTAATTTCTTCTAACACATACCTCTACTCTTGCCTTGCTTCTGTAATTTTGCTACTAGTGGTTGTAGTAGTACAAATGTGGTTTTCACCCGTTTACTTCAGTGTCGTATAATTGTAGATCTAAAACCCTAAGGGAATCAAATAACAGGTGATCAAGAAGAGTTTTGGACTAGAATAGAAAGCGCCAGGAAGTCGGTAAAATTAAAGGTGGGAGATAGTTGGATGAATAATTATGTGGTTAAAAGCTTATATTATCATCGAGGAGGAAAGGGTTGGGTTGGGGGAAGGATAGACCTAGATAACGAATAAGCTAGGTATTAATATGAGTGATATTATAAAAAGTGGGAAAGAATAGAAGATAAATAGGTCTACTTAGAATCAAGTAATGAATGAATGGATGGATGAGTGGATGAATGGATGGATGGATGGATGGATGGATGGATGGATGGATGGATGGATGGATGGATGGATGGATGGATGGATGGATGGATGGATGGATGGATGGATGGATGGATGGATGGATGGATGGATGGATGGATGGATGGATGGATGGATGGATGGATGGATGTGTGGATGGATGGACGGATGGATGGATGGATGGATGGATGGATGGATGGATGGATGGATGGATGGATGGATGGATGGATGGATGGATGGATGGATGGATGGATGGATGGACTGACGGATGGATGGATGGGTGAATGACTGACTGACTGACCAACTGACTGATTGATTGAATGAATGAATGAATGAATGAATGAATGAATGAATGAATGAATGAATGAACGAACGAATGAATGAATGAATGAAATATTTTTATTTTATTATATATTTATTTATTCATTTATTTATTTCGCCATACATATAACTATATATTTACAATATAATCTATAGTTTCTTTACAAATGGCAAGAGGGCCTCCTGAAACCACCAGGCTTACAAGAACAAATGAATGAATAACTAAAACCTATCGAACCACAGAACAAATTTATGACGAAGGTATTAAAAAAACCTTGATATTGTTACTGTAACAGATCTTGTATACACCTCTATTGCAAATGATATTTCTACCTTCTTAAATCCATGCGTTGAATAAAACTAAAAGTTTATCACGCCGATCAAGATAACGAATCGAACCACCTCCCACAACACTTTCAATTGTGGCCAAAAATTAATCGTTCGAAAAGGACGAACAAAACACCAAACACATAAATAATAAATTACTTCTCTAAAAGCTTATTCCCAAGGACAAAACGAGTGAATCTAATAAAAAGAAGGCGTGCAGGAATCAATCCAGTGGTCTCGAAGACCGGTTCAGTTTAATGGTTATTGAGCCTTGGGGGCTTATCGAAATGTATAGATTGACGCAGTCAGGGAGGAACTACTTCCCTTTATAATCAATAACTTTTGCTATCTTAGGAAGTGGTTTTGATCGTACGGCCTATCGATGTGAATCTAGATGCTTAGTGCTCTTAACGGCGTCGTAGGAGAGGTTATTTTACTGTACTACTTCGCCTTTTAAGACTGAAAGATCCTTGAAGCCAAGTTAGCACTCAAACTGGACTTAGAAGTAACTTAAGACGAGGGTTGAATTGAGAAAAACCGATGAATATAGACCCTGGTGTTTATATCACTTGAGTCCGAATGTTTTTTATTTTAAACCACCTGAAAATAGGATTCTCTGTTTGAGTTGTATTCATATGCATGTGTCATCTAGAGTATTACAGTAATCAGGGGAATTACATGTGGTCTGAAATGTGTAGGTATGGGTTTTTCCCTGACCGTTTTTAATCACACGAAACTTTTCCCCATTTGAAACCTTCTTAGAATGAGATTCCTTGCCTAAGTCTCAACATATCAAGTAACTTCTCAAGTATTACTGAGGAATGATGCATGGCTTTGAAATACATCGAAGACATAGTACGTCTACGATAACTTTTTCCTTGTTTCAATAAACCTTTTTACCTTGGGCGTAATGTTTTCCCATTTCAGACCACGTGTCATTCCCTGGAGTATAATTTCTTTGTTTAACGGTTGTACATGAGAAGACACATGAATATGGATACAACTCAAACAAAGAATCTCATTCTCAGGAGAATGACACGTGGTCTGAAATGGGGAAAGGTTTAAACTTGTTTTCACATGTGATTAGAGTATGTGAGCTCACTCTCTTAATTCAAGAGTTAAACGACAATTCGATCTGTGAGTTAGATCAGCCCAGAGGTTGTTTTAGGTTTCTATCTGTGAGTTAGCCATGCCCTGACTTATATCAGCCCAGAGGTTGTTTCAGGGTTCAATCTGTGAGTTAGCCATGCCCTGACTTAGATCAGCCCAGAGGTTGTTTCAGGGTTCAATCTGTGAGTTAGCCATGAAAAATTAAAGTCATTTTCCAAAGATCCCAAGCTAGATCCTATAGAAAGTCGACATTCATAACAGCATTGACGAGGAACTACCGAACGATGACCCAAAAGATCCAACAACATCTCGGAACCTACCCGATCCTTCCCATCATCCTCTGCCTTCTTACTTAGATAAACATGGCCCTACCCTTTACGTTCTAAATACTTAGTTGCTTAATAGAGAAGTTTCACGTTAGCCATGTTGTTGGGGGAACTGACATTAAATATTCTCTATTGGAAATAAAATCTCTCTTGTCAAACAAACGCACTGAACTGTTCCCGCCCTCAGTACGGCATTGCTGACTCGAAATACCTAATGTACACGACCTCGAATACCTAGCACAAAGCATGATGGGGAAGTGAGTCCTTACGCTTTTTGGCTCCTCTAAAAATTCATCTGACAATTTTTCCTTCGACATTTTCTATGGAAATGTAAGCATTTCTAAAGACGAAAATAATATTAATTTTTTCTGATATTTTTTTTGATTTTGCTGTTCCATTTTTACAGGACTCAGTTTCCCAGAGTGCTTTGTGGGCTTTGATGTACATTTCCTATTCAAACCGCTATAATTTTCAACACTTACTTCTACGATGTTTACGAACGAACGGATGAAAAGAAGAAAAATATCACTGTAGACAAGCTGAGTTGTACTATGACAATAACCTATGGTCGTTATTTTTTTAAATTATGCAAACTGTCTATAAATATTCATTATATATCACTTATCTTGATGTACAATCCAAGGTAATCGAAAAAATTAATAATCACGCGGAGGAAAACTCGCAGCCGATGTTAGAAACTGTAAACACTTAAAATAAGATTTCGAAATTCGTTGAGACTTGTAGGGAATCTTAACTAGATTTCTAGGTGGTCATCAAAGCCATTAAGATAAGCACTGGCGAGACTAACTTTAAAGCAATTTCTTTTATAGTAGCGATGCCTGTGGGGTTTCCAAGATTCTGGTTCCCGACTGAAAGATACGGGGATGTTATTGTTTACGGAGATGGAGACTTTTTTCTAATCCTGTTCTCGCCATAATGAATGTGTATGTACGACTTTCAAATTGGCATCCTTCCTAATAGAAAAACAAAAGACAAAGCGGCCACATGTTGTTTGATATAACAAGAAAGACTGATTACAAATCTTTTAAACTTCTCGTAAACTTCAACCAAGATGGCGGCAATGACGTCATGTGAGTATTGAATACTGTATTCCAAGACCGAAATGCATTTTGGGTCTTGTTAAATATTGTCTAAATTAAAATAAATAATAATTATCTATTTCATTTCTAGTGCATTCCATCCAAAACAATATACTAGCTACATATAGAGAGCAAATCGCTGTATATTTACTTTTTATTTCAAATAAACAAGACCCACAATGCCTTTTGGTCTTGGAATGCACTATTCAGTATTCATCATTTTTTGAAATAGCTGTATAAGTACAATCTTTTTTCCCTCTATTTTTTCATTTATATATACAGCTTAATTATTTAGTTCAAACTATTATATTATCCATCCCTTAATATCGAGTGTTTTCTCCTGGTTCTTCAGAGTTTCTGTCTCCAAATTCTAATTCAATTTAGAAAAACTACAGATGAGAAAATACTTACATTGCGTGAGAATTTAGCGTGAAATTCTCCTCCGATTTCTTCAGATCTTTAATTTGATTTGGTGCCTATTTTTCGAACGTACAAATTTTCGCCAGCTGCGCCTCAAAAGACACGAGTTTGCCAGCGTGGAGCATGAAATTAATGGTTTATGGCGCTGCAAGGGTCTGAAGTTTTGTCTAATAATATTGATTAGGCTTTCGACTTCACTAAAACACTAAAGATTCATTCAAAATATAGATAACTATCCTGTAAGGTAATGCCAGCTTTCAATTAATAAATGAATCTTATTGCCAAAACATATGTTGTAATAGAATTTTGGCGAGTTTACTTGAAAGTCACTGGTAGTACAACACACAAGAAAAGTTGACAGATACCTGGGTCGACTTCATACAACTTGCATTTTAAAAAATTTAAACCTTTCTATCACTGAAATGAGAAAAATCCATATCCTTCAAAACTGTGCCATCGTATTATACTGCCCTACATGTAGAAGTGATTTTCAAAACAAAACCGTCAGGGTTGATACGCACTTTGAGATATTTGTAGCTTTGCACGAAAACTCATTTGTCCAAAAAATAAAATAATATTGCCACAGAAGAATACGGAATTTTCTTGGAAAAAAATTGAAGAATGTTCAAATGAATATGAATTTGAATAAGATATATTTTTGTGATTTTACTTCAGTAATCACGTGCTTTTTACGTTCCCAGGCAACGTGAATTACTCGCTCCGAGGTTGAGGAAGGGACTGGGAACGAGTGTCGAAATATTTATCTAAATAAACTCCATCACGCGAAAGACCACATTAAAATTACTAAGTTTACCAAGTTTTAGAATGTTTGGGCAAATACTGACTGATTAGCAGGCTTTTTAAAAATAAGAGAGCATGTATGGTTTTGGGGACGCTGTCAAACTCCATACATTCAGCTCTTTTTTTTCAATGTTGAAAAGTTTGCCAATCATTATTTTTTCAACTAAACATGCCTAAACTCGTAATAGTGACACTAGAGAAAAACGTTTGCGCGTGCGTGCCTTTCAGCACGCTTTCCAAGAATTTACAAGAGTTTTAGTGAGAAAATAAATGCTTGTTTTCTCCAAGTATGCAAAAAAAAAAAAATTACAATAGCAAAAAGACGCTTTTGACTAATTTGCATACGGACTTAGAGCATGCGCAGACGTTTCTCACGCATGTCAGTAATAATACTAATACTAGTATGATCTTTTTTGTGATTGGTTATTTCTTATTAAATTAGATTAATATTTGCACTAGGCCCCAGTCCCTTTCTCGACCTCGAAACGGCTAACATTATATTCGTGTTGCAATATGTCGCTAGACACGTGTTTCTAGTGTTGCCAGGTAACGTGGAACGTCATATCCTGTTTGCCTCCTAGTCAACTCCTCCTAGTGTGACGTCACTCGTATGGAAAAACGACTTCCGGTTCCAAAACGAAAAGCAGTTCTATAAAAAATTTTCTTACTTTTTCTTTATGACAGGATTTGTTGTCCAAAGTGCTAATTGTTTCAGGTGGAAGTTAAATCATTTAGTGCGTTTTTCGCTTTATTTTAGCGGTATTTTTGAGCAGTTGGACCCGGAAATACGTCACAACTTAACAGCTCTATTAGTGTTTTCGTTTTTTAATGGTTGTTTTTAATGGAACCAATTGGGATAAAATCCGGACAAATACACGAAAACTGTTATCGTTTCAGTTAATGAAAGATTATATCGTTTTTGCCTGGAAAATTTCTGCGTCTTTAGTCAGATTTCCGTAGAGATTTTTTAGTTTTTTCGGCTTTTCTATTGTTCTTGTTTGTATAAATATTCTTTTCAATTTTAGTTTTCTCAGCGAGCTTATCAATCGTGAAAAAAAAATCTTAGAAAAAGTTAGAAAAATTATCCAAAATAATCCAATTTGTTTATCTTTTTAGCTCTTTTTCTAAAGCTTTTTCACATTTTTATTTTTTTATTAATTTGCTCACCGTTCAACTTTAAATTACGTAATTCACACGTCTATATAAGCAAACAAACCGAACGTGTTTTTCTCCTTTTTAAGCACACAAAACTTAAGTGAACAATTTATATTTTGACCCGAAAGCAAATAAACAATTTTTTCGATCTTTGGAAACTAAGTTAAATTTTTCCTTGAGTGAGATTAGCAATATAAGTCTCCTAACGGATAGTTATTTCCTAAGATATTATCACAAACTTAAATAAGAAAAAAATTCCAAAATGATCTAATCTATTGATATTTTTCGCTTTTTTTCTAAAGCTTTTCCCCATTGTTAGGACATTTACTTTTATTTTACATTTTTTTATTAATCGATTTGCTCTTTATATGTAGCTAGTATATTGTCTCAGATGAAATGCACTAAAAATAAAATAAATAATAATTATTTATCTTATTTTAGACGATATTACATGACCCAGAATGCATTTCGGTCTTGGAAAACACTATTCAGTATTCAACGTTTTTGAAATAGCTGTATGCAGACCCAATCATAATGATTTTCCATTTTAAGGAAAACAATAATCGATGAACCATCTGAACATGTTATATTTTGACCCAAAAACAAATAAATTTCCCCCGAGCTTTTAAAAACTAAATATTTTTGAAAACTAAATATTTTCTAAGCAAAGCAAACTTTCGTGTTTTTAGAAGTGATTTTTTGAATAAATAAATAATTTTTTTTTGTTTTTTTGTTTTTAGTTTTACGAACGATTTCCTCAAATTAATTGTTTTTAGAAATGATTTTTAAACTGAAATAAATAATAAAAAATTGTTTTGTTTTGCGTTTTTAGATATATAAACGATTTTCCAAATTTTAACTGATTTTTTAGTAAAATAATGTGTGTCACAAAAGGACAGTATAGGGAATAAAAACTGGTTTATTGAGAAATGAGTCGTATATCATATCAAAGCCATTCCGATAAAAAATTGAAATTGAATGGATGGATTAAATATTTCTCCGTCTGTTCGGCTCAATGTCTTGTGAGCTGGATTGATGTTCAGATAGTAAAAATGTAATGAAGGTTGTAAATGTAGGATTTCAATCAAAGTGTATGACCGTTGGTGTATTGACATAGAATGATTAATTTGTCTTTAGGAAGTCAATTTTTTTTCATTTTTGGTTAAGAGTTTTGGGAAATAGGAAGGAAGTGAAGGCTTAGAAATAGTGATATTGATTACAAATAAGTAAATAAAGAGGGAAAAGAACAAATATCATGAATGAATGAATGAGCGAACGAACGAACGAAATAAAAAAGTGAAGAAATAATTAAAGAAAGAAAGAAAGAATGAAATAAGGAAAGAATGAAATAAGGAAAGAATGAAAGAATAAAAGAAAGAATGAAACAAAGAAATAACGAAAAAAAAGAAAGAAAGAAAGAGTGAAAGAGTGAAAGAGTGAAAGAGTGAAAGAGTGAAAGAGTGAAAGAGTGAAAGAGTGAAAGAGTGAAAGAGTGAAAGAGTGAAAGAAAGAATGAAAGAATGAATGAATGAAAGAATGAAATAAAGAATGAAACAATGAAAGAATGAAAGAATGAAAGAAATAATGAAAAAAAAGAAAGAGTGAAAGAGTGAAAGAGTGAATGAAAGAAAGAAAGTAAGAAAGAATGAAAGAAAGAATGAAAGAATGAAAGAATGAAAGAATGAAAGAATGAAAGAATGAAAGAATGAAAGAATGAAAGAATGAAAGAATGAAAGAATGAAAGAATGAAAGAATGAATGAATGAGAGAATGAGAGAAAGAATGAAAGAAAGAAAGTAAGAAAGAAAGAAAGAAAGTAAGAAAGAAAGAAAGAAAGAAGGAAAGAAAGAAAGTAAGAAAGAAAGAAAGTAAGAAAGAAAGAAAGAAAGAAGGAAAGAAAGAAAGTAAGAAAGAAAGTAAGAAAGAAAGAAAGAAAGAAGGAAAGAAAGAAAGTAAGAAAGAAAGAAAGAAAGAAGGAAAGAAAGAAAGTAAGAAAGAGTGAAAGAAAGAATGAAAGAATGAATGAATGAAAGAATGAAAGAAAGAAAGTAAGAAAGAAAGAAAGAAAGAAAGAAAGAAAGAAAGAAAGAAGGAAGGAAGGAAGGAAGGAAGGAAGGAAGGAAGGAAGGAAGGAAAGAAAGAAAGAAAGAAAGAAAGAAAGAAAGAAAGAAAGAAAGAAAGAAAGAAAGAAAGAAAGAAAGAAAGAAAGAAAGAAAGAAAGAAAGAAAGAAAGAAAGAAAGAAAGAAAGAAAGAAAGAGAGAAAGAAAGAGAGAGAGAGAGAAAGAAAGAAACATGCGGGGGAAAAATGCACTAATGAACGAACAAACGAACTGTAAGAAATAGAAGAGAGGAGAAAAAAGAAGAGAGAAGAAAGGAAGAAAAAAAAGGAAAAAAATAGGCAAATACATGAAAATTAAAAGCGAAAAAAATATGAAAGAATCAAAGAATGAAGGCAAAACTACTAATGAACGAACGAACAAATGACTGAGAAAAAGAATAAACGGATAAGTGCGAAAACGTGCCTGAAATCCGACCCGAAATCAAAACACCAAGACCAAACCACATATCTGATACGCGCGCGGTCTTATCTTTTCCCGCCAAACTGGCAACAACAAAATCCAGACTCGAATACCAGGAAAAGAAGTCATAGTCAAGTCAATAAGACAGGATTATCCTTTAACCAACTGTTTCTTGTCTCACGATTATTTTTGGCCTGTCATGGTTTGCCATTTTTACTCCTTAGAAATGCTATCTGATCTATTTTGTCCAATCTAGAAAACATATCCGATACCTATCTGAACGAGTGTTTTGAAAACAAAAAAATATTTTGAGTTAAATTAAAGTTAAATAAGAGGTGGAGAACGATTTTTCTTTTTCAATATTTGGACATATAAATGAGGGGGAAAATGTTATTATGACCCTCTTTTTAAAACATAGTGTTTTTGAGATATGTACCTTCAAACAATGTGGCTCCCTGGAGCAAACAAGACGTCATTCATCCGGGAAATTAGAATTTTGGGCCTCAAGATCTAAAAAAAACTAGAGTCTTCTTCTATTTTGTTCAAGAAATAGGCAGCCTTTGGGTCTTACAGTGGTTCTTATACGCTTACAAACGTTACACACTGATTAATATGTTTAAGAAATATAAGTAGTTTAGTTGAAGTAGATGTCAAATTTCATCGTGTTTCTGAAAAGAGATATGCAAATTTCTAAGCTTGTATTTCACCGTTGAAAAGAGTAGAGGCGTTTCTTAATATTGTACAGACTTTTGTAGTTTTTTTGTATAATCTTTGATATTAAATGTGGGCAAAGCAACCATGTGGTAGTGAAATACAGATGAGTGGTGCGTTTGGAAGCTGTCATTTGATTTCTTCAACGTCAATATCGAGAATCCAAACTGACAGAAAAATGATGGTTCAAATTGAAGAATAATAAATAGTGGACAAAAAGATCCTTAAATCTAAAAGGATTTTTTTGTTAGGATAATATAATTAAGCAAGTATTTTGGCATTTTGATATCTACTTAAAATACCAGCTTGCAGTAAGAAAAAGTGAAATATTAAAATCAAAAAAAAAAAAAAAAAAAAAAAAAAAAAAATTGAATCCTGACAACTACATTCTGCTATTTTCTTTTTCACAAACTATTCGAATTTTCAAGGAAACGATAAAATAAAAGTGATAAATTATCCATAAATTTGTCGTGGAGGCCACATTTTTTTTGAAAAGAAATGATGAATTACTTGGTCAACGCGAGTGATTTTTTTCAAAATATTGAGCGATTTTTTCCCTTTGTATTAGAAATCTCACTACAGCTGAAAAACTAATATTTTTGGCCCAAAAAGGGTTGATCAAAGTCAAAGAAACGAGATACATACCTTGCTGTTTTTAGAAAGGGCGAACCCAAAAGTGGGCGATGAGATACTAGATATCAATCCATTGAGATATGGTTCCCTTGCAAAAGCTAAAGACTATAAGGAGCTAGAGGAAACTTACTTATAGAATTTATTTGAATAACACGTGAATCTATTTGGGATGAGCCAATCAGAGACGAGATCATGCTGAGAAATTTCCTGCTATGTAATAGAGTCGATGTTTGTGTCAAAGTCATGAATGGGATTCTATTTGTCTCGCACGAAATGATTCTCTTGCATAACACTCCTTATAATTGGAAAATCAAGCGAGGCCACCTTGGGTTGATCTATTTATGGTGTATTGGTGCAGGTAATAGAATTCTAGGTTAAACTGTAATTGTTCTTTTTGTGTGTGTGTGTGGTTTGAAGGTAGTCAATGATGTTGCTAGGCTATTTATTATAGTTTGATACTTCCTGGAAACTGAACTTTGGACAAGAAATGATGAATCTAGATTGGAAAGAAAAGCAACAACAACCAGGGAATAGAATTGATTTTAAAATGAAAAAATATAAAAGATAGGATAGGAAGGAAGGAAGAAAGAAAGAAAGATAGAAAGTGAGAAAGAAAGAAAGAAAGAAAGAAAGAAAGAAAGAAAGAAAGAAAGAAAGAAAGGAAGAGAGAGAGAAAAAGAAAGAAAGAAAGAAAGAAAGAGAGAAATAAAGAAAGAGAGAGAAATAAAGAAAGAGAGAGAGAGAAAGAAAGAAAGAGAGAGAAAGAAAGAAAGAAAGAAAAAAAGAAAGAAAGAGAGAAACTGGAAAGAAAGAGACAAAGAGAGAAAGTGAGAAAGAAAGAAAGAAAGAATGAAAAGAAGGAAGGAAGAAAGAAAGTGAGAAAGTAAGAAAGAAAGTAAGAAAGAAAGGAAGGAAGAAAGTGATAAAGTGAGGAAAAAAACAAAGAAAGAAAGTGAGAAAGAAAGAAAGTAAGAAAGAAAGATGAAAGAAAGATGAAAGAAAGATGAAAGAAAGGAAGAAAGGAAGGAAGGAAGGAAAAAAGTGAGAAAGTAAGAAAGAAAGTAGAAAGAAAGAAAGAGAGAAAAAGCTAAAGGAAGCTTAATATCATTTCTAATAAAAAGCGCAAAAAAATAAAACAGCAGAATTTATAGAAACATTCATCATCTCAACATTCACTTCGTCGAAGTTTTCTTTTCTTTCTTTCTTTTTTCATTTTATCAACGAATCAGTTTGAGAAAATAGGTTCGTTTTAACTCTTGCAAGACAATACTGAATCAGTTAACATTTATCTAACGTATCTCCCTTCCTGGCGTATTTTCGCCGATATCACCGACAATAACCGGAGAAGAGGAAGAAAGAATAGCTGCTTTTAGAGGAGAAGAATACTTCGTATCAGTTGTACTAGTGGTGTGCGCTACTAACGCGCCGCCTTTCACCGTTTTGGTAATGGATTTGATTACTGGACTCACTATTATATGTGACTAGAGTTGCTTGTTGGTGCTCTCCTGTGCTTCAAGTGTGTTTCTCCGGGTTCTCCGGTTTTCCTCCTTTCTCAAAAATCAACTTCTAAATTCCAGTTCGATCTTTCAATTTCCTTCTCAATTGGTTCGGAAAAACCTATACGTTTTTAGTTCACACCTAAATTGAAAACCTAATGTTTTTCAAAATTTCTAGCCAATATTTCATTCCTTACCTGGCTTTTCTTTAACGAGCAACCTACAAACTTGCTCAGTCCCGCCACATTTAGAAGCCAAAAAAATCTCAGCGGCTACTTGATTGTTTCGTGAGGTCTCTTCGAAAACTCTTTCAGCTAGATCAGATCAATTAGCCTCATCTCTATAACCCTTTAAGTAATCTGACATTGTCCGGGGTGCGCGCGCGCGCTTCTAAGGCAGGCTTAACCCGTAGTAGTAAGTGAATTATGCTAACACTATATTTTTATCTTTAGTATATCCAATTTATAACCTTGCGTACATGTTATCTTAGATCTCTAAATAAATGCCTAACTTCTTGAGACGACGAAATAATTTGCGCAGAATATTTTTTTTCCTCTTTCATTGCGGGTGGCATACTAGATCGTTAGCCAAAGTACACATCAACGTTCTCAGCGCATCAAACGAAATATCACTTACAGCAATTCTTATCTCTTCTCAATACAGCTATATTCGGTGTTAGGATCAATATATTTTCATTTCAATAAAAAAGGTCTTTCTAAGTCTAAGGCCACGAGCTCTATATCGGATCATAGGATAATTGGCTATCAAAGAAGGGAAGACAAATGTTTAGGATATTATAGAACAGTGGCTGGCGATGATGAGTAGGATTTTATAGGATATTCTAATTGGAATATAAAGTACTGCTTTCCTGTTTGGGAGCGGTGGAATTGTGGATTAGAAAAAACGTGCTGAATTCGACATTCTGGATCTCTGAGACAAAGCGCAGTAGAGCGCATGAAATAGGTTATTACTCGCTTAAAATACAAGTATCAAATAGAGCAATAGTTCCAATAAGGGGCTCTTTATCTATCAAATCTATTTAGACAACAACAACGAGAGAAAAATAAGAGAGAGAGAGAGAGAGAGAGAGGGGGGGGGGGGGGAGGCTCATGTACTCATGTATAAAGCGTTCAAAGGTGTGCCCTTTACCCTCTCAAACAATCAGTGCTCCATATTTTAAGTATCTCAAGCTAAGAACATTCTAAGACATGTTAAGTTGATTTTTGCGAAGGGAGGAAAACCAAAAAAAAAAAACAGAGAAAACCCTCGAAGCACAGAAGAGAAGAGAACTAAAACGACTCAAAGTAAAATTTATGTCAGTGGTTACCATAACAACATTAGGAATTGCTATAGCAATGCCTTGTTTCCAAGGCAACACCAATGGTGGCCAAAAAATGGCTATCTTTGCTTTAGTTACATAGAAAAAAATAAAATAAAATCCTTTTGCAAAATATCTTGGATCACAAAGTCGACAGCATAATCAGATTTAAGATAAGCTTGTATTATAAATATCTTAATCATTATATATCTTAGCTGTTCCTAAACACACAAAATCCTTCTAATGGTTCGAATTTGATTTATCTCGTGCTCTTATTCTTTATTTCATCCAATCCTATTAAACCAATTCCCGCCTTCCTTCTCGACCATAAGTCCTTGCGTCCGCTTACGAATGACGTCATTACCTAATCAACCAATCAAAATCGTTCATTTTTACGAGAAATAGATTTTCCTAAAAAAAGCTTCTTATGAGTGACGTCATTACCAAATCAACCAATCAGAAGGGCTCATTTTCCCATGAAGCAGATTTTTTTCTAAAAAGCTTCTTTTAGGATCTTAAAAAGGAATTATAATTTAAAGCTAAAAGCCATGGGGTGGCATATGCTTTAGAATTTTTTTCTTTTGATTGTAAAATGTTTTTAAAATGGCTTTCTATTATCAGCGCTTCATGATTGAGTCGTTTAACGTGGTACTTAAGACGGCAAACAAAAGCAGAAAAAACAAAAAGAAAGTTTCCCCGTCCACATGGTCGCAGCACGAGTCTCCACTAAAATACAATGGCACTGCTGAAACGGATGTTACTAATGGTCTAATGGCGTATATCAGCATCGTGTCAGTTATCATTCCTCGTAAGGCTATTGCTGGCTTTCATGTGACGTCATCAAAAACTCAAAATCTAAACTATACATCGCATAATAACATTTCTAAAATATGTTTTAGAAATCAGTGATATAAGTCACAGGAAAAAGTTTCGAGTCATTTTAATGTTTGGTTCTCGACCAGGTGATCTCGCTTCTCTCAGGCTGAAGGAATTAGCCAATCAGCGGACATTTTGTTCGTAGCTCAATGTTTCCTAGCTCCAGGATTTCGGCTCGATTTAAAACAGCTTTTGCTCGAAAATGTAGAAAAGAAAACTCATCGTTGGAAAGATTCGCCAAATACCTTTTCGAAAAAGCATAGTCCTTGCTGGTTGAAAATATTTCATTTTGACAAGAGATAAAATAAAACACTTGGAAATTTTCGCTATGACAAACAATGCATTGCGCGCCTAGATTCCAAATCACCTGGGTGTTATGAAGGTAGAATTTGTGTCACGCAATACCGTCACGTGTAGGGCTGCAGAGGACAGCCGAGTAGATTTTAGACTAAATCACACTCAATTTTCAAAGCAAGTCTAGTCGTTCAATATGAAATACAAAATACAGCGAAGGCTATAATGCGAGTAACTGCATCAGTATAATGTGTCTATACACAAATAATATTAAATGAACACTGACATAAATATATCAATATATTAGTTATATTGGGAGAGGGAGGGAACGGGGGAAGCTCTCACCCCCTTCCCCCCTCGCCACCACCTCACACACACAAACATTTTTTGCTGGTATCCTAGCACTAAATGTATAATTCTCAGTACACTCCACTTTTAGTCTAATGCACACTATTCTGCTATCTTGATATCTTCCAATAGCTGGGTTTCAATCAGCTGATAAAAGTCTTTGTATTTCATTATCTGCCCCAAATGGTGGTCAAACACTGACCACCATGTGCTGTCAACCAGAAAGAATTCTATTGAAAACTTGTGATTCAGCTGAGGAACATTCCGCACGAGACAGGAAATGACGTCAAGTGAAACCCAGCTTTACTCCAGTTTCTAGTTCTCTGTTGCTCAGGGTTAGCCTCAATTTTGTGTAGAATATTCATGTGTTCCAGTGAAGGTCCTTGAAATTTCAAAGTGTTTGTATTGTTGAAGTTGTGCATTCTTTACTTTACTGTTGGTATTTGTGAATATTCTGATGCTGAAATGAGGCTAACCCTGAGTAAATGAGTCTGTAATCAAGGAACACAGCGGTATTGTACGAATAGTTCCCTTCACTGTCCCCTGCGCAATCTTGAAAGGTAGCCTTGCCTTTTCATCGAAGCGAGACGAACAGTGAGCTTGCAATGATAGAGACCTTTTTTAACCTCTTGGACAACTATTCACATGTCTCTATCAGTGCAAGCTCACGGTTCGTCTCGCTTCGGCACGGCTACGTATCAAGATGGCGCAGGGAACTGTGAAAGGGACTGTTCGAAAAAGTTCTAAGCCCCCATTCAAGGATGCTCATGCATTGTTTATGTCTAAGTCTTACTCTCAGTACCGCCATTATCAAGCTAAAAAAATATCGTATCGTAGAAGACGAAATGTCAGGGCTTACTCACTCAGGTTCTCCTCTGTTCACAGCCCTTGCAAAGGAACAAACCTGATCTCCAAAATTCATCACCAACAACTTGCCTATAGACCCCTTGCAGCACGTCGGAATGCATCTCAATTTGGAGGACAAAACAATAGGTTACCAATTCTCAGGAGATTGAAATTCTTTTGTTTTGTCCTTCAAATTGAGCTGCTTTACGTCATGTGCAAGGCTCTTTTCCTACATATATTTAAAGATATCTAAAAGGTTACCTAGATAGTATGTACACGCCTTCCCAATTCGGTCCTTGGCTTGGGGAGTCTCGGCAAATATCTCTAATTTTTATCAGCAACAACTTGTCTATCTTTGCTCTTCCCAAACATACGTTTAAAAAATATCTCAAAGGACGCATAGATAGGCTGACTTACGTATATCCTATCTCCTAATCGAACATATTCATCTATATATCGTATCTTCTCGATATCCCAGTATAGTCCCCTTTCACGTGACATCAAAACAGCTCAATTTGGAGGACAAAACAAAAGAATTTCAATCTCCTGAGAATTGGAAACCTATCGTTTTGTCCTCCAAATTGAGCTGCATTCCAACGTGCTGCAAAAGGTCTATAGCGCATTTTAATTGGAAGCTGATGAACATCCATACTCTAATTCATCTCATCTCCGATCTTGGAATTTTATTTTGTAATTCATCTTGACCTAACCCCGACCTTAGATTAAAGTTCACCTTATATGGGCGGCAAGTCGAGGGGACGTGAATAACGTTAAGTGGACCCTCAAAGTTCCTTAAATGATTAGAAAATGATAAACACCTGTGTGGGAAGTGTTATATTCGAGTTTGGGGGAGGAGGGGAGGGGGTTGACATTCCCCTTCCCTCCATTCCCCTAGCTTTTTATTCTGAAACAAAAATAATTCTTGCGCACTAGTAAGATAACCAGATGTATTTTAGCAATATCGTTATTATCTATAGACATGTGTCTTGAGCTAGATAGTGTCATCTTAAGCGTCATCGGGTGTCATTCCCTAGAGTATCGTTTCTTTGTTTAATTGTTGTACACGAGAAGACACATGAATATGGATACAACTCAAACAAAGAATCTTATTCTCAAGACCATGTGTCATTCCCCAGAGTATCATTTCATTGTTTAAGGGTTGCGCATGAGAAGACACATGAATATGGATACAACTCAAACAAAGAATCTTATTCTCAAGAGAATGACACATGGTCTGAAATGCAAAAACATTACGCCCAAGCTGAAGAAGTCTATTCATTTTGATACAAATTATTGAGTGTTCGCGAGGAGAAATCAAATCACACTTTAAAATTTTACTAGCAAGGGACTCCATAGGATATAATTTATGCGGCTAAGCTAAGCTACGTTTATCTATGTACCCCTTTCGCGTGATGTCAAAGCAGGTAAAATTAGAGGACAAAATAGATCTCACACACAATTTCTACGGGCGCTCCCTCGAGTAAACTGACGGGAGGAAATTCATTTAATGACGCTAAAATTGAAATATGCTTATTTCGTGACTTATTTTTGCTCCTTGTTAGATCGCATGAAGAAGAAAAAAACTTAAAAATAGCTCCTTGTGCTTGATTCAATTATTGTCCTATAGATTTTAGGTGTATGTCAACATATATGATAAGCAAAGAGAAGAGTGAGACGAGGAGTATCGATTGGAGGAATGAACGCTATTAATATGACAGAAATGTTTGAAGGTGATAGTTCATTTAATGGAGTGAGGAAATGATGGTCTGTTTATTAGCTTCTACGTGCGTGAGAAGTGAGGGCTATGCGTGATATATTCGGAGTGACTTTGTTCATGACCCGCTTTGATTGTCGTTAAGCTGTTAGATAAAGGAATAATTGGAGTATGGTTGGAAGTTAGGAGAAGGAAGTAGTTAGGAATTTACAAGGAAAGTTGGAGAAAGAAAGAAAGAAAGAAAGAAAGAAAGAAAGAAAGAAAGAAAGAAAGAAAGAAAGAAAGAAAGAAAGAAAGAAAGAAAGAAAGAAAGAAAGAAAGAAAGAAAGAAAGAAAGAAAAAAACGAATGAATGAATGAAAGGAACGAAGGAAGAAAGGAAGAAGGAAGGAAGGAGGAAAGAAGGAAGCAGGAAAGAAGGAAGGAAGGGCGAAAAGTGGGAAGAATAGAACAAGAAAAAAAAATCACGAAGAATGCAAGACCTTTTAACTAACTTTACACTAAGCCCCAACAATTCAATATTGAAAGAAAATATTGCTTAACTTAGAAATAAACATCGGCTTAGAGAACACTATGATGTTATTGTTAAATGTTCGGTTGCAGTTTCGGAAGGATATCGACAAAACTTCCTGAGCAAATCTCACGATGTTTCACTATTTATCACCAAAGACATAAATAGGTAATATAAGTCGGTAAGAATAGAAAAAGCGAAGATTTGAACTACAACACCAATATGTTAAATTTCTGAAGTACTAACACATTACGAGAATGAGAAATCTATTCTGAGTTAGTCGAATATTTTGTACAAGAATCGAATGAGTGGCAGTCGAAGACCTCTTTTTCAATATATTAAAATTTGATCAAAATTAACCAACTTTTAAAAAATAATTTTCGGTTTATTATAAATTGAATAAATGTTACTTACCACGAGCGAGGAGTAGAGTAAATTCAATGTACGTTAACAGCAATGGAAGATTGGAAAAACCTGAGAAAGGACAAAATTATCAATTATGATATTAATTATTATATTTAAAAAAAAAATTAATTTTTTTCTAAAATTTTCTTAGCAATGGTAGAATCGAGCGAACGTGAACTCACTCGAGAGCAAGACCATTGATTTCAGCTGTAGTCAAGATTCATACAATATACTTCAATACCATCTCCCTTACTGGCAGTCGACTGATTATTAATCAATTTTTTTCAATTAATTTCCAGATAAACGATAAACTTTGGATTAAGAATCTAGATATAAGATAGAATGTGAGTATTCTATGACAGAGCTTTGACAGTTCCAGACCTTGAATCCAGTGTACCGAGCCAAAAAGAAGGTTATAATCTTGCGGGGTCTTTGTACTTTGTCATTAGTTTGCAATACACTTAAACCTAACTATTCTAGCGTAGAAATTATTTTCATCTTGCACTTAAAGTTTGATAATGAGATATTCAAAGACATGAGGTATGACAGTTCACAACAAGGAGCTTTTTACCATCTTTTTCAATTGATTTTGAGAGATTTTCTATACTCTTATCGTTGATAGAGGGTATTAGTGGTTTTCTGTAGGTAAACTAGCGAAAGAAGTATACTGTACTTAGAGATTTCTAAGATATACGTTAATAGTTTTGATAAAAAACGAAAGAAATTCTGTCAGTCGTCTGGCAGATCAATTTTTAATTGTGCACTGATAACTTAGAATGGTTGGATGAATGGATGGATGGATGGATGGATGGATGGATGGATGGATGGATGGATGGATGGATGGATGGATGGATGGATGGATGGATGGATGGGTGGGTGGGTGGATGGATGGATGGATGGATGGATGGATAGATGGATGGATTGGATGGATGGATGGATGGATAGGTGGATGGATGGATTGGTGGATGGATGGATGATTGGATGGATGAATGGGTGGATGATTGGATGGATGGATGGATGATTGGATGGATGAATGGGTTGATGGATGCCCGGGTGGATGGATGGATGAACGGAAGGATGAATGGGTGGATGGATGGATGGATGAGCAAATGAAATGAATGAGAGAATGAATGAATGAATAAATAATTGAATGAATAAATGAATGAACAAACGAATGAATGAATGAGAAAATGAAGGAAGGAAGGAAGGAAAGAAAGAAAGAAGGAGTTGAAAACAAAAGCTGGAATACAGAAATAGAAAAACAGAAATAATATTCAACTCCAAAATATTCTACGAATAAAGCATTATAATTAATAACATTCACATGACTTTAAGAGTTTGCAAGTGAAAAATTATATTTCATTCTTTAAAAAAAAACTTATTATTGTGACTTTTTTCATATATTTTACTGCATTTTTTTAAAAATCGTCTGTGTGTAATTTCCCCAACTAAAGGATATCATAAACTATGAAAGATAACGGTAGATATCTTGATCACTTTTTTCTTATCACAGTTTATAAGAACACACCATCTTTAAAAGCAAGCTGACAATCATCCTGTATAGTAGACAGACAATAAGTGCTATAGAATCACACTATTGGCTCCTGTGAGTCAATATAAGGCAGTCACTATTGAAGTAAAGTTGATAGAAAGATCAACGCAGGACAATACGAATTCAATGCAATATCCTTGGCGTTCAGATGTGTATATGAAGTTTACTAAGCTGTTGAAATACAGGGAGTCAATATGTCGAACTTTGGCTGGATTTTGGAGTTTTCTTCCTGAATATGAATAATGAATTATCAAAATGGGTGACAAAGTTCTCACTGACCCCCTCCCCCACAGGAAAGTTAAAATCACGCGAAAACATTCCCCCTTTCCATAAGAAGTATTCCCCATTTAGAATTTCTCAGTTATTGCAAGGTGAAAGTATCTCAAAAAAATTTCAAAATTTGAATACGGATTCGAAATAATTTTCAAATTACCAGTTACAATTGCAATCTAAAAATAGCCTAATTTCACGTGATTTATGTCACGTGGTTGCGTGACTCTCCCAAGTGCTCTGATAAGTGGTCATTTTACACTATCTATATATCTGAGGCTTCGAGACAACGTGCTGAAAAACGAATGTAAAAATCTAAATATTTTTTAAACGGATCGCATGTTTCACGATCGAATGCTGCAGAGCAAGCAAGATTGTTATGGGACGACAAAAGGTCCAAAAACGCTTATTTCGTGGGTCTTTGATCGTTACTTTCAGCAGAAAGCCGAACACGATTGAGCGATGAAAATCTGTGAACACGAATCGAGCAGAAATACAGCGTTTGAGATATTTATAGGTAGAAACGTGACCTGGAGAAGCTTAGCGTGTTTACACTGTTCATTCCAGACACTTGGGTAATCTTTGGTGCACACTCGACAAAGAAATGTGATTTGATCAGCTGCTGAAGAGTTTCGCTATCGATAGACATCATAACATAAATAGAATATTATCTGCCTTCCTTTCCCTTCTGTTCTGTTCTGCTCTGCACTGTCAGTCTGCTGTGTTCTGTTGTGTTCTGTTCTGTTGTGTTCTGTTGTGTTGTGTTCTGTTGTGTTCTGTTGTGTTCTGTTCTGTTGTGTTGTGTTGTGTTGTGTTCTGTTGTGTTCTGTTGTGTTCTGTTCTGTTCTGTTCTGTTGTGTTCTGTTCTGTTCTGTTCTGTTCTGTTCTGTTCTGTTCTGTTCTGTTCTGTTCTGTTCTGTTCTGTTCTGTTCTGTTCTGTTCTGTTCTGTTCTGTTCTGTTCTGTTCTGTTCTGTTCTGTTCTGTTCTGTTCTGTTCTGTTCTGTTCTGTTCTGTTCTGTTCTGTTCTGTTCTGTTCTGTTCTGTTCTGTTGTGTTCTGTTCTGTTCTGTTGTGTTCTGTTCTGTTCTGTTCTGTTCTGTTCTGTTGTGTTCTGTTCTGTTCTGTTGTGTTCTGTTCTGTTCTGTTCTGTTCTGTTCTGTTCTGTTCTGTTCTGTTCTGTTCTGTTCTGTTCTGTTGTGTTCTGTTCTGTTCTGTTCTGTTCTGTTGTTCTGTTCTGTTCTGTTCTGTTCTGTTCTGTTCTGTTCTGTTCTGTTCTGTTCTGTTCTGTTCTGTTCTGTTCTGTTCTGTTCTGTTCTGTTCTGTTCTGTTCTGTTCTGTTCTGTTCTGTTCTGTTCTGTTCTGTTCTGTTCTGTTCTGTTCTGTTCTGTTCTGTTCTGTTCTGTTCTGTTCTGTTCTGTTCTGTTCTGTTCTGTTCTGTTCTGTTCTGTTCTGTTCTGTTCTGTTCTGTTTTGTTCTGTGTTCTGTCTTCTCCTCTTCTGCTCTCTTCTGTTCACTTCTGTTCACCTCTCCTCTCCTCTCTTCTCCTCTGATCTCTTTCCTTGTTTAGAATAACTCAAATTCCCCTATCTCGTGCTCAACTCACAGTTAAAATGTCACATCAACTCCCCTTCAAATCACTCAGTGTCCAATCAATCAATTTAAAGTTAGCCCAGTGTTTGTTGGATCATGTCCAAGAGCTTAAGTGACGAAAGCAGACAAGAAAATTGCACATCCAAATTCAAATTTAAATAAGGATTTAGTAAGCGCCATTCTGCTGAATAGCATCAAATGCACCGCTTATAAACCGTTTGCGACTAACAACTTAAAATTCAATATCCTTGAAGTGGTGCCAGATAGGTTCTTCCGTTCAAAGAATAGGAATTTTATCGACACTTCTCTTTATTCGCAGTCAAAGAAACCAGCATTATCAAAACCAATTCATTTCATTTACAGACAATTCCTCAATTTCAATTAATAGTTCGACTGTTCTAATAACCGGCGAGAAAAAAAAAGCCATAAAACCGCGAGGATGGTATTAAAAGACCCTTTTCGGGCGACCTGAAGGGAGATTTTAATTAACAAATATGAGAAACTCAAAATAATTGTTTAAGGATTGGAGAGACGATATAATTACTGAAGACAATCTCATACTCACAGGAACCATTCGTCTCGTTCTTAGACCAAGAAAATAATAACTTAAATAAATATAACAACTTCGAATGAAGCGAGTCTGGTGTTGAGTCGAGATAGAGAACAAATCAGATGACCAACTGAGATCCTGTTTCTACGAACTACACTTTGAAACATTCCCCAACTATTTGTTCTCCAAACCTTGACATTTTTATCTAAAAAAAGACCACAAATGTTCGATCAAGGAGATAGACTTTGACAAAATGAGCCCGGTGAATCCCCGTTATTACATCAGTTGTTGTAATTTTCCTTTAATGACTTTGGTTTTTGTAATCGGAAATCAATAGGACGGAGCGGAATTCCCCCGCGCGATTGATTTCAGATTTTGGAATTCTGAATAGCATTTTTCTAGAAATGCAATATTTGAGCATCCTCTTACGATTTCACCTTTAAACTATACTATATTTACATGTTATATTGGAAAACCTGGTTTTTGGAACTTTAGAGGAATTTTAGAGCCAAACCACTGGAAAGAAATTTGAGCGTTTTCACTGGTCTGATGATAAGTGCGCTAGAAAACTATAGCATAAAATTTCTATAATGGCATCTACCTCAAAGATATTATTTATCTCTGCATATTATGTTTCTAAAAACGCAAAGAGCCGTCTGTGTTTGTTGTTCAAGAAGACGAAGAGTGTTAGTAGCAAAAACAATGC
The DNA here is from genome assembly GCA_023349425.1 of Anthopleura sola. Taxonomy (NCBI): domain Eukaryota; kingdom Metazoa; phylum Cnidaria; class Anthozoa; order Actiniaria; family Actiniidae; genus Anthopleura; species Anthopleura sola. The sequence goes on from JALHLI010000001.1 coordinate 20,358,934, forward strand.
ACGCCCCTGGCTTGCTGAACATTGCCCTCAGCGACGCATCAGAATCATATGGATTACTACAAAAGACACCTAAGGGATAAGATCCTAGATTTGAATGCCAAATATAGCTAGAAGTACTATCTAGAGAAGAATCTAAACGTTCAGAAATAGTTGAGCCGGTGAAAGGAAGAATTCGATGAATTCAAAATGCACCGACTGAAAATTTTTTTTTCCAAATTCAAATATTGCTTTGATTTTATGATAATTCGAATATAATTTCTTCTAATTTTGTATGTGTTTGCGCTCTTGAAGGAGAGGTATAAAAGAGGTACTTACGAAGGAAGATAGCAAGGCAGAAGAACTGGTCGTATAGCTAGTGTTGCCTCTCTGATGATCGATCTTGAAGTGCACGGCTAAGTGCTGGGACTTTTCTTAACCTTCAAGCGCATTAGCTAAGTTTTCGATCCTATTTACTTAAAAGATAACCTGTCTTAGACCTGATTGTCCTCGGCTATCTCTGCATATTAATTTACAAGTTATCTTTCTGTCGGGAGGAATTGCGTATATCACTAACAGAACCCGAAGGGAATGAACTGATAACGGTAAAACACAGTTTACTGACTATTAATGGTATATTCCTTTTCATCATAAGCATAATGTACCTACCTGAGTTAATAATGAGCCGACGAATGAGAAGTAAGCAAATAGAAAAACACGAGATGAATGTGTATTTGCAATGGAAAAAATGCCGTGGGCTTGACTGGAGTAGCGCTCGTGTAGATACTAAATCAATGAAACGAGGGACGTTTAAGTAAATTCAGAATTGTAATACTTAATATTTGTGGTCAGTGATAACAGAAAAGCTGTTTAAAATTGCTCTAATTGTTACTGAAAATCTGTCATTAGATATTTGGTGGTTTGGATTCCATTAATGACGATGAATAAACAATCTCACTGATAGAAGATTCAGTTGACGCGCGTACCCAAATCGCAAGACTCTAGAAAGATAGTAGCTAATTTCAAGTCCACATGTCGATATTCACACGTTGTTTCCGATAATACTGTCAAATCAAAGATAAATGTAACCAAACTAGCGAGCAGAGGAGAAGCGATAGTTAATTCTCGACAGATTCTAGAATTTTTAAAAACACAAAATTTGTGTATTCGTAATTGGATATTCTGCCGACCACGGTGTTTTTTGTCAACTGTGATAACTTTTTAGTGGTGAAGCGGCTTGTCGTCTGCCGTAGGAGGCTAATTGCAACCGAAAGATATCTCTGGTATTATCAAGCAAATCGTAAACAACTCTAACAGCACGCAGAGAAAACCCTTTGATAACCACCGTTTGTTTTTCTAAATGACAACAAGTTCTAAATTTCGATCAAATTTTAAAGTAGCCTAAGCGAGAGATAAAATAGAATTTACAAAAGTGGCTGTTCAATTTTTGATTTGATCACGTATTTCATTTTTTTAATCGATTTTAAAACAAGTGCTTATTTATCGTATTTCAATACTCAGTCTTATATCAGATATTTATCTGATATGACACTTAAGAAGAAATAGCCAATCAGAAAGCCCAGCTCAAGGCGCGCCTTTTCTGTCAATTAGTTTGAGTCACGTGGCTTTGTAGTTAATCCGCCGCGTGCGCTTTCGCTTTTGGCGCGAAACAAAAAAGGCGGGAAAAAGCACACACGCTATTGGGATTAATTGGAAGTGATTTTCAAGTGTAGGCTTATTGATCTTCGCAAAGGTGTTAAAATCTATAAAGAACTAATTTTGTAAGAGGATTCTCTGGTTCGGTTCTTATTAAAGTCATTTTGGATTTGAAAATTTTGGATCATTAAATTTTTTTCATTCGCTTTTTTTTTATTTTAGATTTTTCAAATTCTTTTTTCATTCCCCATCAAAGATTAAGCAAAGAAAAAAATAAAATTACATAATATTTAGAAATTCAGAAATGAAATTTATACTATAAACATGAATTTACAAAGTTTGTCTTTTTATAGCCTGAGGGAATTTTACCTCTAGTTCCTTATTAAAAAACAAATTAGATATAGTTACAATTTCTGTTAGTCTTGTTTTTATTAGGAATTCGAAACACAACCTTCTCCGCTCTGTTCGGTAACTTTATCGCTACAAAGCTCATTCTATTTATAACTTTAAGTCAGAAAAGGCCATCGCTGCTTGTTAAATTATATTGAACTTCAGATATTAGGTATTCCAATGTTTACAAATTACAGGACTCGCTTTTTTTTAACAGTCAAATGTCAAGGAGTACGAAACAATGGCAAAAAAAAATTAATCAAGCGACAATGATTGACGCGAATCGCGAAAAAAAATATTAAAAAAGTTAAAAACATGGAAGTGCTATTTTTTTATAGTAGAAAATTAGTGACCCAATTCAGGCGTTTGTCAAACGATGGAAAAAATATTAAAATGATTTATTTTTGAGTCAACAGAGTCGAAAGATATACACTTGTGTAGTTAATTATCAATGTTGCAGGCCAATAAATTTGACTCGGTGAGGGAATAACTGCTCACTAAGTCACACGCCGACGCGGTAAGAATTAAGCTCGCCGGCTCCATGAGAACCATATCTGAAGCTTTAGGTATTTAGGTCTCTTCAAACGAGACAAAAAACTTAAAGAGTCGGTGTATAGAGCTCACAAAAAAGCGCCATTGTCTCTGGCTGGGAGTAATAGGGAAAAGTCATTATAAAATGTTTCGAGTCGTCTGGGTGCATCTGTTGAATTTGATAAGATAAGCGGAATATATTGAAGGGAATGTTGAGTGAATCCCTCGATAATGTCTTTGGTGTGAGAATTATGCAAACAGTTATTTTTGTAAGTTTTTTTTTCGAAAAGGCAACAAATATTCCTGAAAATAATTATTGGGTTATTGTAAGAGATTTTACTGAGCTGGAAGATTGAACAGTTTTTAGAGAAAAAATTCGCTTGATATATTGATAAACTATGCATGTTGTGATTCCAGATTTACTGCTTAATTTAAAGGTCGGAAAAATCAAACTTAGAAAGTTGAGAATTAGAATAACATAAAGCTGTGAATTGACACTATTTGAAAAAAACATTCCGTTCGAAATATAATTACTTGAACATAAATATTTTTTTCTGCGGTCGTAGTAAATTGTTTACAATTTTAGCTTACTGTACTTGCCTTTGGCATATAAATTGCAAATACATTTAGTGAGGGAGGCTTGAAAGGACAAATCTTGACACACGGAAAGAAAGAGTTCATCTTGAACGACTGAATGAACTTCAAATTAATTTTTTAACGCAAGTTTCAAGAGGTTTATAGTGAAATGTGATGCTTGCTTCCTATGTACAAACAGCTCTTTTGAAAAGGTTTGGAAATGGGTCAATCAAGACACGTCACCAATGCTCTCATTTTGAACCTAGACTTATTAATTTTCTATTCAGTCCGGAATAAGAACAGTAGAAAGTATTTTCTTGTTAATTTGGTTGTGTAGTGGGAAGAAAGGTCGAGAAAAGAGGAAAGAATTTAATTGATTTTTATTTGGAAAATAAAAAAAGAATAAGAGATAAAGAAAAAGATAAAGAAAAAAATAAATATAAAAACGAACAAAAATAAAATAAAATAAAATAAAAAATAAAAATTGAATACTAAAAATTGAATAAAGAAAGATAAAATTAAAAAAAAAACACCACGTTTTCATAGTTAAGTTAAGACGATTTTTACTGTAAATATCTTTAAATTTTCAAAAAAATAAAAAAATAAAAAAAAAGAAAGAATATCTTATACGTTTCTCCTTTCCAATTTGTATATCTTTGCTTTTCTTTTTTATTTCCTTATCGTTTTTTTATCGAAAATTCTAGGAAAGAATTAATAAAATATTTCGAGGCAAACTCAAGGCAAACTTTGTGCGTAAACAATAAAATAATCTAGATGTTCAATAGCAAACCATAAGACGAAAGACTCACTCTCACTATCAAATTCTTTCAAATTGCATTTTATAAAAAAATAAAAAATAAATAAAATAAAAAAAAAAAACAGAAAAAATTCTTTCAAAAAAAAAAAATTTCTCAATTCTCGATGTGTTAGTTTAGCTCTGAAGTCAGTGTCAAAATCTCCCGTTAGTGAACAAGTAAAGAAACGATATACTCAGCTATCCTTACCTGTAATTGTTCTTGGTCCGGCTAAGCGAAGATGAAATGGTGCAAAGGTTCTAACTTGTTAACTAATATAGTCACACAAAAACTTATTTAATTGGGCGCAGAAATTTTAATTATTAGCGCAGACTGTTATGCCTTCTAGAGATAATTTCAACATATGTACGCAATACCTGGTATAATTAACATTATTTCTACGTGTACCATACGCATAAAGTTAGCAATCACGTTTCAAATATACCTAAAGATTTAATCGAAAACTAAGCTTTGGAAAACTATATTTTTTAAGCTATTGGAACAGGAATTGATTTGTTGATATTGCTGAAGGGTCTTTGGGTTAAACTTTTTTTAAAACGCATATAGGTAGTTAAGAAAGTCGCTGGTTTATTAGTGAATTTCTTTTGGCAAGCTGTCTGCATTTTTGGCCAGGAAATGAAACGTACTTTTTGCCAAACATTGACTTTTTTCCTGGAAATTAAGTTAAGCATCCTTTTTCAAATAAAACACTTAAATGTAATAAGTCTGTGAAAAATATCAGATTCTTTATCGGTTGAAACCTGCTTGAAACTCGTTACTGGAAATCTGGATGCAATTTGAAAGAAAATCAAAAATTTTTAATTGAAAATTTGAGCACTGTACTTTTTATTACATGGATTGCTCGGGTAATTTTTTTCTTTTTTGAAATTAAAATAAGTTGTTGTGGGTTAAATAACCAGAAAAAGTAAATATTTATCAGTTGTGGTAGGGATACTATGACACGGAACAGAATTACACCGGAATACATCACGTACGACACGAACTAAAATAATTAGACAATGTACTAAACTGAAGATAAAATCCTTTATCGATACATTGAAACAACCTCTGGGCTGATCTAAGTCAGGGCATGGGTAACTCACAAATTGAACCCTGAAACAACCTCTGGGCTGATCTAAGTCAGGGCATGGCTAACTCACAGATAGAACCCTGAAACAACCTCTGGGCTGATCTAAGTCAGGGCATGGCGAACTCACAGATTGAACCCTGAAACAACCTCTGGGCTGATCTAAGTCAGGGCATGGCTAACTCACAGATAGAACCCTGAAACAAGCTCTGGGCTCATCTAAATCAGGGCATGGCGAACTCACAGATTGAACCCTGAAACAACCTCTGGGCTGATCTAAGTCAGAGTATGGCTAACTCACAGATAGAACCCTGAAACAACCTCTGGGCTGATCTAAGTCAGGGCATGGCTAACTCACAGATAGAACCCTGAAACAACCTCTGGGCTGATCTAAGTCAGGGCATGGCTAACTCACAGATAGAACCCTGAAACAACCTCTGGGCTGATCTAAGTCAGGGCATGGCTAACTCACGGATAGAACCCTGAAACAACCTCTGGGCTGATCTAAGTCAGGGCATGGCTAACTCACAGATTGAACCCTGAAACAACCTCTGGGCTGATCTAAGTCAGGGCATGGTTAACTCACAGATTGAACCCCGAAACAACCTCTGTGCTGATCTAAGTCAGGGCATGGCTAACTCACAGTTAGAATTGGAATTTAGCGTGTCAGGTTTTGCGGAGGGAGGAAAACCGGAGAACCTGGAAAAACCTAACGACCTAACGAACTCTTCTCACATGTGATGTCAAGTCCAGGAATCGAACCTGAGATCTCAGTTCACTACAGCTAATAACCAATTTATTCTGTTATCTAAGAATGTACTGAAAAGTATGCGTTTATGACTTTCAAAACGTATAAAATCTAAAAATAAGATTGATACTGTCTTGGGGTGATGTGATAATACCGTGAGTAGTATAGCTCGTGTTATTCAATATTGGATTTGTTTATAAGAGGAGGCCTGGGGCGAGTAGCAAAACAGAATTTCAAACAACTGGGTTTTTTTTTCTTCCTTTCGTTTCTTGTTTGATCAAAGAAAATCGAGCCTTTGGGGCATGAAATTATTCACATTTGCTACGGCAGTCGCTGAAGATTTTTAACTATTTTAAAGTTTTCTTCGTGTTTTGAAGGGCGATGGGAGTGGGATAAATAAATGGGGAATTCACAGTGGAATCCACAGAGTGGCGCCTTTTTTCCACTAGATTCTATTTGGAATTTAGAAGTTGATTTTTGAGGAGGTAGAAAAACCGGAAAAAACCCGGACAAAACCCCTCGAGGCACAGGAGAGAACCAACAAACAAGTCTACTCAAATACGACGCCGAGCCCGACGGGATTTGAACCCGGGTCACATTGGTGATGACTCGAGGCGATCGATAGGACAACTTCTGCGCATGCTCGTTATCATATGCAAATTAGTTTCAAACGTCTTTGGCTATTGTAAAGACTCTTACTTGTGTAATAAAAGGTCTTTATAAAATGTTTAAAACTCAGTTATCAGAACCTCAGTGCCAAGCGTTTCATATTGCACTTCCTTATTGATATAGTTCTACAAAATTATAGCGTTAAATCGTTGGTTTTTGGAAAACGTAATAAACGCATGCAAAAATTCAATCAAAAATGTATGGTGAAGTCTAAAGTTCGGAACAAGTTCGTATATTTTCGTCGATCTTTCGGAATTCACGAACCGCGCAGTAAATTCTACCACAGGAAGCCCAACAGATGGTTCATGGTTCTTCGGTGAGTAGTGGATACGAAATATATTGACCTATTTCTCCTTTAACGTGAATAGCATAATGCTCTGCTAGTAGGGCACGGGTCTAAGTGAATTCTGGCTCGATATTGAAACGCACTCGCTAAGCTCAGCAATATAGATAATCTCGGCTTAGAGGAGTATAAAGGCGTATATAAACTATGTTAAAAATCTGTCAGAGTCAAAAAGACGTGACAAAAGACTACCAACATTGAACTGAATATTGAATTTTTGAATCCTGGAGAAAAATTATAATCATTGATGGAATAATTGCTCTTAAAATTAACGAATCTATACAATGTGCAAGTTGAATTTGAAAACTGAAGATACCACTGACAACTGACTGTGCTATATCTGTTATTGCCTTGCTTAATGCTTTTTGGTTTTAAGAATATTGGTTCCGATATCTGTCGTGTGACAGGTGATTTCAGTGTTGTACATCGGTACAAGTTTGACGGGTATTATTAATCGCTTCCATGAATCCAGAAACGTGCTTAAAGCTTAAATATATACCTACTGACAGGTCTATATCTGCCGGTGTGTGTGTTTGTCAGGATATTTGGTTATGCTGTTTTGTGGGAGTTGCAATTGCAACGATAGAAAGAGAAGGAGAAAGAAAGAGAGTGAGACAGAAAGAGAGTAAGACAGAAAGAGAGTAAGAAAGAAAGAAAGAAAGAAAGAAAGAAAGAAAGAAAGAAAGAAAGAAAGAAAGAAAGAAAGAAAGAAAGAAGAAAAAGAAAAAAAGAAAGAAAGAAAGAAAGAAAGAGAGTAAGAAAGAAAGGAAGAAAGGAAGAAAAAAAGAAAGAGAGAAACTGGAAGAAAAGAAAGAAAAAAAGAAAGAAAGAAAGAAAGAAAGGAAGAAAAAAAAAAAAAAGAAAGGAAGAAAGAAAGAAAGAAAGAAAAAAGGAAGAAAGAAACAAAGAAACAAAGAGAGAAACTGGAAAGAAAGAATAGAAGAAAGAGACAAAAAGAGGAAGAAAGAAATACAGAGAGAGAGAGAGAGAGAGAGAGAGAGAGAAAGAGAGAGCTAAAGGAAGCTTAATATCATTTCTAATAAAAAGCACACAAAAAAAACATAGCAGAATTTATAGAAACATTCATCATTTCAACAGAGAGAGAAAGAAAGAAGGAAAGAGACAAAGAGAGAAAGAAAGAAAAGAAAAGAAAGAAAGGAGAACAATTGAACAGTTTCACGATATTATCTTCAGTCCTTCATAAGTAAACGCTTTATCTAAAAATAGTAAAAAAATCCAAAAAAACCTTTCTAAATATCTTGAAAATTTTTACTCATATATTTAATCTACTATTTTCCTTTTTTTTCCATATTTTATCAAAAATCTATTTCCATCCAATTTGAATTATTCTTTTTTTTTACGCTGCACACAAATGTCATTCTAAATTAATGTTATTTGTTATTCTATGTTGTTGTTCCTATTCTATATTCCTTGTCTTTAAAAACACAGAAAGTAAAAATATCATTGAATTTCAATGTTGATATATTTTTCATGATTAACTTTAATTTTCGCGATTTGAAATTTTCGAGAATTTACTTCAAATTTTATTATTTTAGGGCGTGAGAATGGAAACGCTACTAAAACTATATCTGTTAATGATTCTTGTTGTATTGAAGGATTTCTCTTACCTTTAAATGTAACGATCGTGTTGGAAGCTTGAAGGTCTTGCTAGAAGATGCCCAAGACTGCCATTTCGATGCAAGGAGTTTGACATCAATTACTGAATGAAGAAGTTTGAACCCTGGATATTAGAACACAATGAAATTAAGTTGGTTTATCCAAATAACGACGATATCACACTGAAATAATCATAATCTTGAAGCTACAAGAAAACCTCTTACTTTCAAGATACTTGAAAATACTAGTATCGTTTTGTGATAGTTGGAAATTCCAGAATGAATTTCTAGTGAATCTAGCGTGAGAATTTTCTGGTGGGCAAGTTTTTAAGCTTTTCTAGTTCGTTCATTAGAGAAAAAAGGCCTTAATTAGCGAAACAAAACCAGAAATGAGACAGGAAATAACCTGTTAATGATTACCAATTAACTGGATTATTTGTTCAGCTGTAAGTGCGTTTTGCTTGATGAAGAAGAAACACAGCAAGAGTTACCGTGTTGATGTTCACGTCCAGACGAGTAAAGCACAAATATCAAATGAAAATACCAAGAAAAATACTCAAAACATGTTGTATAGGATTAAAAAAACAATATAGGCAAGTTTTCTTTGAACTAAGAGAGTCGGAATTTAAGAAAAACAAAAGAAAATGACAGAGAAACTTGTCTTTAAGTTCATCAAAGTCGACGACAACTTGGAGCCATAGTTGTCGTTTCGTGCTCTTCGGCAATATAAAAAAGATCATTAAAATGTCGCCACAATGTTCTACTGACACATCCACACTATTAAACAAAGGTAACACCAATCTAATAAGGACTTATCATTAAGAAACGATCCGTATTAGATACGATTATCTCAACAAAAAATAAGAAATTAGGTAAAAGTGAAACGTTGCTTCCTACAGACACGCCGTTGGCTTTCTCTCGTCTTGAACAGATTGATTTTTAGTGATGAAAGCAAGTCAAAATATTAAGAATCCTAAAAAAATGATTCTTATCTAGGTTTAGGCACATATTTTACATCATTACAACCATCATTAGTTTTTACCTTGTTCAAATTGTTGGCGCCATTTTGGAATGATCAAAATAACACAGGGAGCCCAATCATGTTGTCTTTTTTCAATACATTTTACTCTAGCGCTAGCAAGCTCAAAGTATGAATTTGTCTAGATAAATTGTCTAGATATAGAAGGGAGAGTATATTTTTCATTCCCTTAGGCCATTCCTGATTTTAAAACATATCAATAAAGATCTTTCTTCGTGACTAGTTATTAGTCGGCCCCTTTGCCCTACAGTCAAAACACAGGAAGCCCGAGCTTAAGGTTGTACAAGGCCCTTAAAAATTTATTCAGACAAGCCTGAAACAAACTCTGTGCTGATCTAAGTCAGGGCACGGCTAACTCACAGATCAAACCCTGAAACAACCTCTGGGCTGATCTAAGTCAGGGAGTGGCTAACTCACAGATCAAACCCTGAAACAACCTCTGGGCTGATCTAAGTCAGGGAGTGGCTAGCTCACAGATCAAACCCTGAAACAACCTCTGAGCTCGTGTCAAATTCAGGATACAGCTAACTCAAAGTTCGAATTGGAATTTAGCGTGTTAGGTTTTGCGGAGGGAGGAAAACCGGAGAACCGGGAGAAAATCCTTGAATCAAGGGAGAGACCTACAGAACTCTACTCACATGTGATGTCAAGTTAAGGAATCGAACCCGAGACCCCAGAGGTGAGAGGCGATTGCTGTAGCCTTCATCAGTGATCAATATAGGGCCCTTTCTAATTCCGCGAAAAATCAATGAAATAAAAAAAGACTTCTTGAGCTCTAATATAAGGGGTGTATTTTGAAGTCTGTCTAAACGCACAACATTTTAAATTTTCACTGACGTGTCCTTGATCAAATTGTCTGTTAGATGATCTGTAGTTTGAGTTGTGTGTTTCTCGAAGACATCTGCAATGGCCTTGAGCTATTTCCATTAACCCAAAATAAACCTGTCTTAGATCTAGTGGTTTTTCCTTCATTTCAAATCAAATATCGAAGCTATTCCAGTCTACTTGGCTTTCTCTTTCTAATACTGAGAAAGTAAATTCTTTTTGAAATGGCTCATCCTTTCTAACAAAAGCAGAAAACAGAAACTAATTCTATTCGCTCAAAAATATATATTGGATATTAAAAGATTTGTAAATACAGGGTGAATCAGACTTGTTTGTGTATTATAGCGTATATCTAAGTTAATTCTCCTTGTGTTGTGTAGCTAAGTTGTTTATCATTTTCTTTTGAATTTAACTCGTTCTTTGTTTTGTTTCTATAATAATTTTCTTGTATATTTAATCTTTTGTTAAGTATGTTAGTACTACATAAATATTGTAAATAATTATTTAGTGTAATCTTCCTCGATGAGCCGTTTATCTGTTCTTGAAGAGAGCATAGAGAAAACATATGTTTAAAGAAGAAGAATAAAAAAATCACATACCATGATCATTCCCCTTGAGCATCATTTCTTAGTTTGCAATTAGTGTTCTAACAAAGACAAATGTAATCGAAGTAAACAGTCTTATTCTCAAGAGCTTCCATCCATCCATCCATCCATCGGCATCCATCCGATCCATGCACCCATCCATGCACCCATCCACCCATCCATCCATCCATCCATCCATCCATCCATCCATCCATCCATCCATCCATCCATCCATCCATCCATCCATCCATCCATCCATCATCCATCCATCCATCCATCCATCCATCCATCCATTTATCCATCCATCCATCCATCCACCCATCCATCCATCCATCCATCCATCCACCCACCCATCCATCCATCCATCCATCCACCCACCCACCCACCCATCCATCCATCCATCCATCCATCCATCCATCCATCCACCCATCCATCCATCCATCCATCCATCCATCCATCCATCCATCCATCCATCCATCCATCCATCCATCCATCCATCCATCCATCCATCCATCCATCCATCCATCCATCCATCCATCCATCCATCCATCCATCCATCCATCCATCCATCCATCCATCCATCCATCCATCCATCCATCCATCCATACTTTATTCAGTGTTCCCCATAGGGCTTTTCAATACTAATTCACAAAAATACAATAAGAACTATTTAATTAAAACTAACTAATATAAGACAGAGAATTAAGATCGAAAATCCATTATATATCACTTATCTAAATTTAAAAGCTTGAAATTCTTAGAGATATCAATTAAGTAAAATAGCTTTCTAGCATGTCATTTCTCAGTTTTTTCTCGAAGGCTCTTAAAGTTAACTGCTTTAATTCATCATCTATGTTGTTCCATATGCCTACTGCTCTATAATGGAAACTGCACTGACCAGATTTCGTTTTACATAAGGGAATGTGTAGTAACTCCTTATTTCGGGTGTCGCGATCGTGGATTGCATTACGCTTAAGAAATAACTCACATAGGTATGGCGGCGCAAGCTCGCTAATGCACTTAATAATCTCGCGAAGAGCAGGTGTGATATGATCAAATTTTGTTAGTATTTGTGATAATTCTACAAGCACAATTCTGTACTGCCTGAAGTTTCTTAATATTACTAGTAGATGTATTTGACCAAACTGAGGAACAATAATATAACATACTCATTACTAATAAGAAAATTGAATATTTACAGAGCCGACATGTTTTTTGACTTTAACAGAATATTTCCTCTTTTTGGGGGAATATCAACCCCCACCCCTCCCCCCCAAACTCGAATATAATACTTCCCACACAGGTGTTTATCATTTTCTAATCATTTAAGGAACTTTGAGGGTTCACTTAACGTTATTCACGTCCCCTCGACTTGCCGCCCATATAAGGTGAACTTTAATCTAAGGTCGGGGTTAGGTCAAGATGAATTACAAAATAAGATCGGAGATGAGATGAATTAGTATATGGATGTTAATGTTTTGTGACTTTAACAGAATATTTCCTCTTTTTGGGGTACATTTTCATTAGCTTCTCTTCAGTTAGATCAACTAAGATAGCGGCTGGTTCATTGTAAATTATATCTCAAGGGATTTTGAGTCATGTGGTCGCACCGCAAGAATTAGTTTTTTTTCCCCCACCAACATGTCTGCTGCTTGATGTTTCGTTCTCGTTTAACTGCAAATAATAGCGCGTCTGCAGCAGTGTCCTATAAAAATACCTTCTGAAAAAAGTTTAAATTTTGAAAATCCGACAAAATTGAGCGGAGATACGGGAAGTCAAAGTGAACTAGATTTCTATATATTTTGCCGTGTTTGCCCCAATTCAAAATGGCCGCCGAAAACCGTATGTGAATTGGTCTATTCTCTCGGGTCAATGGCACAGTTACTTCGGTGGCATGCGGAGGAACCAGTGTTGGTCAACGGATGACACCACCAGACTAGTAAGATGTCACTACGGGGCAACTTCCCTATCCAACAAGTTCGTTGCACTTCTGTGAGTAGTATAGTGTGTGCATGGCACGACCCTGGTTTTTAATGGGCAAGGGATGGGCAGGTTTTTTATGCGTTGCCATGGCGACCCTATGACGTAATAGATTCGTTAATTATCCATGAATGTACTATTGTTGGGTAAGTTTGAGCAAGACTTTCACTGAACACTATTCATCGCCAGAAATTTCGGACATTTGAGCCTGCAATGAGTAAGCAGCGGTTTCTATTGAGCCTGCAATCTTAGGCAGCAGATTTACCCTAAAACATACGATTTGCCGACAAAATGGCGTCTGGAACAGTTTTCATCTTTTAGCTGGCTTATAATGTTTCGATATTCGCTATTGAGAATGAATTCAGACATTTTTTGCCGCGAATGTTTTTGAAACTGGCGCGAAATCTGAAACCGCTGAACAGTGAGTCGTGGTCTCACAGAAAGGGTCTTCTAGGACCCTTTTTACTATGGAACAAATTGCTGTTTTAAGACATTTACCGCTGATTATATTTAGCTGAACGTAATATTGGAGGAATAAGCTTTCAAACGATGGGTTTTTCGAGCGATTTGAAGCATTCTTTCAAAAGTTACAGTCTTTTGAACTTGGCCGAATTCAGAAGATTTAGCTTGTAGTTACGACGGATTTCAGTGGATGGATTTATTGGCGTTTTTCAAAAGCAAAAAGTACACCTCAAAGTACTTTCGACACGGAATAGGAAGCAATGGTGAGTGTTATGATCATTTCAGGAAAGAGTTCCAGGGTACACATTTGTAACTTTTTGCTTTGTTTCTGCTCAAAACAATAATTTGTGACTACACTTAGTGGCCGTGCGAATGGCCGCCCATACTTCTCTTGTAATTCCGAGCGACTCGGAGCACGATAGTATTTTCAAAAAAATACACCTGAAATTTTACCTTTGATTGAAATGATCAACATTCTCAAGTTGCTGGAGCTTCACTTTATCGATTCCCGCCTACACATTTTTGAAAATGTCCCTTTTTAGCAATAAAATTTTCAAAAATATTTCGATTCACATACATTCTCTTGTAATATTTTACGGTCGGCAACACATAAATATTGAGACGGGCCAGGCGTTCCTCGCGGGTGATGTCCGGAATTTCTGGCGATGTTTTTGAATTTAATGTTTCTCTTATAAATCCGCAATTTTTGCAACAAATCAAAAAATATTACTTGTTTCATAAATTTCAGACTAAGTACAACATTGTCTGTGAATTTGATGAAAATCAATTCAGAGTAAGCTGGTCAAACGGCCGTTTTAAAATGTTCGGTACGGCTGCTCGCGAACAGAGATGAAACACCTTAAGGTAATTCCGTAGTTTTGCATTGCGCACGTGCTACTGCGCACGATTTTAGCCAGCGCGAGCTCGTGCACATTGGCTATTATTACCATTTCAAGATGGCGGCCGGCTGGTAAAAACGGTTTGTTAAAAATACACAAAATACAGAAAACAAACCAAAACAACCAGGAAATTATCAATCGAAGGTATCTGGCATTGATATGAGAGTTTTGTATAAATTTAGAAAGATATCACAGTCTTTTTTATATTTTTTTTGCGTGTAAACTCTCCCTAGTCCTTTCTAGATCACTACATTTCGAGGACAAAATTCGTATTTTAGCGAGCTGTAGCGCGAAAACGAGCACGGTGACCTACCTTTTTTATTTCAGTAAATCAATAAGGAATAGGTTTACCATAATATATCTTAATTTTAACAAAATTCCATGTCCAGTTTTCGAGATATTCTCAAAAACATACTGCGGAAAACTGTTTCCAGATCGATATTAGGGAGAACATCGAAGTTGAAAATTCCCTGTTTTTTACAACGACTGCATTTTCTGGAAAATTTTCGGCATCCAACTGTTGCTTTGCTTCATAAGAGAAAGAATAACGCAAATAGTTTAATGTTAGCAATGACTTCCTGAAAGTGGTGGGGCCTTTTGTTCGATTCTCATGATTCGAAAATTTCTTTCGCACGACCCCAAAAATGCCATAAATTGCCTTCATCTAGCGCCAAAACGAGCACGGTGACCCCACTTTTTTATTTTATTTTTGGAATAAGTAGCATTAACTTAATGACTGTGCGAAGTTTTATTAAAATTCTATGTTCGGATCTATTACTACGGAATTACCTTAAGTGAAATGGTCATAAACATGTCAGACACCTCTTTAGACTTTCGCGAAGTCCGCCGTCCACTGAGTATCTCTACTGGCGGGCGACAGAATGTCGGCTTTCGGGGGCGGAGATAAATGATTCCGGTTTTCGTTTATTTGCTTTTTAATGTTATATCCCGAATGCGGGTTTTCAGTTCTAGAGCAGCAAAACATGGTTGATAATAATTGTTGATGCTATAACTCCTACTAAGGCTGTTGAAAGAATAGCTGTAACTGTTCTTTCGAGCAGTCGTCTCCCACATAGGCAGGAGAGATCCCCTTCGATT
This sequence comes from Anthopleura sola, assembly GCA_023349425.1. NCBI lineage: Eukaryota > Metazoa > Cnidaria > Anthozoa > Actiniaria > Actiniidae > Anthopleura > Anthopleura sola. Next base: position 20,374,207 of record JALHLI010000001.1, read on the forward strand.
TTAAGGGCGATAACTGGTCTTTCATTAAAGAGACCAAAGAGACTACAACAACAGTCTCGATGAAGTTTTTCTCACCGAACCTCAGAAAATCTAAGGCGAATGGAACGATCTCAGATGAAATTCGTATCTCCTCTATTTCTGGTAGTCTCGTAGTTTCGCAGCCTAATTTACTTTTACCGTATGATATGGCCTCAGATATTGATCTCACTGCGTTGTGTAGATAGAGATATAATCTTACATTGTGATTGACAGCTTGGATCTCGAGTATTGTGATTGGCTGTAATTTACCGACTGATTTTTGTGGCGGTAAATTTGACGGGAAGCAAAAACGAAAAGTCCGACGCGCGCCAGTGGGCGGCGGACTTTGCGAAAGTCTAGAGTTCCAGGTGTGCATTCTCCTGCCTGAACTTGTCGTTAGTTTAATAATTGAGCAAGCACTCGTTTAATCTTAAGAAATTAAATTATATTCGTGTGCCTATTTCATACACTAAACGGCATCAGTCATCTTTTATCGTAAGAGGATCTAAGCTTCATAGCCAGACAGTCTAAAAATCTTTTTTTTAGAGTTAATTATAATTAATATTTAACAAATTACTTGAGCTCGTGTAAACCTCGCCTGCGACTCGGTTTTACACAACAGCTCTCGACTTCTCCCAAACTTCCCTTGTGTTTATATCAGGCTATGTAATCATGGCAAACGTTTTCTATTTGTTAAATATATATATATAAAAAATAGAATAATATAATAATAATTAGGATAAGTAAAGATTAAAATATACATTTTAAAATTATTTATATGATAAGTTAATTTTGTCTTAAACTTTGTATTTTTATCTCTGTAGTTTTTAAGTATTGTAGTTACACGACTCTCTGGAAGAGCATTATTTTGTAAATGAAGAGATTATCGTGTATAAATAAAGTTTTACTACTACTACTACTACTGCTGTCAATGTTCCAAGTACAATCCCCACCTCTGTTCAGTGCCATGTCCTCCAGTGCTGAAGCTACAGCCAACAACATTCCTACGATTCTGTCCATGCCGTCAATCCTTGCCACCTATCTGGTTCTACAATGAGTGATTTTAACTCAAGTTAATTCTTTCTACTATGGCGGGATTTTGCTTCGATACCTCTGACTGTGAGTTCACTATGGTAAACATTAGTGCATGGATGTTATTGCAATTGCTAAAACTTTATGATATTTTTAAAAATCATTATTTAGTTTTATGTTTCTATCTAGGGAACTATTCCAGAAATTGACATTGAGGATAGTTTTGACCAGGACACCTTTTTCAAAACTGTTTTTCCTCAGAAAGGCATTGTAGTAAATCCAGAATATGACGAACTTGTTGTAAGTAGATTAATTCTTATTTTCAAGTTTTATAGCCTTGACTATATGAATATGGTGGTTTTAAAAAGAAACTTTTTCTTACCATATGGATCACTTCACCTTGATGAATATCCACTGTCAGGTATGGGGTAGGCAGTTACTACCACATACCCTCTTACGATTATCTTTATCCGCCTTGACACTTGGGATCCAATGTTCGTACCGATTATGAAATTGAAATCCCGTTCGATTTCAAAGGTATCTGCTCGACCACTTTTGCAATTGCCACCTCTCACTCGTTTTACCCAATGAGGGTTTTTCACCACCTTTCGTATCGTTTCTCTAACGATTCTGAAGACTATTTCTTCAGGCAATGCGAAGGTGCTCTTGGCGGCTTGGTGGTGTATATGACCCTTTCTGATGTGGTCTTCACCGAAGAAATCTAGGATCATTTCTTCTTTCTCCAGCTTTTTGGCTAGGTACGCCATCATATTCTCGACAAAAGGGATATTTTTTTCGATGTGGATTGATGGTTAGTTTTTTATACCCATTTAGGGAACACCTGCTCTGACACCGGACGTGATTTCGGTGGTGCACTTCACCGTCTGCCTTATTTTTCTGCGCAATCATCTTCGTTAAGTTTTAATTTATCTAACGCCATCCATGTTCTGATATTATCAATACAATCCTTTTGAAGATGTAATGTGAACGGCAGCACCTTCTTTTCAGTTGTTTTAAGACCCTGAGTTTTTGTCCAGCTGCGACTGAAAGCACGAAAGTCCGATGCTCAACCAACTGAACCAACCGGGTTGCAATAGTAGTAATCATCATTGGACAGTAATCTGACATATGATTATATCATATAAGTAAACTGACATCGTCGTACATGGCCAAACTTTGTCAAATAAGTATAGGTAATAATATGGTTTCGAGTTCAATTTGGGATTAATTTGCACGAGTGTGTTTTTCAAAGCTCTTTGAAAAACACACGAGTGCGAATTATCCCGAGTGTGTTTTTCAAAGCTCTTTGAAAAACACACAAGTGCGAATTATCCCAAATTGAACGAGAAACCATATTATTACTTATTAATAATATACATGAAAAATCTTACAAACTTTACCGTCCGACATTGAAAAACTCAAGAAAAACTCTGAGCGCGCGCTCAATGACGTGAGATAGCGTCAGCAGCGCGCGCTCTTCAACTGAAAGCGACAAAAAATTTATTCAAAAACAAACAAAATCGCCAACTTTTTAGCCGTTTTAACCGCTTAAACTTTTTCTTTCACGATCGAAAAATGCATAGTCTTGATGCTTAATAATGTTATCAAGAGCAGAATCAAAAAAAGTTTGGTTTCAAGACCGTTTTCGGACATTGTAATTTGCACTGTATTACCTTTTTTTTGCACTGTATTACCTTGTTTTTGCACTGAATTACCTCTAAAATGCACTGTTCATCAGCCAATCAGAATCGAGTAATTTTTGTATGTATATTATTAGTAGGGTTAAAGATAGTGTGCAAGATGATTTAAATCAGTACCAAAGGAAATATAATCTCGAAATTCACGGCATTCCGGAACAAGTAGAAGAAGATCTTGATCTGTGGTTGATAGTTGTCCACTTGAAGAGAAGCATCTGTCCAAGAATCATTTAGAAACGACTCTGATATTCCAAGGACAAAGTTATTAAAAACTGGCGCCCTATCTCTTTGATAAACGTCGATGCCAAAATTGGTTCCAAAGCTATCGCTTATAGATTAGAGAAAGTTCTTTCTTCAGTAATCCATCACAACCAACATGCCTTTGTTAAAAACAGAACAATTTTTAATTTGATGCTATCCGAACGATAGAAGATGTCCGGCTATGCTTTACAAAATCCGGCGAAATCTATGCCTTTTTGGTAGCAATTGAGTTTGAAAAGGCTTTCGATTCTGTAGATCGGAATTTTCTATTTGAAACTTTGAAAGAATTCAATTTTGGTGCATCGCTGTTAAACTGGGTTAAGACGTTCTATCATGATATCTCTAGTTGCGTAATGAATAATGGTCATGCTTCGTCTTTCTTATCTATTAAAAGAGGAGTTCGTCTAGGTGATCCTATATCTCCTTATCTTTTTATACTTGTACTCGAGACTTTGGCAAACCGTATGCGAAAAGAGAATGGTATTGATGGAATAAGGAGAAAAGAAAACATCATATACTTCAAAGTCTCCTAAGCGGTTTTTATTTTGCTTCTGGACTAAAAATAAATGATGAAAAAACTGAAGTACTTGGCCTAGGGTCTTGCGTCCCACTAAAATATGACTTTGGAGTCGCAGAAATAAAAGAGACAATCAATCAATTTATTCCTCATCATTCTATGAATAACATTTAGGAGTTACTCTACTCGAGTATACTAGACTTATCCAATATTAAAGAGAGTTTTGTTAAAAGAGGCTTTTCTTATCTCTGATTTGTCCTTAAGAGGGTAGCATTTATAGATTGATCGTTCCAATGTCTGTAGTGGCTGACCACGCCTTGTGTTATTTTCATCAGAAAAGGTTAGCTTTTTAACGATTAAGTTTTGTGTGGAAAGGAAAAGACAAAGTGAAACGAAAGATTTTAATAGAGGATATTGCAGATGGAGTCCTAAGAATGCCAGATATTGAACCACTATACAATCGTAGAGAGTAATGTGTGTAAAAAAAATTTCTTGACGGCTCACCTTGTTCATGGAAAGAATTCTTAAGTGTTTATTTGAACAATGTGGGGAGGAAATTACTTTTTAGGTTTAATTTCGATATGTCTAAGCTTCATTTAAAATTACCAACGTTTTATCAAGAATGTCTCATTATGTGGTCCAAACTAAACCAAATTTGGAATAATCATTTCATTTGCATTGCCGGTAAATCAGTTTTCAATCGAAAAATGTATTCCAAGGAAGTTGCTAAGATCGGAAATCTCTACGGGAGAAATGGGCTAAACTCAAGTATAATAGAAAAATCTCACTCCATTAGAAATATTTTCTTTATGAGGAATCATAGCCGCTATACCAACTGAATTGTGATAGGTTATCAAAAACGATTTTGCTATCTTCCCATCAGTAACAAAGTGTTAGAGAGTCTTCAATATTTCCTTGTATGTGGGAATCATATTAAAGAATAAACTTGTTTCTTCCACATCAATTTTTGGTTTTTTAATCCAAGCTTTCGGATTTCTAATCCATCATCAGGGAAAGTTACGGCTACAATTTTACAAACGTCAAGAAAATTAAACAAAACAGCGCGCGCAGCTTACATCGCGCGCTATGTACATCACACGCTCTATGACATATGTTAGAGAGTCATTAGAATCCCCATACAGTTCCGCCTAGGACAAGTCTTATCAGGCTACAACATTGATCAATATCAAATCAATCAAAGGGGAATTCCCTTTGCAAAGTGCTAATCACAATGTGTAGAAAGTGTTGTCTAACAAAAGCTTATGGATGAAAATTGTATCTAAACGACAAGATTTACTCCCTTGAAACTCTTGATTCAAAAAAGGTTTACAGTTTTCTTAGTATTTCTAACATTACTGTCACTCCAACTGCCCAAAAATATTACGAGGATAAATTTAATCTCCAAGGTACATTTAATTGGCTTCTAGCTTATCAACTTCCTTTTTTATGTTTTTAAGATACAAAATTACGTGAAGTTCAATATTAAGTTTTAAATCGCATCCTCTTTACAAAAAGTATTTTGTATCAAATCAGAATGGTTGACTCTCCTTTGTGTTTCCTCTGCTCCATACCAGATGAAACGATAGAGCATTTATTTTTTCATTGTGATAAAGTGCGACTTTTTTGGGAGGATTTAAAGGTCATGTTAACTGGCAACAATATCAGTCTAGATAACATCAACGAGATTGGAATTATTCTGGGTATCACACGAGATAAAAATGAATCAATTTTACTAAATCATATTACCGGCATATTATTAGTTAAATTAGTTAAAAATATATTTACTCTTGTAGCTTAAATAATGTCTTACCAAAAATGTCTGTATTTAAAAAGAAACTTAATTATGTATACCACCTAGAGTATGTACTATCATTTAAAAAGGATAAACTTTTATTTCATTTAAAAAAATGGAACAAATTACTCCCCCTACTAAATCAATCTTAAAAGGTAATCTCTTTTTGAAAATATATCGTGTGTTTTTTCTTTATAACTAGCTTTATTTTTCTTTTCTCTTTTTTATATGTCATCACAATGTTTTATTATTATTTTACTATCAATTATGCATATCACATTATATAATGGCGGCTCGATTATCTATATGACCCTCTCTAATGTGGTCTTCACCGAAGAAATCTAGGATCATTTCCTTTTTCTCCAGCTTTTTGGTTATAAGGTCGGCCATCATATGTTCGACAAAAGTGAATTTTTTTCCGATGTGGATTGATGGTTAGTTATTTATACCCATTTAGGGAACACCTGCTGTAACATCTGACGTAATTTCGTTGGGGGCACTTCGCCGTCTGCCTTATTTTTCTGCGCAAGGCGTGTTGAGAGAAGAGGTTTTTTGGAAGGCGTGGCCTGCCAAAATTGAATTCGAAGACACAGTCATCCGGAAAATGATGGACTTCCGTCGGGTCATGGCAATATCTAGGTGTAAAGCTTACAAGTCGAGCTGCCGGATTTTGAAGACGCTGTAATTCAGAAAGATGCACAGCTGGTATACTCCATACTAGAGTCCATTTTCAGTAGTCAATACGCGCCATGATCACAGCCTGCACAAGCAAGTTTGGTGCTGTCATTTGTTAAGAACTTCCTAACTTGTCTAGTATTGAATAAGTGATAAAAAACTGATTGGCAAATCTTATTGATGTGCGTGGTCATACTAAGGTTTGAGTCAAACCTGTGAAAAAACATCTGTCATATATAGACGCAATAATGTCCTTTAAGTGTATTAACGGGCTTGCACCGCCATATCTGTGTGAGTTATTATGTAAGCGCAATGCAATCCACGATCACGACACCCGAAATAAGGAGTTACTGCACATTCCCTTATGTAAAACGAAATCTGGTCAGCGCAGTTTCCATTATAGAGCAGTAGGCATATGAAATAACGTAGATGATGAATTAAAGCAGTTAACTTTAAGAGCCTTCAAGAAAAACACTGAGAAATAACATGCTAGAAAACTATTTTACTTAATTTATATCTCTAAGAATTTCAAGCTTTTAAATTTAGATAAGTGATATATAATGGATTTTAGATTTTAGTTCTCTGTCTTATATTAGTTAGTTTTAAATAGTTCTTATTATATTTTTGTGAATTAGTATTGAAAAGCCCTATGGGGAACACTGAATAAAGTATGTATGTATGCATGTATTATCACCAACATCATTCTCCTTAGTCGTCGTTATCATCTCCCTTCATCACCATCCGCTGTGGTCTTAATCAGCGCGTGGCAATGACAACAGTGAGGAAAAATAGATGCTGATTGGTCACTCTGATCCTAATAATCTAAGTATGTGCGAGGCACTTGACATCCATTTTTTTCCCCACATGATTCGGTGAGCGGTCATCTTATTCCTTTTTAAAGTTTGGGAAATTCACTGGGAATAGAACCCTTGCAGCACGTCGGAATGCAACTCAATTTGGAGGACAAAACAGTTTCCAATTCTCAGGAGATTGAAATTCTTTTGTTTTGTCCTCCAAATTGAGCTGCTTTTTGCAGAGGTTTATAATGAAGGCAACATCGAAAGATTGTATACGTACCTCTCTCTTAGTGCACTGAGGCGCCATTCAGATCTTTAGCTACAAAACCAACGGTCTTTAATGACGCTCGAAGACATCAATAGAATTTTTTTTCTAAGGAAGTAGACGGTATAGTTGAATGGAGTAATAAACATGATTTCCCAAGATTCCTCTGACCAGTACTTTTTTTCTCTCAGCCCGGTATGAACTTCGAGTGTACCTGTAAAAAAGTATGAAAGATCGGTCAAAGATTGGTTCCTATGTATTGTATAATTCTATGGATAATTGAATGAAGGAAGGAAGGAAGGAAGGAATGAATGAAATAAATTTGGAGGGGCTAATCATCCTTGCTTGCAGCTGTTATCGTTATGGTGCAGGGAAGCCATTTGATAATCATGGTACAAGGGAAGCCATTTGATAGTCATGATAAAGGGAAGCCATTTGATAGTCATGGTACAAGGGAAGCCATTTGATAGTCATGATAAAGGGAAGCCATTTGATAGTCATTGTACAAGGGAAGCCATTTGACAGTTATGATACAGGGGAAGCCATTTGATAGTCATGGCATAGGGAAGTCATTTGATAGTCATGATAAAGGGAAGCCATTTGCTAGTCATGATACAGGGAAGCCATTTGCTAGTCATGATACAGGGTAGCCATTTGCTAGTCATGATACAGGGTAGCCATTTGATAATTTTTTATGATCGTTTCTCCAGCACGTGCACGAAACGTGAAATAACTGACTGATGTATCCGGCATATGGGGAATGAACGCGACTACAAAAAAACCTAACAGACGCCTAGCACGAGGTCTAATGTCTGAAAAAGTCAAAACATCATGTCGCCCAATTACACACATCTTCTGAAGTTAATCATTCCACTTATGCTTGGCATAATGTCTACAAACATAGACATGTCTTGCCTGGTGGTCTATGACATTGACACGAAATGAATAAAAAAAAACACGACTTTCTGTCGATTGCTTTCCGTGCACTGGAATGAATATGATGACTAATTAAGGATGTTTTTAGTTGATGCCTTGTTGTTAGCTTTGAGTTCAAGGGACCACACGCTTAGAAAACAAATTTGACTAATCTCGAATCTCTTTTGGTGCTTTTGTTTGAAGACGTGAGTGGTTGTTCCTGTACAGTGGGGCTGTTTTTGTCTTGGTATACAGGAATGAGTCAATTGATTTCACGGTTCGTCTATGTTAACGAAGGTAATTTATCTTTAATGACGTAATCTAGTCCTTGGTTGCTAATGACAACGCCCATGTATGGGTTGACACATCCCTACATGCACGTCTCAGCGAGTGCAGTGAAACATGTGCACAGGTATACCACACTGTGGTATGCGCATGCATATTAATCAGATATAATTATTCCTAATTCAGACCACGTGTCATAAATATCTTTGAGTATAAAGACCTATGCGAAACCAGCAATTAGCAGAAGATTTGATAAAGCAATTTTTTTTTTGATTTTAGATTTAAAAAAGAAAAAATCTAAAATGGGCTCCCTGTGGACCACGAAGTAAAACCATTTTTTTCAAAAATCTAGATACGTGCACACACTCAAACCAGAGAAACTGGGACCCACACATATTGAACACACTCACAGATCCATCGGTAAAAACACACTACAGTACAATATAGACCTTTTGATTTTGCACGAACAGTTAGACCAATAACCGAAAAAAACTATAATTACATCACAATGGCGTTCATTTGCGCACAATTTCATCAATGTTTTTGCATAAGCAGTAACATTGAATAGCATTAACAGGCAATCATACACATATATAGATATATACATATATGATAAATACACTCGTTACCAAAAATTTCGACAATTTTGGATATATTTCATATAGGTTTAACTTCATTTTTTGTTGGAAAATCGCCATAAAAACAGTTCAAAATCGATCGCAAACATGTTAAATAGCCTCATTATATATGCACAAATTACATTTAAACAAATTTGTCATGAAATTCAAAGTAAATAGCGGTATAACACACATTAAGAACGAACTACCCAAAGACATTAAGTCAATTGAAAACATTAAGACCTTTGAGAAACGTTTAATTAATCATACCGTAGCTCGTTGATTACCTTTTTCTCCATATTCTAATTTATATTTCTTTCATCCTACAATTTTTTTATTTTATTTTTTATTTATTGTTTATCATTTTTTGTTCTCTATTTTGTGTATTTATATACACCTGCTTGCGAGGGCGTTGTCGTGGGGAGGGGGGGATCTGTGGTTTGGTGTGATGGGGGTTAGTTGGGGAATTGAAGAGGGAGTTCAGCTTCGGTGTGTTCTTTTGTCCTTTGATGTGTCCCTGTCCCACTGAACTACGGTTGTTCTCTCTTCCTATGGCATCGTTCTTGCAAGTAAGTGTATCTATTATTATTTTCAATTTTCTTTTTTTATTTTTCAATTTACTATAAATTAATATATTTCAATTTTTTATATTATTATTGTATAGTATATTTAGTGTAATAGTATATATTGTAGCTGAAAAGCCTTTTCTAAGGAGCTCATTACAGTTGTATGTATGTATGTATGTATATATGTATATACACCCGAAACTGTCAAAATGTTTGGAAAGGAGTGTATTCATATATATATATATACACCGAATCCCTAAAACTTTGACATTTTTGCGATATATATACATATATGTTTGAGTGCTATTTTTGTCGAAAAATAAAAAGTAAACAAGAGGAAAATCAACTGCAAACATGTTAAAAAGCCTCATTAGGTATTCTAGAACAACTTGGTAACAAACGTTTGTCGAAAAACGACTGAAATCGCTGTCTTTCATATATATGTATATATATCGCAAAAGTGTCAAAGTTTTAGGGATTCGGTGTATATATATATATATACAATACAATATCTTAGGATTTCCTAGATAGGTTTTAGCTACTATTTATCTATATAGATTCAGTATTTAAGCCTAGTTATACGTTTTTTCATTGAGCTTGTTTAGGACATTTTCATAGGATTGGGATAAATATATAAAGAATGTTTTAGTAAAAGGGGCTTTAAGGAAGAAAAAATAAAGGGCGTGGCGTAAGGGATGAAATAAATTGTATTACAATCAAAGGAAACACTTTTACTTGATTATTTTGTATTTATTGAAAGCTCACATATAAAAGGGGTCTTAAGCGCTTACACCCTTTTTCTCAAACTATTCTTTATATACCTATATAATATCTTAGGATTTTCAAGGTTTAGCTATACTATTTATCTAGGGATAGCCATTTAAGCCTATTATAAGTTTTTAATAGGGTTTGAATAATTGCTTTTTTAGTTTCTTGGTTGGTTACGTTGTCAGACGCCCAATCATTGTCTTAGTATTTGGAGGCATATTTACGTTTTAGACTGCGATGATGATGATGATGATGATGATGATGATGATGATGATGATGGCGATGATGATGATAATGATGATGGCGATGATGATGATGATGGATGATGATGATGATGGCGATGATAATGATGATGGCGATGATGATGATGTTGATGTTAATGATGATGATGATGAAGATGATGAAGATGATGATGATGATGATGATGATGGCGATGATGATGATAATGATGATGGCGATGATGATGATGATGGATGATGATGATGATGGCGATGATAATGATGATGGCGATGATGATGATGATGGATGATGATGTTGATGTTAATGATGATGATGATGAAGATGATGAAGATGATGATGATGATGATGGCGATGATGATGATAATGATGATGGCGATGATGATGATGATGGATGATGATGATGATGGCGATGATGATGATGATGATGATGATGATGGCGATGATGATGATGATGATTGCGCATTTATTTCAATTCCTTCTGTGTCAATTATTTTAGCCTTCAATAGCCTTATCATTTATGCATCGCGATGAATATATCTGCATAAAGCGATTCCATTGTGCGCATTTAGTTACAGTGATAGTAGCGATATTACGCTGTAATTATAGTAATGCTTGCAGAAGTAACTGCGTCCGATAGTTTCCAATAGCATTCCCTAAACATATTGCCTATCACCTATCTTGAAAATATGCTTGTACCTCAGGATTTGAAATATCTACAAAACTGAGTGTCTCTTGAATGTTTTTCCAATAATCCCGTGGAATGACTATGTTCTATTGTAATTTTGTATTTCCTTAAAGTGTGTCAAAACCGCGTTAATGTCTGTATGGCTGCACTAAAGAATGGTAGTTAGCAATGGTACTTTTGTTGCTACAAAGATCTCTAATGTTAGTGTCTATTTTCTTCTCTTCCTTCCATCCATCCATCCATCCATTCATTTATCCATTCATTCATCCAGTTATCCATTCATCCATCCATCCATCCATCCACCCTTCCTTCCAAAGTGTCACCGAAAAACAAGGCAACAATGCTCAAGAAAATCACATGGTCTAAAATGGTAAAATATTATGGCCAAAAAAATCGGTTTCTACGCTAACCGACAAAGCAAGTGGTCTGTGCGTTCAGATAAATGAAAACGATTACTAAATGTGAAAAGAATACTTGACTTGCAACCCTAATATCAAATATTCATGTCTAGATACATAGAATATAGTTCATGCGGCATTCTCTTAGCGGTAGTTTTAGAAAATGAGTATTCTTATCATATTAGTAAACGATGCGATTAGGAGTCTCACCGCGCTGTTTCCCGAAGATCCTCATCTCGCACGCGCAATTCAACGCATTAAGTACGCGCGCGTAGCACGACGACTGCGCGAGTGACACACTAAGAGACTAAGCTTTTTATATAATCTATTATACGTCGCACACTTGTTTTTCAGTTGACATTTTTATCGACTTAATGGATAAAAAGCTTCTAAAAACAGACTTAGCAACAAAACAAGAAAATTCCCAGATCGTTTTTCCAGATGTTCTGCGCGAGAAATATTTACAACTAACATTCAGTAGATTGTGAGTTAATTATCCTTAATAAACATAAACCTTATTACTATAATTAAAATAATTCTTTTTTATGTAACTTAGTAGGAGAAAAGAGAGCCATTTGATGTAATTTTAGTGTTGCTCGTGAGGCGTAAAGATTATGCATTAATCTTAGAAAAAAACTTTTGCTCGAAATAGCGCGCCCACCTTGAAGAAAGCCACAACCGCGCCCACGGGCCAACCATATGTTACATTAATTAGTTCAAAATTTGTGGGTTAAAATGTCAACAGTTAATACAATTTCTGTTTTTCTAAAAGCGTACGATTTTCTCGAGAATTTCAAAGGAAATTGATCGAAGACTGCGGCAGGAATTTGATCAAAAAAATTCGATCGGTTTTGTAGGACCTAAAAAGTTTTCAAACGTTAGGGGCTTCGCTTAGAAAGAACACTGATCATTTTGTCTATAATTTGAGGTGGATGTAAGGGCTTTAATTAATATGTCATGTTTTTCAGGTTTACTTAATGTAATATCCTCTCGTATTACTTATATCTCGTTACAAGAAACCACAGCGACAAAATGCTTTGGAATTAAGAAAATTAGTCTGGAGCGCGGTTAAAGCTGGAATCATGTAGGAGGAACAAAGATAGTGTGGCTTTAATGAGATATTAATCGACTGTAATTTTTACTAAACCTTTTGGTAGTAGAATCTTAGTAAAGCAGTGATTTATTATTCCTTTGAGAAAGAATTCAAAGTAGTGGCTGTTACCACGTTTCACGTGACGTCAAAGCAGCTCAATTTGGAGGACAAAACAGAAAAGTCATAAAGTTTCATTTTCAAATTCCCAGGCCCGTTTTCCACATGTGGTATTTATCTATCTGTTCCAAGCTGAAGAAATTAAAAAGAGCTGTTTTATCAGCTTCGTGTTCTTCTGGTACAGACGCGATGTCTGCTTCTGGAGATACTAAAACACCAAGCACGATATTTATTTATATACTATATTATATCAGTTCACCTATAGACCCCTTGCAGCATGTCGTAATGCAGCTCAATTTGAAGGACAAAAAAATAGGTTGCAATTCTCAGGAGATTGAAACTCTTTTGTGTTTTCCTCCAAATTGAGCTGTTTGGACGTCACGTGAAAGGGCTGTTTAGAGGTTGCTTATATTATAACCTTGCTCAACGCAGGCATCAGCCGAACATGTGTTCTCTCTGTCTGAACTTAATTAGGTGACACACTTGATTCGCCTCAGAGATATAACCTAGTTAAACAGTTTTAAAATAAGCTGAAAAAGGCGTTGGTTTATCTCTAAGTCGCTGAAGCTCGGAAATGAAGGGTTGAAAAATTTAACCATATATAGACTCCTTTCAAGATTCCGTTGGATGTGAGGATAAATGGAAAATATAATTTCTGCGAGAAAAAGGGTGATTTATTTTTAATTTTCAGAATTGTTATGAGAGTGGTGTACTGGAGTGCCTTCTTAATCTAATCTTCATATCTAGGAAATGACATGTGGTTTTATATGAAATGGAAAGGCATTGTTATAAAAATAAAAATGAATTAAAAAAATACAAGAATGAGAATGAGAATAAGTGAGATTGAGTGAGAATAAGAACGAGAATATGAATGAGAATGAATATGAATGAGAATGAATAAGAATACGAATGGAAATATGGATGAGAAAATACTTAAGAATGAGAAAAAGAATGAGAATAACCACGAGAATAAGAATGAGAAATAAATGAGAATAAGAATTATAAGAATGAGAATATGAACGAGAATATGAATGAGAATATGAATGAGAATATGAATGAGAATATTAATGAGAATAAGAATGAGAAATAAATGAGAAATAAATGAGAAATAAATGAGAATAAGAATTATAAGAATGAGAATATGAATGAGAATATGAATGAGAATATGAAAGAGAATAAGAATAATGAGAATGAGAATAAGAATAAGTGAAAATGAGTCAGAATAAGAACGAGAATATGAATGAGAATATGAATGAAAATATGAATGAGAATAAGAATAAAAATGAAAACAAGAACAAGAACAAGAATAAAAATATAAACAAGATATAGAAATAAAATACAAGACGATTCATAATGCATTTTACCTATGATTTTATCGAAATTAACAGAACTTAACTCAATCATTTTATCACATATTCTGATCATATCGATATGGATATTCATTGTCGTTAATCAACAATATCAAAAGTTTAATAGCGGCCTTTTATTATTGTATATTGTATGAGCATATCTATCTATCTGCCGCTATCCGCCAGTATCTGACCTATTATTTTATTCATATTTCTCCTGCCGTCTCGCTGACTCCAAATTCACAGGTTTTGAAATTCCTATCTTATATTTATTTCTGCTCGATGAAATTATGTTTCTACTAGGATCCATTTGTTCCTTTTTGCTTTAGTCGTTTATTGGTAACAGAGAATGGTGTAAAGTATCCAAGGTATGCAGTATGATGGACCGGTACTTTGCCAGAGGTGACCGTTTTCGTTTTCTCTCTTTCTGGTTTGTCTTTTCGCTGTCTTTTCACTGTACGAAAGATACCTCTGCCTGGATTCGTTTTGTTTTTCGTTTGAGCATGCGCCCTAGTTGCGTCATGTGATACGACACAGGTTGCTAAGTGACATGCAAACATGAACTTGTTTTTCGTCCGCCATTTTGGATTCGAACGTGGGCTCATAAGTGAGCAGTTGAAAGTTGACTACATTATGCGTGCGCATGTTCGATGGATAAACGAGCATTTAGAAATTGATTCTTATGGAGGGAGGAAAACAGGAAAACCGAAATTGGAGAAAAACCCTTGAAGCACAGGAGAGAAAGAACAAGCAACCTTGATACAACAATAAGCCCTTCAATAGCATTCCCTATACAATATTGTGGAATTCCATCATGATATATGATATATGATTTTGTGTCCTTGTCACAGATGATGTTAGTATTCTTTCTTAAGTTAGAATTCTTCCAGCTTCGTCTTAGTGTTATTTAGATTTGTACTATCAGTTTCAGATGTTATTCTATATTTCCTATACCTTTTCATTGTTATTTCAAAGGAAAGCGCCTAGCATGGGACTTAGATTCCCTTTCGCACTTTTCCCATTGGGTATCGTAGATGGCATTTGTAATCTTTATATTCTTATATGTCCAATAAATGTGTAAAGATAAAGAGAAATGATGACGGCGCTTTAAGCTCCCTACCCGTTTCTCCTAGTCAAATCTCTGCACCGCATGTTCAAGATAGTGTGTACTTCTCCTCATAATTATGTAATACACATTTTTGCTGATCTACTTCCTTTCTCCTACACCTTAAGTTAACTGATAATTATTTCATCTTTGTATAAGCCATTCCAAGGTTGTGGAAAAAACTGGGTTGACTTGCCCTTGCAGTGCATCGTGGGAATGTTTTACGGGGCATATTTTCAAGATGGCGCCTATTTCGTCCCCTATAACTGCCCCTGGATAACGGATAAGCCGTCTAATTTTTATCATTTATTTGTTGCCAATAAACCTGTCTTTACCAAAGCTTTTGTAAGCGTCAACCTGACTAACCGACCACGACTAAGACTTCCAATAAAATATACACTCTGGTCACCTGTCTAAATCTTTTGATTTATGACCACTTTAACTAGACACTAGAATCTCTTGTAAGCGAGCACCTGACTAAACCGACCATGGCGAAGACTTCAAATAAAATGTGCACTCTGGTCATGTCTGGATATTTTTAACTCGTGGATGGCGTGAAGCGCTGAAACGAGTCATTATAATTTATGATCACTTCGTGAACCAGACACTGAGACTGAGAACAATCTTATTTCAACGTGCTCATCCATAGATAAAATAAAACCTTGTCAGGCGAAATCTTTCAGAGGAAATTTAGAGCCAAGAAAGTCTGTCAGTAAAATATTGACATTGTTTTGGAAGTATTGGGCATCTTAATCTGCTGAAAGGATGGTTTTAGACCAAGTATAATTCTGAGATTACTTTTATTCTATCCTAAAAATTCTTTTCTTAAAGAAGCTTAACCAAAGAAGGAATACTCAGGACAATGACACGACTTCAAAAATATTTTCTCAGTTCTAAGACTGTAGGAATAGGATTCTTTGCTTTTGAGTGTCGCATCCATATTCATATACTCTTCGCAAGTGTTATCATCAAACAAAAAAATAAAACTCAAGTGAATTATACGTGAGATAGAAAAACAGCTCAATTTTGAGGACAAAACAAAAGAATTTCAATATATTTTCTTAGTTCTAAGATTGTAGGAATAGGATTCTTTGCTTTTGAGTGTCGCATCCATATTCATATACTCTTCGCAAGTGTTATCAGCAAACAAAGAAATAAAACTCAAGGGAATTATACGTGAGATAGAAAACAATATGGTCCTATATATAGCCTTATACGTGACGTCAAAGCAGCTCAATTTTGAGGACAAAACAAAAGAATTTCAATATCTTTTCTCAGTTCTAAGATTGTAGGAATAAGATTCTCTGCTTTTGAGTGTCGCATCCACATTCATGTATCTTCTCAATTGTCGTCAATAAACAAAGAAATAAAACTCTGGAATTATACGTGAGATTGAGTGAAGTGAAATTGTGGTTCTATATATAGATCCCTTTCACTTGACGTCAAAGTAGCTCAATTTGGAGGACAAAACAAAAGAATTTCAATCTCCTGAGGATTGTAAACCTATTGTTTTGTCTTCCAAATTGAGCTGCATTCCGACGTGCTGCAAGGGGTCTGTACATCTCTTTTACTCTGGGCGCAGTGCTTTCCCAATTTTAAATCTTCTGTGTGAGTTACATCTACATCAATGTATCTTTTCAAAAGTTGCTAGTAAAGAAAGAAATTATATTTAAGGGAATGGCGGGAATGGCAACAAACTAATGAAGAATTCTATTTGCACCATGTCGATAAAGCTATATTAACTGAACCTCTTGCTAATCGTACAACCCACTGAACAAACAAACCACTTATGATAATGATTCTCTCTCACGCCTCACACCTAAACAACTTTTATTAAAAGATCCAGAATTGAAAAAAAAAGCAAGCTCGAAAACCAGACGCGAACAACAGAAAATAATTCGAACGTACTCTTTACCACGACTGTAAGAAATTCATTTCCTCATTGGCTAGTTCTTTATGGTTAATAAAAGTACATGGCATGCTACGTGCGTGATCACCTGCCTATGGCGTGATACTGGGGTAAAAATAATTCTATAACTGTTGAAAAATTATCAATATAATAAAATAAAAAAATTGATATTATTTCATCAAAGATGTTAGCACAATGGACCTCGTAGACCCATGCAGAGTTCTATGTTATTTTCAAACCCTGTCTAATCATAATTTACGTAAGTCAGTAAACTTTTCGACGTGTATAATGAACGCACTGTCACAACGCCGCCATTATGTCTATTCACTGCCTAAACAGATAAGATCCAAACAGATACAAAGCAAACTCATGTCCAATATCATTAAAAAAGAATTCAATAATCGTTATTTGTGAGCTCAACGTAGATCAATATTGCCATCGGATCGCGTTTTTATCGTGGTGATGATATAAGTTATATAATCAGTTATAAAGTGGAGAATGTTTTTTTGATAATTCGATGTGATTAATGAAACTTATAGTCCACTTCTGCTGTGGATTTTGTAATGTTTAGAGGACAGACACGCGAGGAGAGAAAATATATACCGCACGCAATAAAAACAAGTATTTTTGGTCTATTGAGAGTGACGACAGACTAACTTGACATTGCTAGGAACTAATTTCAAACCTTAATCGACCCCCAATATGTAAAAAAAAGGTGACATTTAAAACCATCTGTGGATTCACTTAGGATTTGTCCAAAAAATTCCCCCAAGTTGAAGATGTTTTACCATGCGGTGCGTTGATGAAATTTGGCCATTTTTTAGTAACTGTGCAAACAATTGTCTCGTTAGTGCGACGTCTCGACAGCCATCCTACGTGTCGTCAATGCCTTCCTTATCGCATTCTCGACCATCTAAACTTTATATTGCGATCTGTCATTAATTAGATAACATGCTACTAAAAATAACTAGTGAAATCGCTTTCAGAGTCAACGATCACGCTGAAGTGAGGCGCTAGGTTTCTGTTTGCGATTGTACAAAAGCATTAATGTCTAATGGGATTCTAGTTGGGGCTTAATCGTTAATGGATTGGGACGCAACGCTCAAATATAGAAAGCCAAAGACTACCCATTAGAATAAGGGCATAATATCGTGTCTTTTTAATTGGAAACAAGAGCGCAAATAGATAGTATGTCATTGATAACTAGGTCGATTTAAAAAGTCAGTGCTTAGCGTGGAGTCACTTTTTTGCACACGCGCGCGCGCTCGGATGGGAGTAGTTTCTGAAGACAAGTGTCGGGAATACTTACTGTCAAACACTTGATAATGATATGCCTTTTTGTGACCTTGTAGTACATTTGAATGTGTCATGTATATCCTTGTGATAATGCTCATCTTAGACTTTATTTTGACTTGTTTAACGATCAGACAGGCTGAGAATTGAAAATAGAAAAAATATGAAGCCTTAATGCAAGGAAAGGCATCAAAGGGCTCCTTAAACCCAATTATCCCAACCTAAGTTGAAAAAAATCCCAGTCCTGTAATTTTGAGCCTAGAGCGACTCCCATGTCCAGCGGTCCTAGTGATGAACCTTGGGGAAATCCAATGTTGGTGATTCTATTTCCCATTCCCAGTGATCTAAATCCCGGCCCTAGTGATGAACCTTGGAGAAATCCCAATGTTGGTGATTCTATCTCCCATTCCCAGTGATCTAAATCCCGGCCCTAGTGATGAACCTTAGAGAAATCCCAATGTTGGTGATTCTATCTCCCATTCCCAGTGACTTAAATCCCGGCCCTAGTGATGAACCTTGGAGAAATCCCAATGTTGGTGATTCTATTTCCCATTCCCAGTGATCTAAATCCCGGCCCTAGTGATGAACCTTGGAGAAATCCCAATGTTGGTGATTCTATTTCCCATTCCCAGTGATCTAAATCCCGGCCCTAGTGATGAACCTTAGAGAAATCCCAATGTTGGTGATTCTATCTCCCATTCCCAGTGACTTAAATTCCGGTTCTAGTGATGAACCTTGGAGAAATCCCAATATTTGTGATTCTATTCCCCATTCCCAGTGATCTAAAATCTGGGTCCTAGTGATGAACCTTGTGGAAATCCAATGTTGGAGATTCTATTTCCCATTCCCTGTGACAAAAATGCCAATAGCAGCAGTAGCAACATCAACTACATCATCTTTAATCAACATCATCAACACTATTAACAGCAACATATGACTTTGATTTTATTCCTTGTCGCAATGCTTTGATCTGTTATTGTTACGGTAAGAAATTTAATTATATGCTTATTTATTTACTTATTAAATTACGTAATTGAAATTCATAAAATCAATAATTTATATGTAAGTTTATTAGTATATTACTCAGAATTTTCATTAATGCTGATAGCTCAATGTGCAAAGATTTTGAATTTGCCTTTAAATGTTTAAAGACATGCCAAGAAAAGTTTAAGAAACATTAGAATATTACCTGGTAATTGTATGACGTATTACCAAAAATTTCAGTCAATGTCGGAAGATATGTATTACATATTACCTGGCAATCGTATGGTGTTACCAACCCATTCTGATGTCATGGTCATGTCTGAGGAGAAGAATATTGCCTGGTAATGGTATGCCAAGAGAGGTATGCTTCCCTTGTCACGCAATAGGTTTCAATGTGAGGCTCTGTGCTAAGTACTCAGTGATTCGTGACAGGAGAAAAGAACAAATTAAATTTAGTACGGAGCTTCGTACTGAAACCTTTGTGCGTGACAAGCGAAGCATATCTTGGAAGTGGACTAATACCAAGCCGGCTATTAATCACACTCTTAAGAGGAATATTAGAATAGTTCCTGGTAATGGTATGCCAAGTCAATTACCAAGCCTTTCAATCAATGTCAGGAGAGGAGTAAACAATTACTGGTAATGGTACACCAAGTTAATTACCAAGCCTTTCTAGCCATGCCTGGAGAGGAATAAAGAGTTCCTGGTAATGGTATTTTAAGTCAATTACCAAGCCTTTCTATCCATGCCTGGAGAGGAATAGATCATTCCTGGTAATGGTTTACTATGTGAAGCCTATCAATCACTGCCTAAGAGGATAATTTGAATATTACTGCCAAACCAATCACAAAGACTTTGTCAATATACCAAGTAATGTACACATTTCTGGTAATGGTATTGAAAGTCTAACTAAACAAAGTTAGGAAAAACAAAAAGTTTTGCATTTTAAATCGTCAAACAATCTTCGAAACTCAGTCGGTGTTGTAAAATGAAGCTGCATGGACCATATAGACTCCTTCAACGTGACTCCTTCCAATTTGGAGGTCAAAATAAAAGAATTTCAATCTCCTGAGAATTGGAAACCTATTGTTTTGTCCTCTAAATCGAGCTACATTCCGCGCGCTGCAAGGGGTCTATTATTGTTCTTTCTAAAACAAGCTAAGAGGCGAAGAATAAATTAATTTTTTAAGAAAGAAACTTTACATTTTTGAACCGCTTTCCTATTCTTCTCTTTCATTTTTTCTTTCATTCATTCTTTTCCTATTTGTTTTTGAAATGATAATTTATAGGAAGTGTGTTCTTCAGGTGAAAGGGAGGGAGATATCTCCCTCCCATCTTCCTGGTCGACCATTAAAGATGTTTTGTCGCGTTTTAGTTGTAGGAAATAAAAACAATTGAGTTATTTTTTTCAGTGTTCCATTAATTCATTCTTTCTTTCTCTCTTTGTTTTTGAAATCATAATTTAAAGGAAATATCATAATCGAAGTGTGAGATATTTTGACTCGTTTTAGCCATGCAGGAACTCAAAAATTTGTGAGTTAATTTTCCAGGTTCTATTATTATATTTTTATTTTGACTTCCCGTGTGACTTATGTCACCAGGAAGTTTCCACAAAGGTCTAGATTGTTTAGACTTCGTGTACAAACACACATACCAAGTTCAATAGGTAAAGAGAGCCAATTTAATCATGTTTAATAAAAAATCAACTGTTAAGTACTCTGTCTTTGGACTAACCGATCCGAGATGAATAGATATCAACAATTAGTGCACATAACCACGTAAAAAGCGCGCCGAGAACCCTAAGTCTATTCCCCAAGGTTTTACTAGGATTAATCTCGTTAGAGAGAAAATTCAAAGACCACAAGGCGATCAACTTGGATTAAGTGTACAACCGATTTTATAATTAATCCAAGTCTTTTATTGACCACAGGAGCTATACTTGACGTCTCGGACACTTCTTTTGTTTAAAACTATGTTGGTGGATGCCAATAAGGTCTAAGTTATGAAATACGATTGTAAGGATTACAATGAGGTGGATTTAGAAAGCTTGATCCTAAGAGCTTAGAAAATTTTACTCGAAGATTTTTCTAGAACCAGAAAGAAATGAAATGTAAAAATGTTTTGGAAAATTTAATTCGGTTAGTGGCAATCCAGCCTCCTTTTATTTTCAGCTTATGTAACTTATAAAAAAAACTAGACGAAGTTAGTTTGTTCGAAATAACTTCGTTACTCTGGTTACAGATGTCGGCCAAAGTTATTTTGTAGTGAAGCATACAAAGCAAACAAATCGAAAATGAACTACTTTGGAACTTCAGACATCGTCAGATTTGCAGTGGCCCTGTTCACTCGATCAAAAAGACTCCCCCAAAAGCAGCGAATTGAAAGTCTGGTTTTTCCTATTAATAACACAAGTGCTTGACGAGATAAGTAACGCTCAGACAGGCCTGTCAAGAATCGATGCAGAAATCTAAACAGTCAAGAGAGAATGTAAACTCGCTTTGAGACGCGAAGCAACAAAGGGGATTTTAAAGGAATAAACTGTCATAGCCTAATGAAAGGCCTTTCAACCTATGATTGTTAGAAAGCTTGGGGCAGTGTTTAGTAAACAAAACCTTCAGTAAGAAAGCTAGGGATTAGATATTGTATTTCTATCTTTCTAATGAGCCAAGACACGGCACGGTGCTGGGACTTCAGACGATAGTTTAAGCCGCGCATCCCTTGATAGAATGTCAACATTTGCAGCATTATATATTTTGTCTTAATTAGTTTTGTTCGTCGGTACAGGATTATTTACGCTCTGAGAAAACACTGGTTGCTCCATCAACAGGGGAATTTATGTCACAATTTCACTCTAAAAGTCATAAAATGTGTCTTCAGTAAAGCGTTTATAGACTACGAAAACGGAAATATCCATATCTATTTTTGTGATTGAATTTGGATTTTTTTTTTTTTTTGTAAAAGAACCGCGCGCGCAGATAGTATACTAGCATCTGCCTGTGCGAGCACGCCGAACATTCCCTTAGGACCTTTAACTTTCCTGATGGTATAAATCATTTGAAATCTGATATGGATCAAGGCTTTTATAGTACTTACGCTAGTCATAGATTATCTGATGTGTTATCCGTGTTTAAAGACAATCCATCCTTTCTGATCGCAGTCTGATAAAAGGTCGACTTTGGAGCAGCTATACACTACGCAAGTATTAGCCCGGCTTACCTCATTCGCATAATACAAAAATATTATTGCTATCCGAGGTGAAGTAATGCCCCTCACGTTGCTATGAACTAGTTAGAAGATCCTAATGCTTGACGTGGCTTAAGAGGTCCCTTCGTAACCAGAGAGTCGGGCCTTACATGTACACTTAAAATGTCGTCACACGGTGAAATCTTATCTTGTTCATTGCGCTTTAGAAAAGTTTGAGTCTAATGGAAACATCGTTAAAGTTGGGATTGCAGATTATTTAGTATCCTGGGTCGAAGAGACCAGAGAGCTCTGTCACGCTCAATTTTTTTTTTATTTTATTACACTTGTAATTTTAATCACCGAGAAACATCATTGTCGGAAGGAAAAGACGTCTGCTTTTTAGCTCGCGAAATAAAAGAAACTATTGGTTCCTATAGCTACATTTAGAAAGCTGTAGCAATGAAGGTGAGAAGAATTTCCATCTCTCGCGACCCGGAAAAAAAAACCGCCGCTCGGCTAGGGGCAAAGTCTTTAATTTTAAAGATAAGTTTACAAGCAATAAGCAGACGAGAAAATAGCTTCCGCAATATTATAGTTATTCGTGTCATTTTGGATATCATTGGCCTTTGGGCCGATATTGATGGCCGCGCGTTTGCTTCCAATTGAACTCTGATGATATCTGTTTTCGGTCCAAGTTGTAGTGCCAAAAGAAGAGGTTAGAATATGCAAGTCATAGGGAATGAAAGTCGGATTGTTGAGAGAGAAAACGCTTAGAATGACCAAGAAACTTCGACAGATGTCTTGAGGTGAAGTGGCATAAAATCAGGCAGGCCTAGTGGAATTTAGAACAGGAAAATTGAACGGGAAAACCAAGGAATGAGATCCAAACGGACCTAAATTGATTCACAAAAAAATATTGTCATGATATGAGACAGGTGATTCGATTTTGGCTAGGAAAATGAACAGCCAATCAAAGCCTTAGCCGTAGCATTAAAATGTTTTAAGCTTAAAGCTGCAAATTAATCGCCGCTTTTGAAATATATGCAAAGCTGTTGTGAGCTCAATTGAACATTTTGTATGGTGTGTTTGTTTGAGAAAAATTATATCAATCGTGTTGGCCATTCGCCACCGGATCCCTCAAAAACGAACTAGGAAAAGCTTTTGTAAATGTGAAGTCTGATTGAAAGATATAGATATGGTTGAAAAAGGCTTAATAATAACACAATAAAAAAACGGGTAACTCATTTATGCTGGGAATTACAAACAATATATCTAAATGTACACAATCACTAAACCAAAGCACAAGAAATCCAACAAACAGAGATGAAATCTATTGACCCCCAAACTCATTAACCATATTCATGGCACTGTCTTCCTATATATATATATTTTTTACAGATAGTCAAAAATAGTCCAAGTGATTTTGATTGTCGACAATTCTAATAAATTTAGACATCTCTATACAGATCTCATACAACAATAGAATGAATTGTTTACTTAAACGTTCCTTTGAAATATGCCCGAGCCGACGTGCTTCAACTTGCCTAAACTAAAACCTTCAAAGACATAATAGAAAAAAATGGTAGCGCGTTGTAATTAAATAAAAAAAATACTAATTCCTGACCACGAAATTCTGTCTCAATTTTTGAGTGTTTACAAAGCAAAAAAATTATCAACTGGTAAGAAGTTGAGAAGTTATTAGCTTGATTTAATTCTCTTCCGCTCGAGGTTTTTTTTTTTTTGGAAATAATCTTGGAAACTTGGCGCGCGATTTTCCAATTCTCTAAACCAATACGAGAGAGAAGATAGCTGAGTTTGGCGGAGATCCTGATTAAAAAATAGCCGTGTAGTCTGTGGGCACACTATTAAGATTTAAAAGAACATATATGCGAGAAGCTTACATAATATAAATGTCCTAGTGAAGCTAGAGTTTGACATTTGTCAGAGTAATACTATAGTTTCATCTCTGACATATAAACCTTGTGGGATCCATCTTTCATGACGTGAGCCGAGTAGGGACGTAACGTTATTCTGCCCGCTCCTAGGGTTAGCTGTTGTCTTTTATAATCGTTTCGCGGTCATTTGGTCAATCAATGGTCTCCACTTTACATATGCATCTCAAACCGCTAAAACATTACATTGATCGAAGGGAAAACGGATTCAAGATCCGCGCATTCCTTTGTGATATCGTAGACCTCCATAATGGTGCAGGTTGATTTCCCCCCGAGAGTATGGTTATATCAACTTGGATCCACCGTTCATGTTGGTGTCTATTCTCGAGTGTTTTGAATTAGAATCGAGCGTTGACCTTCGAATATGTACAGTCTCTGTACAGGAGTATTCTTCTAGATAGTCCGCACCATAGTGACGGCCGGAATCGATTCGAAGCATCTTTCTAAAAGCGTCTCGGAATTCCTTGTTATAGACGGCGTAGATTATGGGGTTCACGCTGCTGTTAAGGATAGGTAAAACAAACACAAAAGGGATGCGAATGGCCAAGGATAACTCGGGATACTTTTGGAATCCCGCGAAGCAATCATTAGGCGAACACCACAGGCTGATGGTAATTATAACAAATGCAGGGAGCCAACACACCACAAAAACCCCGATGACAATCGCGATAGTTTTTGTGGCCTTCAGCTCGCGTACACTGCGCCTGTGTCCTCTTCTGGAAGGGTCCTGCGAGGCAAGGATCTTGGCTTGGGTCAATGCGACTTTGAAAATCGAGGCATAGGTGATGATGATGACGACGAGAGGAATGAAAATCGCGAACACAAATGTAGCTGTGTAGTAAACGCGATCGTTTTTCCGGCAGTAATGCTCGCCGGTTGGGTAGACGCCAGTCCAAGATGGCTCTTTACCGCCAAACCAGTAGGCTAGACTAAGGAGCCCCCATGTCACCGCATAAACCCACACAAAAGTTATTAAACACAAGCAAACTTTCTTGGTCATCTTTTCCTGATAAGCAAACGGCTTGGTGATGGCAAGGAAGCGATCTATAGAAATTATGACCAGGTTGCAGATAGACGCTGCGCTCCAAATACCGTCAGTTGAGACCCAAAACACACAGGTTGTTCTTGAAGAGCACCAGTTCATGTTATGGACAGACTGATCAATGCGAAGAGGCAGCGACGCGAGCGCTACCAGAAGATCGCTTACAGCCAACGATACTATGAACATATTGGAGACCCTTCGAAGCCTAGCAAACATGTACACTGATAGCACCACCAGGCCATTACCAAAGAGTGTGCCAAGCAATATAAGAACCAGAAATGTTGTATACACGATGAACCATGGTGAAGTAGGCTCCTTACAGAGCGCCAATGGGTCAACAGTTGGAGTCATGTTGGTCGTATTCATCTTGAAGCTCAGATTTTCTGCCTAGATGTAAAAGAATGCTCGGCGCAGATTTCCACTCAAATATATGTAGAGATTGAAATGAGTTGCGGCGATGTAATTGACGAACCAAGAGGCACTATTTACTAGCTTTAGTTTTCCACTGCTAATTATCTATCAAAGAAGAATGACCAATAGTACCAGGATAAATGGTATTACAGAGTTGTAATAACAACGTCGTCTTCGATAAACAAAGCTAAAGCGAGTCGAGTTAACAGGCAAGTCACGAACGAGACATCCAGCATTTGACGTCGAAGGCTGCCTGGGTTACGTTGGACGACTGACCATTCTGTTGATTGCATTAGAATTCATTAGCGTCTTTCTTACACACGATGCGCGCGGCAAATAGACAGATGTTGAATGTTTGGAGTGGAGGTGAGTGTGTCGCGCGCTTGGCCTATCAATGACGTGGGGGGCGGGATTACCAATCTTGGATGTTGTTGCCTCTTCGAACTGAAGTTATTTTTGGGAGAAAATATCAATGGAAGATCAAAGTTCAAAGAGATTTCAAAAGTTGCACAAACGCTTGGTTGGTAGGTGTGAATGTGTAGTTCTGAAGTGGATTGTACACAAAGTTTTGACGGCTTTGACGTGCGATGATGTGAACTACGAAGCGAGCATGGACGCGAACGCCTTTCGAAATTCAAAGCGACCTTATTACGAAAGAGATGATTTTGAATCGAACGCCCGATGACGGAAACTTAAAACCATTAATCAAACATTTAGAATACAAATAGACACGATCCACTTCATCATACGGCTATGCAGAGAGTGTGTATGCCTGCCACAATCGTGTCAAAACGGGTAGAATGATAGTTTCGACTGACAGTAGTTTTTAGTAGCGCACGACACTAATCTGTTTGAAACTCTCTCTTTCTCCTTTAGTATTCCTATCCTCCCATTTGCTTTCAGACTACGATATATCGCTTTCTGACATGTTCCGGTTAAAAACATTATGTGTCTATTGCAATAACCTAATAAGGAAGGTTCAACTGTAAAGCTTATCTTGACTATGGTTAAATAAAATTGTATTTCCACCACGAGTGAATTAGTATATTTGTAGAAAGAACTCTACTGAACTCACCACTGAAATCCTAATACTGAAGAATTTTCTGCTTTTCTTTGGTCCTATTGTAGTGATGTATTGTAGTTTAACCGTGAATTTGAATGGATGAGCTAGCCAGCGTTTCGACACGTCTGCGAGTAACTAAAAAGTGATGAATTATTTTGGCGAAAAAAAATCTATTTTTCGTCATCACTTTTGGCATATCATTTCGATCGAGGCTGTTAATATGAGAAAGTGAAATAAACGTGGTTTTGTCAACCTTAACTGAACCGGTTTGTTTTGAATTCAATTAGTTCCCGAGGGCAGCAGAAATTAACACACTTTGATATAGCTTTTTCTCATTTACTGAGTCATAATAAAATTGAATAAAATGGGAGAGAAAGAATAACAAAGGAGAAAGAAAAATAAAACTATTAAGTTGGTTCTAAATTAAACGGAAGAAGATTTCGGTTGTTTGCCAAAAAAATGATTCAATAAAATTGCATAACAATACAACCATTATTGGAATGAAAATTCTCCATTTCAATGAAAGATAGCCAGATGCATGACAACTTATATATGTTTTTGAGTGTTCGTATGCATAGCCAAGGCAATTAAAACAATCCTTTAGGCTACGCTCTCGAACGTAGCTAAACACAATGAAGAAAAAAATATATCCTTACCCAGAAACTTCAAAGTCAAAATCACAGTCTTATCAGTGTTGGAATACTATGTATTTCTATGTAATTGTATTTTCAAGTCTTAAGTCTTCAATTTTCAAGCTAAAGTGACTGAAAACTAGCGGTGGTTTAAAACCGGAATTCTTAGTGAAAAGTCGACAGTTAGATGAAGAGGAGGACTTACATTTGTTGAAAACGGACACAAAATGATTCGAGTAAAAAAATATTTGACGCATGGCTTGGATGAGTCATTATCTATGGGAGTTGTGGCGGCTGTCAAAAAAAGGGGTAAAAAATATTCGATTATTACTTCATAAAAGAGAAAATATTTTCTTTATGCGACTTAAATCGATTCTTAATGAAGGGAAAAGTCAGCAAATGCGTTAGTAGAACTGATTAGTACGATAAAAAAGAGAGTCAAATTAGGCGTATTTTGGTTTTAACTGTCAATGAACTGATATTTTTTCCCCTAACGATAAAGGTTGTATTTAAAGAGAGGAAAATCTCTAAGAAGAAGCCAGTAAGTATTGTGATTGTAGAGCAACAAGAGGTATTATTATAATATGGAAATCTTGAATAAACTTAGATAAGAGATACGATAAAATATTCTTTATGACAAAGAAGATTTGAGGAGTTTTCCGCGACGAAGCGAAAAGAAAATCCATCGAATTTAAAGAACTGAATTTAAAGAATTAGAATGATTTTGGAATTATTTATGTACAATTTAAAGAATATATAATTGATAAATTTGTAAGAAAAGAGAAGTGAAGATTAAATAAAAGAGGAAATCTCACCAGGTTTTTTTTTGAATGATCAGCTCAGGTCGATGGCCGGGAAGAAAATCCATCGAATTTAAAGAACTGAATTTAAAGAATTAGAATGATTCTGGAATTATTTATGTACAATTTAAAGAATATATAATTGATAAATTTGTAAGAAAAGAGAAGTGAAGATTAAATAAAAGAGGAAATCTCACCAGGTTTTTTTTTGAATGATCAGCTCAGGTCGATGGCCGGGAAGATAAACTACAAAAATCAAAGCATCTTCCACCAACGCTTTAAACCTTCTGTCTGACCAAATCCCTTCTAGTATTGAATCCCAAAAGGTTATTCCGGAGTAATTCAAGTGTCCTTAAGCTGGTATTTATTACAAGTTAGTTAAGTGCTGTATTGTTTGGTATCATGACGAACAGACACGCCCCCAGCTTCACTAGGAAATAAGCTACGATTTTTTTTGCTACAACACGTGCCTATTTCGTTATGAGATTGAAAAATGCTAAGCTACAAAATTATTGTTTTTAAGCGCGCCTCGTGTGGAAAAAAAAAATCCAGTGTATAGGAACGGGAATCAAAGCGATATATATTGGACCAGGGTTATTGTATTGTGGTTGTACCTAATAGACGCCTAGGGTATGGCGATAAACCCTAAAACTTCAGAGAATCCCAAAGTGGGCTTAGGTTATTTCGGCTGCGATAAAGCTGTAGTTGACTTTAGCTGATATTGAACTCAAACAAAGTTCTCATTCACTCATTTTTTCATTTGATTCTTTTATATCTAATTTTCTCTGGGTAATCTCAACCGGTTTCTCAATCGTTACTAATCAAAGTACATTACTTGATTTTTCAATTTCGAATCGTACTGACTAATTGAGATGATATTTGCCAACTTATGAGGCTTATAAGAATATGATTTCATTTCTTCAACATGTTAAGGTAATAAAATCCTTACTGGTGGGGAAGATTCAATATCGGCTCTTCATAACCCAGCTGTTACTGGAGAATATATCTATCTTTCTTCACATAACTACTTGGATATACTATTAGTACTCATATATGGAGAGATACGCACACACATACACGTATACTCGAGAAACACTTGGACATTTATATACCAAAAAAAAAATTACGGGAGCTTTCCATGATATTTATTATCGTATTTTGTTTTGAAAAGTCGGTGGAATTTTCAATGACAAATATTCTAATTAAGAAGAATTTCGAATAAATTTTTTGAAATGGGTGAAATTTTCGGTTTCATTTTTTTGAATTTTTTTTATACATAAACTATGTATTTTTTCGTTTTTGAGAATAAAGTTATTGCATACGTCTCATATATATATTTATAGTTCAAGAGAAGAGAGATTTTAAGATTTTTTAGTAAGTCATAGAGTAATCTTCATTTTTGCAGCCAGCCAGTCAGTCAGCCAGTGAATCAGTCAGTCAGTCAGTCAGTCAGTCAGTCAGTCAGTGAATTTATGATTTACCCAAAAACTCATAAGGATTATTTAGAAATCAGAAGATCTTCAACCCAATAAACAGAGCGAGAAGATATTATTAGATATCTATTAGGTATTAGATTTTTATGGAAATATATATAGATTATTTCAAAAGCAAATTTATCGATTTTGAATGCATTGAAAACATATGTAGTATCAGTATCAGACTATTTGTATATTACTAAGATGCTTTTGTGTATAAACACTTCATATATTTAAAATAAATTGGAAAAAAAATAAAAATATCGAGCAAAAAGAGCAAAACAAAGCTTAATGAAAAACAGCTTTATCCAAGAACAGAATAATCCATAAAGCACTAGAATATTAAATGGTTGAATGGGAGGGATGAAATGGGGGTTAAAATTAGCAATAAATAATTTCTTGAAGTGTTAGCTATTTTGTTCCATTTTCCACCTTAACGCAAATATACCCCCCAAGTCTGCACGTTTAAATCTAGCGACCAATTCTTAACCACTCAAACTCACAAAACAATTTTTTTCCTGGGTAGTTTTGCCCTAGGTCTTATTTCACAGCTTGGTATACATTAAGAACAATAGGTGAGTTTTTTTTCTTCGCAAATACGATACACAATCAACAAAATAGCCTAGGCATATAAGATAAACATTTTTTTTAAATTTCAAATATTTAGCTAGCGAGATGAATTTTCCTTTTTTTTGAAAATGACTCATTTCTTAAATAAATATTCTTAAGTGATACAGAACCTTAGAGAAATGAAAAAAGCTATTTATTTTCGTATATCGTATCTTGTTTTGTTCTTTGTTTGTTTGTTTCGGCTTTTTTTTATCGAATATTGGAAAGTTTATTTGGATAATCTCACAGAAGAGGAATTAGTCGGCTTAGTAGATGAGAGCGGATTGAAATGAAGAGAATTGGAGGGGAAGTGCTGGAATATAAGGGTACAACAGCTATAGACGACACGAATATCTTCAACATTTTCCTGAACATCAGTTGATTCGAATTCGACACTATAAAATCACTTATATAGCATGATATACATTCATATCGACAGTGCGCTCCTCATAGGAAACGTAATACAATGAATACTCTGAATATGTTGTTGAAGGACTCTTCATTATGGGTTCGACATTGAATCTACGATATATTGAATACTTTAAGCATTTTACGGCATATTCAAACTACAGTACTCGTAGAAAACTTAAGTAGAGAAATACCACTTCTCTCAATGAATACTCTGAATATTTTGTTAAGGTGGCCCGCACCTATAAATTTGTTTGACGGGCATGGATTTCAATCGCGTCTTTTTGCATCAAAACCTTATCTGATTCCTGAGAAATTTACAGTCATGAGTCTTCAAGCCTTGAACTATGTACCAGTAAATTTTGTTCCTCAAAATTGTGGTAAAATAATCTAAGTTATTGTTGATCTTAACAAAATGGCTTTTTGAGAAAAAATGCTTAAATATCCAAAAATTCAAAAAGATTTATTTTTTCATATCTCATTGAGCCAGTGTAAAGGCATAGAGGAATACATACGACCAGTTTTGCGCAAATCTAGTCCTCAGAAGCTGCTACACAAATTTTGCACTGAATGTTAGGACGTGTAGCAACTTCTAAGGACTCATTTAAATACTGACACTAAACTATATCACCAGTATATATGAAAAGATATATGACGCACTGTGTTTGATTACATGACTAACTTTCTCTCTGGTACACTCCAGTTCACTCTCGCTACTCTTTTATGATTACTCGACACTTAACTATACTACCCAACACACACTGCATAATACAATACTACGCTACACTGACATTCGTTGCATTACACTACGCTGTATTGCATAGCACTACACTACGCCACACACTAGACCGCACTGACCTTTGCTTCGTTACACTACACTACACCGCACTACACCACATTTTACCACAACATTTTAGACCGCACCGACCTTCGTCACACTACACTACACTGCACTACACCACATTTTACCACAACATTTTAGACCGCACCGACCTTCGTTACACTACACTACACTGCACTACACCACATTTTACCACAACATTTTAGACCGCACCGACCTTCGTCACACTACACTACACCACTACTGCAAAGCACTAACCTACACTTCATCGCACCCCACACTGGACCGCGCTGACCTTCGCTTCGTTACACTACATGCACTACACCACATTTCACCACACCCCACACTAGACCATACTGACCTTCGCTTCGTTACACTACACTACACTAAACCACATTACACTATACTACACCACATTTCACCACACCCCACACTAGACCATACTGACCTTCGCTTCGTTACACTACACTGCATTGCCTTTATACTACATCACACGGATTGTACTAGAACACACTGTTCTACACTACAACTTACACCACACTACGCCACATTGCACTAAACTGCACTATATACCAGATTACACTATGCTATCCGTCACACAACAAAGACATCTCAATCCATTCAATCACTACCCATACCTCTACAACTGAATTATCACAATACTAGACCAACCAACAACTCAAAAAGACATTTCATTCTTATCAATCACTACCGATAACTAACTCTACAACTAAATAATCTTAATACTACACTTTCAAGAGGTAACAATATACAAGGAAGGGAAATCAAAACCAAAAAAATCAACAAACCTTGCCCCGCGTTAAAAAAAATCCATTGAAATTTTTCAGTACCTACCGTATAAATAGCTAAACTGACTCTTGCGACAAGCGAAGACTTATAAGTATAGAAAATAATGTTCACCTAAAAATGCTATATAAAGGCCTTCCAAAACAAGCACTGACCAAGTAATGCACTCATTCACTACCAGATAGACATTTAGTCTAGCCTTAAGATATTTCATTTATAACCCTCGCCTTGGCACACAAATTAACGCTAATGTCATTAAGAACTCAGGGACCGTAATTTGACTTCTGGGCCATCAAAAAAACGATTTCTGAATTAGTAATTCAAAGTTTTCAGCACTGTTAATGATTTCATCACAGCAGTTCGACAGTTCCGAGGTTACGATGTATCAAAGAACAATTATTTTCACCGGAATTGTTTGTCAAGAGGGCTTAATAAAAAAATAAGTTTCTTAATCAAAAACCCATTTCAGAATATCGTTTTTTCTCTTTTTCGCGACCTTTGGTCTCCTTGGGTGAACTTCCTTATGAATTTTGATTTTGTTATGGATAAGGTTTGGTTGTTGTTGTGATGTCGTTTCTATCTCCTCCTTGAGTTATTTGGTTTTCTTTTCTTTCTTTCATTCAATAAAAGTGACTTATTTTTATAATTTTGAATCCATTTTGTTATTACGTTTCTTTCGTTTTATCTATTTTATCCTATTTCTTTTTATCCTACTTTATTTCTCTGGCATTTTCATTAATTTATTCTTTGATATTTCGTTTTCATTAAGTTTCCCCTCCTTTCTTTCCTTCCTTCTTCATTTATCTACAAAAATTGATAATTTTTAGTAATCATTCATTCATACTTTTTTTCTGTTTTCTTCGGCCCTACTCATCACCCCCTCTCTCCTTTATCCATTTAATTCACTCATTTATTCATTGATTCCCTCATTTTTTCATTCATCCATTCACTTATTCATCCATCCATTTATTCATTCATTCACTTATTCATCCATTCACTCATCCATTCATCAATTCACTTATTCATCCATTTATTCAACCATCCATCCACTCCTTCATTCACTTATTCATTCACTCACTTATTCATTCACTCAATCATTCCTTCATCCATCCCTTCATTCATTCATTCATCTATTCATTCATTCAGTCAGTCATCCATTTATTCATCCATCCATCCATCCCTTCATTCATTCTTTCATTCTTTATTTCTTCCACTCCTCTTATCTCATATTAACTCCATTCAACACTAATCTCTCCGCTCACTAATCAAAAACTGTCATAAAGATTCTGCCTCCGGCTTTCTAATTATCCAAGACACTTTTCCCATCAGTGACGAATCTTCTTGTTAACATTGAGAATAAATTCCTCACACATTACCACAAGATACCATTATTGAAACTCTTAAACCCTTATTGAATTGAAGTTCTTGAGTGACTTTACTAAATGGGAAAAACGCTGAAAGCTCACAAGAACATGTTGATTGTTCAAATGATCTTAAATTCTAGTATATAATCTTATTTTTGGAATTAATGGAAACAATCGAGCACAGGAAGTAAGGTATATACGAGACAAGCTTTCAGTTAGTTGACATCTCACAATCTGTTCACTAGTCCATAATTAATTGTTTTTCTGCATTAGTTTACACGTTTATAACCTCTTATATACTTGAAAATAAGTAATCCCGAAAGTATCAAAATCGACAGCCCAAAATTGTTGAAAATCTTGATCGTATTTTTCACTTTTTTTGGATACAAAATCAGGGGAAAAAATATTTTCTGCATAAACTTATTTCTGTTAAATTACGACAGCGTGTATTTGCAACAGTTACATTTGATAATAACGTGCTATCAATTTGCACGATTTTTAAGCGGATAATTGACAGTTCAGGCCTTTGCTGTTATTCGCTAGTAAGATTACAGAAGCACGAGTACTTAAATATCTTTTTTAAATAGAAATTGTTACTCTGTATTAAAAAGCAACGGTATATATCAAGAAATTGGCACTTCACGAGGGAGTCAAAACATGAGTGAAATGTTTGACACCTTAAGCCAACCACTTAAATATCTTGTAGTGGATTATCCTGAAGATTTGATACTAAACACTTAAATAATTCCAAAATATAAGGGTTAAAAAAAAAAGGAAAAAAAAGAAAGCAGTTCATGAATATACTAATGAGGAATTCGAAGCCACTTGTAAGTAGCTTAAGCCAGCTAACTCACTCGTTTCCCGATTCCCCAGTAGAACACAATGAGCAGTTCACAGTTAATTGTAAATTCCACAAAACAAACACTGAAAGGGCTTCTAATCCAGTTCCATTTTAATGGGTTCCAGAGCCAAAAAATCGAGCAATCAAAAATGTGAAGTATTACAGTGCAAGTAGTATATAAGATTTCTATGCATAAAACCTCTCGTGCTTTGCCTGATAAAATACTCCTACTCGATTTTAAACACTACATACAAGTTGAGTGTATGTATTAAACACTTTTGAGGAAATTTTTTTTAAAAAATCAATAGATAAAAGCCAATTCAATGTTTCGAGATTTCTATTGTGGGCGGAAAAAAATTCGAATAAAAAAAAAAAAAGGATTTGTGTAAATATATTTGAGGAAGTATATTAATTTTTCATGTGGTATTTTTTTATTTGCAGTGGTAGACATGCTAAATATATATCTATACGTTTTTTTTGTGTGTCTGTGTTGGAAATATATCATATAGACGATAAGTATAACATAATTCTCGTATTAAAAAAATGTGAATTTAGGGGGAAAACAAATAGATAAAAAACCGCCATGGATATCGATTATTTTTCATGAATCACAGCATGACGATATAAAAACTCCACAACTGACCTTACTTTGCAGTGAAAAAAAAAATAATTCTAGTGACTAAAACAGGAAAACACTATATTTAAATATTTCATACGAGTTAGGAATAAGAAAAACGGCCGAAATTTATGAATGAAATACTTATTATAAATCTAGGGGGAAAAAGATAAAATATACTGCGAATTTTTGATTGGCAAGCTAGGAGATTATAATATAGAATTATAAGAAAATAAAAGAGTTTTGTACCTTACTTTAACTATATACCAATGACTTAACACTTACAATTTTCATCCAGGCAGCTGGATAAACAGCTATGATATTTAGAATCATTTTCAGCTGTTTTGGTTGTATCGGTTTGAGGGTTGTATTCATCGTCAAGTCGCCGAAAAAAGGAAACCGCGAGCGGCTCGTGATTGAAGATCGAGACATTTTAACATTGTTTTTTGTTGGGTAAACTGATCGTGTATTTTCCGGTTCTATAGTCTAGGTTTTTCACGTCCAGTGGCGAATTTTAGCATAAGAAAGCCAGCCGATGACTTGGAACTCAAAATCGGAACATCTTTAACATCAACTTGGTTTTTTCAAAAGCTAATAGCATACGATTGCTTGGTATTTTGGAACAGGTACTTCCGACATAGCTAGATACTTTTACCTTTTAAAGAACGAGTTTTGCTATTTTACTCACGTCTACTCATATGCCAATTTTTTTTCTGATAATAAGATTTTTTGTGAATATTTTTTGGGAGAGAAATATACAATTGTTTTTCCTGAGATGAATTCTTTTCTGAGAAGGGTTTCTTTTCGAAAAAAATTTTTCGGAGAAATGAAAAAAAAATTTCTAAGCGCATTTTTTTGGAGAAAAGATTTCTTGAAATAATAAGGAGTATAATAACTTATTACTTACGTAAAATTGCAATAGAATACTTCGAGTTCTGTCAGCAGAAATATTTCAGTGATGTTGCTTGGGCAATTTCAGTCGTGAATATAAGCATAAGTACGTGTTCAGGAGTAATAAAAGAGGAAAAAAGAAAGAAAGAAAACAATGAAGAAAGATTTGAATCTATTCCCGAGATAAAAATGACCGGATCTCTTTTCATATTTTCTTGTGAGATGAATGTTTTAGGGTTTAGAAATCGGTAGTATGTGATGAGAAAAATATACGATAGTTTAGGTAATTTTGGTAATTACATTTGAAAGATAAGAATGAAGGAAAGAGCTCGTGTAGATACGAGGTTTGAAGTGTCTTATTATCTGTTTTACTTGGCGTTAATAGCCATTCGTAGCTATGAATATTAATTTGCAATGTAATGCGACAGAATGAGGAAGAACGATAGAAAGGGAAAAACTGAATAGGGGGTAAAGAAAGAAACCGCAGGAAAGATTAAACGAGAGAAAGAAAGAAAGGAAGGAAGGAAGAAAAAATTTCAAAACCGACAAAATTTCTATGCCAATTTCTTAAAATGGCCCAAAATGTTGAGCTCAAATCTACACCAGCGAACGCTCAGAATAATATCTTAGTTCCACACCATTTAAATGTCATTACGAATCTAAGGAAATGTTCAGTGTTTAGTTGGTTAAAAGGAAAGCCACATGGCTGTCAAATCGCGGTCGATACAGTGTAGTGCGTACAGTACTTAGCTATCTCTTTATGTAATTACAGTCATCGCCCTGACCTGACATAGTCCAAAAATCCGTAAATTGTAATGTGAATTACGAACACAAATTACATATCTACATCTCCCAACACAACTAAACGTCCTTCCAACGGTTTGAAAGGTCATTTTCTCTATCTCACATTGAATCAAGATACAGATATCATAGATATGGCATTAATTGACTACGAAGTGTACGGCCAATTGAAGCAGGTGAAAGCGTTGTCGCTCGACAATAGGACAACAGAGAAGAAGTTTTAATCCACGCGCATTTCATTCCGCCTGACTTGTTTCCCCTCTATAAGCAGATTTAGTGTTTCTTTCCTAATCTAGCTCTGTGGATTTCAATTAATTGTTCTTCCTAATCCCGGTGTTTTTCCAATATCTCAATATTCTAGACGATGTTGATAAGAAAAATCAATACCTTAATCCCTCCGAGAAAAGAAAAATCCAGTATTACTTTGAGTTGTCGTTCACCTACTTTTCTTCAAGATTTCAATTTAATTTTTTTTCGAAATTCTCTTTCTTAAACAAAGCAATTTGTAATCCGTATAAGAAATATCAAAAGCGCGGTAATCGTAAATACAGAAGCGAAGTAGGAGCCGAGAAATAAATAAAAATTCTAGTTCTAAATTTCAACAATTCCACTGCAAAATTTTTGTATTTTTTCTCCTTTGAAATTACTCATAAATAAGCGCTTTTGAAATCCGATACAAATGTAAACACATACTTTGGAATAAAAATAATCAAACCACGATATTACTTAATTCAAACATCTATACCTTTGGATCTTTGACCACGAAGCACTCGGATGTTTTGCCCTCGTTGGAATCTTACCAAGTAATTTGCGATGCCAGCCAAATTCGCGCAGCGCACACGAGGTCTGCTACTGCCGTCACGCATCTAAAATGCCAAACACCGCGAAGTGGCGAATATTTTGTAGTGTTTCAAATAATCTACTTATGGAATTATGTATATTTGCAGTCATAGTAAGTGCGCAGTTATATTGAACGCTAATACTTTGGGCACTCCCAGTACAACTCGAGAGAAGAGGATTACTTATTAAGCCTTTGGCTTGGGAGTTTGAAATCCGAGGAAAAAGGAAAAGAACACAATAAAAAATTTATCCTAGAAAACTGAAAATTATCTGACAAAATCGAGTTGTCTAGAAAATAATGTTAT
Source organism: Anthopleura sola (assembly GCA_023349425.1). Taxonomy (NCBI): domain Eukaryota; kingdom Metazoa; phylum Cnidaria; class Anthozoa; order Actiniaria; family Actiniidae; genus Anthopleura; species Anthopleura sola. The sequence continues at coordinate 20,412,466 of JALHLI010000001.1, forward strand.
GTCAATGATCGATTTTTTTTTTTCTTTTACTGAAATTTAAAATATTTTAAATTAATTCATGAGCTGTCAGCCAACGTAGGCAAGAAAAGGCTTGTATAGAAATCTGTCTAAATACTAATTCAAAGATATTAAAAATAATAAGCGCCCAAGAAGTAAGAAGAGCTATTATCTCCTTGTCATGTACCGTAGTCATGTTCCAGTCACTAAAATGATTGACAGCGAATCTTTGATATGATTGGCTATCACTTGAATAGCATGATTTAAGAAAGCCTTTAAGCTGTTCAGTCATGTTTTAGGTACGATTATGTAAGGTATTCCAAGAAATACCACATTTAATTATATTTTCTAGTAATGAATTTTAAAAAAAGCTATTAATATCTACGTAACTCGAGAAAGACAGTTAGTTACGTTTTTAGATACGATTATATCGAATATTTTGAGCAAAAAAATGGTATCAAATTTTGGCTAAAATTTCAACCACTTTAACAGCAAATATCTATTAAAAACTCCATTTTATTCAACGAAAGAAAAGGAAAAAAATATCTCAGCTCGATGGCATCAGTTTGTATTTTAAGCTAATTTATAGATCAAAATCTTAACGATAATTTACTGAAAAGAAAAAAAAATTTCCACGCGATTAACATTTTGAATTACTATTGAAAAATGAAAGCATGAACGCTAGTGAAATACATGAAATATTTTTTCTTATTTAAAACCAAAAGATTTATAGAAATTTGCTAAAAATTTGAATTTAATATTCTATCCATCAAATAAGTAGGACGTGGTAGGATTTATGAAAATAAACTTAGAAAATTTCAACATCATATAAAGACTTTAACAATCATTAAATAAAGCCAGAAAACTTTAGCCGATAGAAGTAGTAAAAGTAGGAAATAGGTGGGACTATGAAAATTCCGTTCACTAAAGCTAATGTGGGCAGTTAATTTTCTAGCCTTGGACAGAGAAAAAAATTCACAAGAATTCGACAAACACATTAACAGTTTCAGACAGAATTTTTTTGGTAAATTGGTTGAAGGTGGAGATCAAAAACTCCATCAAAAATAGACGCGCGCGTTATATCTATTTTTTAATTACAATGAAAAAGATTTTTTTTTCTTCATTTCCTAGAAAAAAAAAGGAAAATTTTCGATATGATTTTATTTTGAAATTGGGAAATGGAGGTGTTTAAGAAATATTTCAACCTAAAACTAAAACTATTTTTTTCTTCAAAATATGATGAAAAAAAGATATATTTTTTTAAAGAAAAACCATAAATTCTTTTAAGAAAATTTTACATTTAAGCCTAAAAATAAGTACGAAAAATAATAATTTAAGATTTTCATATAACATTGACTATTCAAGAACAATCAGTAAGGTTAGAAAATAAATTGAAAATTTGGGTAATCTTAAACTCCTCTAAACGAGCTGAGGATTAGCTCTAAAAATACTGTTCAAAGAACCGAAATAGCAAATATAAGTTTAATATATTGATCAAGTGGAGAGAGAAAGTTGAGAAACACTGAATATCGTGTGGATTGGCCATATGGTTCGAGTCAAGTATATGAGCTGAACTGGGAATAATTGTAAGGTTTAAAGAGATACAGATATATTTGGTAAATAAGAAGTGTTGAGTATTGGGTCGGTGAAGATTATATTCTATTATATGTGAAGGGGATTGTAGAAATGAAGAAAACCAAAGAGTGAAATAAGGGTTCTACTGAATTTGAAACTTAATGTAGCAAAATAAAAGTTAAATATTTCTCACTGTTAAGTTAATTCTGAGTGAATAAAATAAAAATAAAAATAAGTAAGATTGTTAAGATATTGTATAGGTCGAAACTTTCTTCTCGATAAACTTGCAAGTATTTTCATAAGAAAACAATCCTCAAATGGATGTGGAATTCACTCATTCCTCCATCCATTCATTCTTCCATTCATTTATTCATTCATGAGGGCCGTGGCAAGGGGAGTGGTAGTGGGCACGTGTTTCTTTGTGCCGTTTTTCAAGGCTTGCTACGGCCCTGTTCATTCCTTCAGTCATTCATCAATTCCCTCATCTATACATTCAGTCATCCATCCATCCATCTATTCATCCATTCATCCATCCATTTATCCATCCATCCACCCATCCATCCACCCACCCATCCATCCATCCATCCATCCATCCATCCATCCATCCATCCATCCATCCATCCATCCATCCATCCATCCATCCATCCATCCATCCATCCATCCATCCATCCATCCATCCATCCATCCATCCATCCATCCATCCATCCATCCATCCATCCATCCATCCAACCACCCATCCATCCATTCCTTAACTGTCCAATAAATGTTAAAACTGAACCAAGTGAAACAGAATAAAACCTGAACGAATATAATACCTTTCAAAACTTCCAACCTGGCTTACTTTAGACAATATGCACACCATTACGGTTATGTTAGAAGTGTACTGAAGAAAACCCCATTAAAAAACTTTAAACCATTACGTTCAAACTGACGATTAATCCATTATTCCACCCCTACACTCCATTACTACGTATAATACTAAACTAACGAGCACATGGATACCGGTAATACGACTAAGTATGGCACAGGAAAAAACCTGTTCTGACTGGCCTTGCTGGGTTATCATTTTATGCTTTCATCAAAGATAACTAGAAAGGTCAATAAAAGCCTATTTTGTGCTAACGACCTCCGATAAAACCAGTAATTTCTATCTGACAAGGTTAAATAAAAGCTTAGCAAGATAACTCTCCCAGAGTTGTAGTGAAGTGTAATTATGTGATACGTGTTACTGGGTATTGTCTGATAGAATCAACCCTTATTGACCTCTGAACACGCCGAAAGATTTCTGATTAATCTAACGTGGGCACGGAAGCGCCGTATCATACTGTGTGCACGGGAAAGAAAGAAAAAAGTAAAAAGAAAGAAAGAAAGAAAAAGGAAAAAAAAAGAAAAAAATATATACATATATGTCTGACGAAAAAAGGTTGGTGAAGGTTTTGTTGCTTGTTGCACGTTGCTTGTTTGCATACCAAGCCTGAAATGTAGTATGGGTGATTTTCCCAAACTTTATCTGCACGTTTTTCCAGCATATTTTCTTCAGTGCTGACATTATTTACATATGAATATAATACGTTCCAAGCTTGGTAACAAACGTGCAGCATGCAACAAAACCTTCACCAACCTTTTGTGAAATAGCTGAATATGGACAAAAGCACACAAAATAGGCATGTTGGAAATCCCTAATCAAATTTTCCCATAACTCCCTAGGGTTTTGGGTTTTGTGTCTATGAGAACTTTCTCCACATTGAATAGCAAGTTGGAATGGAAAATTACCATGTATGTCCATAGTGAAATTTATGGGATTCATTTAACTGATTGAAAACGATAATACTCTCTATCCCGATGATAGCACATCACGGGCAGTGTCGCCTGTCATTGTAAGTTAATCATAATAATAATAATAATAATAATAATAATAATAATAATAATAATAATAATATTAACAATAATAATAATATTTAATCACTTAAACTGCGCGATAATTATAAAAATGCTAAATGTAAAATCGACTTATAAAAATATTATATGGTTTAGAATACGAAAAAAAAAAAAAATCTGATAGAAGAAAATTCTAGAAAATGATAATAATATCGACGATGATAATAACTCAGTAATAATTAATCAAAAAGTGACTAACAATAAGCCAACCTAAAAAGATATGTCTTTAACTGACGTTTAAATATAGTGATTGTTGTAATTTGACGCAGATCTATAGGTAAAGAATTCCATAATTTAGGGGCCGCAATGGTAAATGCTCTATCTCCTAAAGTCATCTTAGATTTAATAGATGGAACACTAATCAATAAACTATAAATTGAATTAATCATGATTTCCATCCATCTTATTCATATCACTTATCTAATAGAAGACTATAGTTTCACACACTTTCATCATCGTAGGCTAAAGATTAGATTAAGAGAATGATATACCAAATAGACCCCTTGCACGTGACGTCAAAGCAGCTCAATTTGGTGGACAAAACAAAAGAATTTCAATCTCCTGAGAATTGGAACCTATTGTTTTGTCCTCTAAATTGAGCTACATTCTGACGTGCTGCAAGGGGTCTATCCAGTTAGGGGTAATGTCTTCCCATTTTAGACCACGCGTCATTCTCTCGAGAATAAGATTCTTTGTTTGAGTTGTATCCATATATTTGATTTTACGTACTTTTATCATAGGCAATGTGCATCAAATATCACAATCCACTCTGAGAAAGTGAGTTCTTTAAAAATGTAACAGGGAAATCAAAGGAAATATAAGGAAAAAAAATACTCTGTTATTTTCGTCTTCTGAAATCCTTTTATTTTCATAGAAAATGTCGAAGGAAAAATTGTCAGATGAATTTTTAGAGGAGTCAAAAAAGCGTAAGAACTCACTTTCCCGTCATGCTTTGTGCTAGAATTTCGATCTCATGTACATTGGCTATTAGCAATGAGACGTTTTCAATTGCAAACTAACAAGTCCATCTAAGGTATTCGGTGGTTGGTGCAGTATTGTTGAGGTATGAATGAAGAAATTCTTATTATCATACGATTATCAATAAAATACCTATATTTCTCTATTTCAAAAACTTGATATTTTCACATGTGAAGATAACATCACTATGGTAATATACTTCTTATAGCAGAAAAAAGCTCAAAAAAGCTTTCTTTTCCTTTTCATTGATAATTATATAATAAACAGAATATTACATGGGTGCTTGGAAATACGAATTTTATCTTCTCGTGTTGAAAATCTCTCACTCGTTAGCTGCGCTCACTCGTGAGAGATCTTTTCAACACTCGAAGATAAAATTCGTATCTCCGCGTACCCATGTAATATCCTCTATTTATCCCACAGTTCCATTCGGTCGTGCAATCGCCAATCACCGATTGCCTTGGGCTTTAATCACATGACAACCATATTTATTCCCATGAGAGCAAAAACCTTTGTTTGGAACGTTCTGGAACGCCTCAAAGCGAGGACAAGGGAACTCAAGGGATTCAAAACCTATTGTTTCTTGAACCAATATGGCCGTGCGTGATTAAAGCGAAATTTGCCCCCGTCAACATTTTTGAAATAGTGGTATATTACTAAAGGAAACTAATAATAATAACTAATTGTATATATACAATAGTTTGAAATAGCAGTTAATCTACGAAGAGTCGAATAATTGGGTGAGTAATTAGTGGAAAACCAAGGGTCATATTCATTGTCTACAAAAGGTAAATACATTAGTGTAAATTTAAATAAATCCAATAAAAACTAACTATGTCTTGGCTAAAACAAACAAAACTACAAACACTTACAGGATCAATTAGATATAATTACAGTCTTTTTTGTTAAACATCATTTTGTATTAAGAGAAAATGAACGAAATATTAGATTCTGTTTCCGAAAACTTTTATCTTTTCAAGTCATTGCTAATTTGGGAATTAAGAGGTATATCGTGGTAATGAAAGTTTTATTCAAGCTATCAATTGATATTAAAGTACGTTTTTAAACTATGCCTGTTAGTTGGTAAGTGCTTTCGATATCGAAAAGCGAAAGGTAGGATTTGCACTACGCATGCGCACTGAGAATCTGTGATTGGTGCGCACCGCTGACTAAACGAGAACGCAGGCTCCAAAACGAACGAAGCTGTGCTGGTACTTTTACAGAAAGACAGACAGACAGACAGAAGGAGAGACAGACTGTACTACTCTTAACACGAGGATTACGAACATTGAAAATAAAGAATAAATCCAATTTGGGGTGGCGAGGGCAAAAACAAAAAATGAAATCTATGAAAATTTGGGTTGAGGCATTTCTTCGTGGGTAGGAAACTTCAAACTTACAGGGCAAATCGTATGTAAAAGTTGACACGCTTTAGAAGAGTATTAGTGTCGCACTGATGCGCATATACTTTTTATCTAAGTACAGAATACATACAAAAGCATTAGTTTTAGCAGTTTATATCTTCGTGGTTACTTATCCGAGCTGAATTATAATACGATCCCGATAAAAACAATCCTATTTCAACTCAAGATCACCTTACGATCTCAGCATCTTCTTAACCATATAAAGTCAAGATATCTTATTCAATGTCGAAGCACGTCTAAACACGTAAAGTGAGCCAGTGATCATGGCCTGGATAAGCGGCTTATGGGAAAGAAACTGGCGGTTCAGACCACGAAGGGGAATCGCATTATATGGACTGACTTTAGGATATAATCCAAAGAAGATACTTCAATTTCTACGATTTACTTTTTTTCCTTTTCAAGAGTTGACCTCTGAAAGCCACGATAGCTTTGAAACTTGTCAAAAGTGAAATTTAACCATATTTGAAGTGGTGATTAATGTGCCGAAAATCTATCGCGTCACGCAACACGGAAAATGTTGTGTGAACAAGGAACGGCTAAGACTAAGGTTTTTAGGATTTCGACCCTTTGTTTCCCGTCAGGCATTGCAGGCTTATAGTGAATTTTATGCTTATTCAATCAGCTAATTAAAAACAATTGATTCACATAAGAACTGTCTCAAGAATTTGATATCATGTCACGCACGCGGAAATAACATTCAGAACTCACTCACGCAAATTGTCACGCCAGAGACAGCTGCAAGAATGTCACGTAGGAAATTTCAACAATATTAAGTCAACATCTAATGGAAAAACTGACATCCAATTTACAATTGGCACCTAATTGGGCTTCACAGGAGGTCTAAATTTTGGCATAAACCTGGTGTACTATTTTCTAGAAAGACCTAAGCTCTTACAGGAGATATTTATTTGATCAAAAATCAAGTCGAAAGACTATGAATCAAGGTCGGCAGATGACAATAGGAGAAGGCTGGTTTCATTAGGAAAACGATTACAATGGCTTTTCATAAGGGCTCGCCTCACTCATACTCTCTACAAGAAGCTGCATCATTATCATTAGAGCCTGCTCATCCAAGACCAGCTACATTCACAACAAGCGTGAAATACATGCCTCGACAACAGGAGGTTTTTCCTTCAGGTTATCAACCACCTGGCTCTAAGATCAATTCTCAATACTCACACCATTCAAGAGAAGTTACAATAGCTGTAAACACCTCATTGACTAACTACGGAGAGTTCCCCGTCTCGACTCGCTGCCCCAACTGTAAAGAAACTATTGTGACAGCCATTACTTACAGAACTGGAAGTTTCACTTGGATTCTCGCTGGATCTTTCGTATTATTTGGATGTTGCCTGCTTCCATTTTGCATCCATTCGTGCAAGGACGTCATTCATTTGTGTCCCAGATGTGAGCATATTCTCGGGGTTTATAAAAGGACCTTTAAGAGCTGACATTTACGGATTATAAAAATCTCTTACATCAATAGTTCTGTTGATTGAGTCCCGTCATTTTTTCAATTTTTCGTATTAACTGATTACAAAAACTAATCCTTCTAATCCTGGACTTTTTTAGAGAGAAAAATATTTCAATACGAAAAGCATTTACAGGAGTTTTAATAATTGATTTTTGTAAAATCTTATGGAGAGGATTTGTTTTTCTAAATTTTAAGAAGATTTATAATTTTCATCTTTTTCTATTTTGTCAAGAAAATGTCCGCAACAGTAAAACAAATGCTTTCATAAATAATAAAAAGTATATATTTTATCTGATATTTCAGTACTACTTGTTTTGTAATTTAGTTTTAAATTTAATGAGCCATAGGGGCAGAAGGAAGGAAGGGTGGTGGTGATGAGTTGAAAGCGATGAAAAAGTCAAAAAATTGTTTAATTTGTTGTCAAAATTGCTCTAAGCTGTTGGACCCGGAAATACGTCACAATTGAAGAGCTGTATTTCATTTCCGGGTTGAGCCAAAATATTTTTTTGGTGCTTTGGGTTTCCTGTGTAATTTGATGGGCTGAACACCAAAACGAGACTCAAGAAAAAAACTATTTATTCGTAGCCCTATTTTTGTTTTAAAATTATTCTATTACTTCAAAACCTCAATATTAAATGTTCGGATTAATAAATATGAGAAAAGAGTTTTTTTTCTAAACAAAAACAGGGAAAAAATATGCAAATAACGGTATTCGAGCCTGCAGTTTCATGGCACAGCGGTTAACACCCATCACATTTCAAAATATCTTCAGTTCACAAATTTTAAGCGGTTAAAAAATATATTTTTGATGGTATTTTCGAAAGTAAGATGCTAAAGATGAGAAACTATAGAGTTAGACTAGTAATATCTACGAGTTAGTCGAAAATCGGGTTTAAAAATAAGTTGTAATTTGAGGATTGTTGACGTCGCTCGGATCATAACAAGAATGGCGCTGTACGGAAATGGTAGTTTACGACCTCAACAGAATATGAATCTCTATAAAAGACGAAATCCTTCAGGAAAAAACAAGAAGAATTTTCAGAAGGAAGAAGGAATCATGGCTCAAATGATGTATTACAGTAAGTACTACGCTGTTGCTAAACTGTTTCTTTTTCTCGATGTCAAAGATCACAAATTCATTTCAATCATCACGACTCAATCATCACTATATAAGCTTAAAACATCGTTAACTTCTTTAAAAACCGTCAGCATTTAGGAAAACATGGTTTATTTATCAATTGAAAAATAATATATCGGAGAACAACACTGCTGTTGTTATATTTTCTAACAGTGTCGGAAGCAAGGCTTCGTAGTAAAATACGAAAGATCAACGAGGCGTTAGAGGAAGACCCGGTTGATGTCCAGACACTTCGAAATCTGGCCATATCTCAGGATGGACTTATTACGAACGACTTAAGAAGGCGGGTGTGGCCTAAGCTATTGAATGTAAATGTATTTGATGTATCTATTTCAACCAAAAACAAAAAAGGTATGACATTATATTGTTATCTACTGTCATTATCTACAGTATTGTTTGTAGTGGTTGATTTTGATTAGAGGACACTACTGTACATTGCTAGGAAATATGTATCTATGGCTTGCCTATAGGGGATTAATGTGCCCCAAATCCCCATGGTTGCCCTGGGGTGGCGGGTTGCTGCAATTATAACCTATTAATATTGTAATAGCACAAGAAGCCCCTACCCCCTCCTCCTCCCACAGAGCTTTCAATAATATTTGGAGTAGACGGTCAATCCAAAAAAGTAGGGGTCTGTATCCCCCAAGGGGCCATAACTTTATTTGGCAATGAATTAAATTTTTGTCAAAATTGCCGGCAGTTTAAGGTGAAGTAGCCGGAGATAAAACACCGGAAGCCGCCTTTTATTGAAAGCTCTGCTCCCACTACCACCAGTCACCATCTAAGTCCTCAAACAAACCTCTGCTCTGAAGCCCTCCCTGCTCTCCATGGACCTTCCCATCCCTTCACTTGTTCCCTAATGTTAACTAGAAAAGGTTATGATAATTATTGGAGTTCTGCATATTCATGGCTTGATTAATTGATAATATGGTAATTGTTTCAGATACTAAAGAAATAAATCAATTCAAAGGAAACAAGTACTGGAACCAAGTTAATCTTGATGTTGATAGATCACATCGCCGATTCCCACATGGTAAGGTCATATCCCCTACAGCTCTTCGACTTTCACTATACTTAATGAAACTGATCAACTCAATGAAACTGAAAATGACTATCAGTTACTAGTTGAGACTTCATTGCTGTTTAATTGTTTACGACAAGTGAATAAGAAGGAAACTTACAGCTAATTTACATCACATGTGACCAGTAAACTTGGGAATTCAAATGTAGTTTTCAAGAACTCCTATATTCCAAAAAAAATTAACTTGCCAGAGTTTTGATTGTGGTTGGCACCTACATGTAGAGTTCGAATTTCAAACAAAGCAGTCGTACATTTAAAACACAAGTTTTACTTTTTTATGGCAGCTTCAATGTGATCTGAAATGTTGTCTGTAATCTTCATACCCACAACACAAGGGAAGCAACAGCCATAAGGCCACTGCTATTCAGAACGAATTTATTGGGGGCAAGACAAATCTGACTTTCTTTTCATAAATGACTGGAACGTTTTACCTTCAAGTGTTAATTTTAAGTTATGGTTAAAAAAATTTTTTGTCTACTTTAAAATTGTTTCTTTATAACTAAATAGGTTATATATTGCTTGAATTATGCATATAATATGTGTAATGTCTATATCTCATTATATCATTCATGTTCATTTTAGAGGACCCTCCTGAAAATCATCACCGATGAGTGTGGCTTCCTCATTAAATATAATGATAATAATAATAATAAAAATAATAATAATCTATGTAAACTACAAAAAATCTCAAGCCTATTTGCTTGTGTTTCAGAAATGCGAGCATCACGACGTAAAGTTCTACAAGCACAACTTACAAATATTATAATGAGAGTCTTATGTAAACATACTAATTTACACTATTATCAGGTATGTTGTTACAAAATATTTAAGATGCCACAGTACATTCACTTGATAATAAGTATTTCATTAATATCATGTAAAAACACATTTTTCTGCTTAAATGTGCCATGAAATGTATACTGTATGTTTGCAGGGTTATCATGACATTGCTGTCACATTATTACTAGTGGTTGGTGAAGATTTAGCTACTGCATTGTTAGAAAAAATATCACTACATCATCTTAGGTGAGGAAATATAATTTGCTCTCAATCACCACAGTTGAATGAATCCCCTTATGTAGGTTACAATGACAGGCAGACAATTTAAAACTTTAAAATTTTATAGAACACTGAAACAACCTCTGGGCTGATTTAAGTCAGGGCATGACTAACTCACAGATTGAACCCTGAAACAACCTCTGGGTTGATGTAAGTCAGGGCATGGCTAACTCACAGATTGAACCCTGAAACAACCTCTGGGCTGATCTAAGTCAGGGCACGGCTAACTCACTGATTGAACCCTGAAACAACCTCTGGGCTGATCTAAGTCAAGGCATGGCTAACTCACTGATTGAACCCTGAAACAAACTCTGGGCTGATCTAAGTCAGGGCATGGCTAACTCACAGATAGAACCCTGAAACAACCTCTGGACTGATCTAAGTCAGGGCATGGCTAACTCACAGATCAAACCCTGAAACAACCTCTGGGCTGATCTAAGTCAGGGCAGTCTATTATTCTAATGTATGTTCTCCACCATTACCATTAAACAAAGAAATAATAATCAAGGGAATATGTGACACCTGGTCTGAAATGGGAAAACATTACACAGGCCAAAAATATAATTCCATTCTTTGATATTAAGAATACTTTATGTGTGTACTTCATTGCAGAGATTTCATGGCCGTTACCATGGAGAACACTACTAAAATGTTATCATTCATGCACCCTATTATTAACGAAGCCGACCCTGAACTTGAGGAGTTCCTAATAAGGTCAGACTAACTTAATAATAATAATAATAATAAATTTTATTTATAAAGCGCTCTTTCCTAAAAATTTCCAAAAGCTCTTTACAAACAAATAATAATAGCTAATGATTAATAATAACAATATCTATAATATCTAAAAACGAAAAAGTAAAAAAAAATTATATCAAACTTTCATCTCAATAACATTGTTGTTCGCACACTTAACAAATCTTTATCCATATTTGGGAAGATTACCTTCATTGGAAGTGAATGTAGATTCTTTTGGTGAAATTCCTGCTAAATTTCTCTGTAAATTCTCTAAAATTTGAATGAAATCTACAATCTACTTGTGTTTTTTTTAAATTATTATTATTTTTTTAATTAAACAATCTACTTGTGATTGTACAGTACATATGCTTATACAGGTCAATCTAATATCATCACTTATGTTTCGCAGATCAGACGTTGGGCAGATGTTTGCTCTTAGCTGGTTAATCACATGGTTTGGTCATGTGTTAAAAGACTTCGACACAATAGTTAGATTATATGATTTCTTCTTAGCGACTCACCCACTCATGCCAGTCTACTTTGCCGCAGCTGTAAGTATGCATTAATAATTAACAGGCATTCATGGAAGGCTTAGTGGATATTGGTGAATATTTACTGAGACAAAGCCGAGGTAAATATTCACCATATTCACTGAGCTTGAGGTGAATATTGTTTTAGTATGATCTTCGACTTGAATATCATAGAAAAGACAGAATTCAGAATTTAAAAAATTTGGTAAAAAGTTTTGTTCACATTCAAACCCTCCTCTCCCCCCCCCCCCCCCCCTTACACACACACCCCCTTCAGAATGGCGAATTTGGTGCATTGAATATGTAAGATGAAGGTACAAAATAGTAAAACAATTTTTTTCTTTTTTAGCTCGTTATTGACCGACGTGAGGAGGTATTACTAGGAGAATGTGATATGTGCTTTATCCACCACATGTTATCCAAGATCCCTGAGAACTTTCCCTATCGCGTAGAAGAACTTGTAGTTTCAGCAAAATTTCTATTTGATAAATATTCACCTGAAAAATTAGCTGGCGCTGCAGAAAAATACCTTAGAGAAAGGTGAGTAATGTTATACAGAAACAATAAGTAATATGATAATACCGCTATTTCAAAATAACGTTGAATACTGAATATTGCATCTCAAGACCAAAGGGTATTGTGGGTCTCCTTAATTTGAAATAAAAAGTAAATTCACAAACAATGTGATATTCGTCAGTCATGGCCAAAAGTCTGTCTATCAGCATACATATACATTCTATTTCTTATTTCATTTTCTCCCACCCAGTTACACACCTACAAAACTGATTACTGATTTCATTTTTAAAAACCGAAGTTAAATAAATAAATAAATTCAATACAAGAAATTGACACTATCATTATTTTGCAATATTAATCACAGAGTATAACTATCATTTTTTTTCTATTTTCTAGCACTGCTATAGCCAAACACACCCAATTCATCAGCGACCTTGGAGACCAAAGACCTGACTCTGTTCTACGTGAGCGACGTATCAAAAGATCAAAGCAGTTACAACTTTACCAAAACCCTGCCGCAGGCAATACAGAATCAACAAATCCTTACGTCAAGCTTGCGGTATGGACATTAACGGCTTCATTAGGGACTGTTGCACTCTATGTTTTAAGTTCGGCAAAGAGATGGATTTGATGGATGTGAAATAGAGTGCTGTAATGATGCAACTGCAATACAGTACATTTACCCTCAATATGTCATCCTGCAAAGTGCTGTTCAACTGATTGTTATATTATTTAACGTTAACATTGACATTTGAAAAAAAGAAATTTTACAACAAAGATTGTCTCAATACAGAGAATGAAATCTGAGTCTGTTATTAAAAATTGTATCCCTGTTTACAAGTTTGAGATTTCATGCAGTTGTAAATGGATTCTGAACAAAGGGGATTACAGTATGTTGTGAATGTAAAGAAGAAAGGCTAGAATATTTGGAATTGCAAAATAATACTTTGAACCAAAGAATGCAAGCTGTTGTATGAAGCAGTTCAAGAAGGTAGTGTTTGTACTCAAACTTAATTGTTATAGGAATATACAGCATGTACCTTGGAATGTGAAGTTTGAATGTGGACGAAGCAAAATATTGGTGACATGGATTTGAGAACTAGAATAATTACTGGAACATGTGCAGCATACACTCATACAACCCAACAACATGCGAACAGCTGGACCTCAAAATATGACATGTTGCTATGGCAAAAGATAAAACCTCATTTCATGAAAAGAAAGTCTTACAAGACTTGTGTTTGCACATATTGAAAGTTTATTATACAGAACAGAGTAAAAATATATAATTGTCTTAATGCCTTGGCAGATTGCTCAAAATAAAGTCAAATAAACGACACTGATTTGCATAATTATGTAGTTAAATCTGATCAGAATATTTATATTTTTTCTCATGCGAGCATCACCTATGGAACATCTGCAATTGGAGAACAGAAATATATTTTTCTGAAAGAGCTTTGAAGCACTGTGTCCCATTTTTAGTGTTTTAAATGTAAGATTAAATTATGGGCTCACTTTATGATTATAATAAAGTCATTTTTGGTTATTAACAATAATAAGTTATGATTTTAATGTTTTTAGCAATGATACAAGTCATTTTTGTTTAGGATGGAATGTCATTTATTTTAGATGCTGTATGTCTTTTTGCCATTATAACAGTTATAACATGATTTTTGGTTTAGTTATGATTTCACCTTTCATTTCAGGGCACGAAATTAACTTTTTAACCCACTAGCAAAACCTTAACCTTTCAGTCCTTCGATTTCTAGACGATGGTCATAGCCACAAAACTTAGCTAATTTTTAGCTAAATTTTTTCTTACATGCTCAACACAAAATTTCACTCGCATTTTACGAGTTTGCGAGCATTAAATTTGTGCCTGGCATTTAGCTGTATGACATCACATGAAAACATCGCTTGCACAAAAACAAAAACCATATGAAATGTTTCCAAACCCTTAACACTTCATCCCATAGATATAATAATTATTTAGCACCAGTAATATAAATTGTTATTCTATGATCACCTTTATTATTTGTGCTTCCATAAATCATCCTGCGCAGTGTCTTGGCTTTGCCTCAACTCACTCAGTGCCCATTTCTTGTTGTCAATTTCATGTAAAAGAAGAGTGTATTCCTGGACGAGACTGTCAAATCCCATGCCAACTGACTCGTAAGCTTGTAGGGCATGGGTAGCTCGTTGTAACTCCTTTGACTCTTCTTGTTCTGCTTGTATCAAGTGTTCCCTATGGTGTACAGTATTTAGAACAATATTATGCACCTTTCCATAGTCTTCCCACAATCCCTTATGATCCGAGCATGAGGTTGAGGTCAGGGTAAAACTTGCATAAAAATGTATTAAAAATATGCAAATTTTACCCTGACCTCGAGCTCGCACTGGGATCATAAGAGTGGCATACAGTACTGTAGATGGTATTTTGCCCATGTTTTACCTTATCTTTTTAAGGGCTGCTGTAGTTTCTGGTGTGTAAGTATCCCTAGTTAGCTGATTCTGCAACACCCTGTTACACATGGAATACAATGAGTAAACAACCTTTATTCACCTTTTTGCCTTGGGTGTAATGTTATCCCATTTCACTCTGACCATGTGTCATTCTCTTGAGAATAAGATTCTTTGTTTGAGTTGTATCCATATTCATGTGTCTTTTCATGTGCAACCATTAAACAAAGAAATGATACTCTAGGGAATGACATGTGGTCTTGAGAATAAGATTCTTTGTTTGAGTTGTATCCATATTCATGTGTCTTCTCAAGTGCAACCGTTAAACAGAGAAATGATACTCAAGGGAATGACACATGGTCTGAAATGGGAAAACATTACGCCCAAGGTAAAGAGATTTATTAAATAAATATCCAACTACTTACCATGCTTATCACTTGAGTGAGAAAGGAGAGAATTTAGAGACATACATTTTACCGTCAAAAGTGCAATGTTGTTAGGGGCAACGGCACAAGGTGATCGGAAAGGCACGTGGGCATTCCCTTTATGAGTGTAGAAACCGAAGATTCTAATTGGTTGAGGCATGTTTCACTTGCCACTCTTTGATTCTTACCTTATGTCATTGCCCCTTACAACATTGTAGTTGTCACAACAAAACTTACATGTTTGTCTCTAAACTTTCCTGTTTCTCACTAAAGTGATAAGCATAGAAGCTAGTAATACCAAGCTTGCAACTAAATTACTTCTCTTACTTGATTTTAAGGCACATTGCATCACATTTTGCTGCCAACCAGTTTGTAGTTATCTTATCATATTCAAGTTGAGACTGTAGTCTATGTTTGCTTATCAGCTGTTCCAGTATTGTCAGAGACTGAAGAAGAGCCTTTGAAAATAATATAGATTGATCTGTGTCAATGGTAAGGAAAGAGGACAAAGAGAGAGTAGAGAAAGAAAGAAAGAGGGAAGGAAGGAAGGAAAGAAAGAAAGGAAGGAAAGAAACTAGGAAAGAAGGAAAGAATGAAGGAAGAAAAGAATGAAGGGAAGAAAAGAATGAAGGGAAGAAAGAAAGAAAGAAAGAAAGAAAGAAAGAAAGAAAGAAAGAAAGAAAGAAAGAAAGAAAGAAAGAAAGAAAGAGAGAGAGAGAGAGAGAGAGAGGAAGGAAGGAAGGAAGGAAGGAAGGAAGGAAGGAAGGAAGGAAGGAAAGAAAGAGGTTGAGCATCATTACCTGGTAATATTGTCTGAACTGCTTGTCTCTCTTGTTGCCATCAAAAGACAGTTTCCTCTTCTCATCTTCAAGACTTTGTTTCTCTTTTGCCAGCAGTGCAGGCAGTTGTCCTGCCCTGGCTAATGCTAATCCTCCACTCTCTGATTGTAAAAACAATATAAAGTATACTCAAGTCAACAATTGGCCACACAGACTAGTGGCCAGTTAGTTCTCAGGAGAAGATCTAGGGGGAGTTCAGGGGAGATCATTCTGTGCATTACATGTACTGTACATACCAGGTAGCCAGATTTCTGGCTACCGCTGGCTAGATCTAGAGTTTCCCAGAGTCTCCCAGATTGGTTCAGAGAATGTCTTACGACTGCAGCCAATCAGATCTTAAGGAAACCATTTCAAAGCTCGCTGCACTCAAAATTGATGCTACTTGGGCCACAAATAAACAATATGCCCTCCAAAAGTCATGTTATAGTCCTACTAGTGATATTACCATCACTTACCATTACTTGTGCTTGGATCATGAATGTTGACAATCAATTCACATTTGGACTTCATTCTTGACTCCAGTTCAGGGATAATATACTGCTGAAATGACTAAACACGCGCACAAGAGAAATCTTTCATTAATTATTTTAAAAATATCTGCAAATGGTTAGACCCTAACTGTGGCTTAGATGACCACATAATATGGAGGTTCCGTCTCACTTAGAAATGTTAAACAAAAGAAGGCCATAAGTTTATCATGCTAAATTGACAAATGTTACAAGTCACCCTCTATAAATAAACTTTATTATTATTATTATTATTATTATTATTATTATTATTATTATTATTATTATTATTATTATTATTATTAAACACACACCTGTTGTTGATTTCTTAAATGTGCGCTGTTTGGTAGTAGAGCATCAGGTTTTAAACCTAGTAAAGTGACGTCGCTATCTCCCTCTGGAGTGAAATCTAAATAATCTATTGCCTCCGCACTTGAAAGAGTTGTTTGTAGGACGCTGTAGACCTTGGAATAAAATAGAAACAAAGGATTTGAAGATAAAGTACATTTTTACACTAAATATCATCTGCTTTCATAATAGAGTGATTTACTGTAGCATCAGGACACAAACATCAAAGATGATGGTGAGAGCACATCACTTTCATGCATGCAGCCTCAAAAAACTTTCATCCTTGCAGAGAGTAAAAAAGAGCTTCTACTTCTGCAGCAAAGGAGAAGCAGGCGTAACTCAGTTGGTTAGTGCGCGGCCTTCAAAACTAGAGGTCCATGGTTCAATCCTCAGGATCTCCATGTCTGTTTCAATTCTCTCTAATCTGTGTAGCTTAATTCAGCTTTGAATAATCTTAAAACAGTGCACTGATGGAGAGAGGGGGTAAAAGTGCACACTATTACCTCCCTGGACGACCAACTACTAGCTGAAGGAGCACTGACGTTAAATAAGGCATTTATCTTAAAGTCGTGCAAAACATTTTTGCTGTTACACAGGGTAATAATAATATTCCATAAATATACAGCTATTTCAAGAAAGGCTACTGAAAGTTTGGTTGTATGTTGCATATCGCAGGAATGTGAGCAGGACAATTGTGTAACTTGTTGTGCAACATTGTTGCTTGGAGTATTATTTCTTTGTTTACTGGTAATGGTGGAGAACAAAGATTAGAACAATAAGCATATACATAACTGTCCTAAGGGCAACCTACTTGGTTCTCAGTGCTGGAGTTCCTGCTATCATGCTTGGTCATTGTATAATCCATCAGAATGTCTTTTATTTCAGTGTATAAAGCATTCACTTGCAAGTATTTCCTTTTCTTTTCTTCTAAATTTTCCTTAACCTGGATACAGATATCACAAAGAATACCAAAATCTAAATATAGGATTTCCCCTTCCCAGTTCCCTGAGCCATCTTGAAAGGTACCTGCCTTTGCATTGAAGCGAGACATTAGGTGGCCTTGCAATGATAGAGGGCTTCTTTTAACACCCTGGATAATTATTCACATGTCTCTATCACTGCAACTGCACCTCATGTTTTGCATCAATGCAAAGGCACGACTACCTTTCAAGATGGCAAAGGGAACTGAAAAGGGGATGGTTTCCATGTATTTCTCTATTTGAATTTTTAATGTTTTTTTTCTTTTCCTGTGACCCAATTTAGTTTTATCCATCAACTAAGTTTCAACTAAGCAGCCATTCTCTGTTACTCAATTATCATCTACCCCCCCCTACACACACACACACACCATCTACCATCCCCTCCCCTCCCCTAGTGGTTTTATACATACTTACTTTGCCATACTCTTTCATAGTTCTTGTACTCGTTCCTTTCTCATCAACGTGCCTACATAAAGCTACCAAGAGCTTCACAAACTCAGGGTTGTGTTCTATGTCCCCAGCAGAAAGTCGTACAGGCAAACCTTGGTTTACTGAAAAATCGCAACAAATTTCCCCCCGTCAGTCACAGACAAAACTGCTTCAAAAATACCATAAAACGGCTCAAAATAGCCCAAAATACTTACACTTGTCCAGAGTCTCTTGTAAAGATACCTGGGACGCCATTTCGAATACTTTTTAAGGGCTTTTTCATTCACTTTTAGTCGAATTTTTGAGGAGTTCCGACAAAAACTTTGACAGCAAATTCTACCGCCATTTTTTTGTAAAACAAAACCCAAAACGAGGTTCTTTACCAAAATAGAACAGCAATTCTGATTGGTCTGATCATCCATCGGATCATCCGATATTTTTAGACATAAAAGAATGATTTTGATTGGTTTATGGTGACAGATTGACCAATCAGAAGGCTTTGTTTTTCTTATAAGCGGCAAAAGTAATTTGCATTTGAAATCATATTTAGAGGGTCATTGACTGATTATTTGTTGAGGAAGCGGGTTTTTTCCAAGCAAAAAAATCCTTTTTCTTGCTAATATTTGGAAAGCAAAAGGTGCGTATCCATAGTTGAATGTCTAGACTTAATCCTTATGAAATCTTAGTTATTTTCTGGTGTGTTTTCTATGTTTTCTGGACAAAAATTGAGCGTAATCTTCAACAAAAACAGCTGCACTATAAAGCAAAGGAAACGTAGTGAACTTCACCAAACCCTCTACAAAATGAGCTCCTTTTTAGCTGCATTTGATGAATCCTGCCTTGCTTTTAGTCCAATTTGTTAATAACCTTTCTATACTTCAATTCTGATCTGCATTTACAGCACTAATAGTCTTACTTGTAAAATCTTTGTAGGCTAAAAAGTTACATAAAATACACAAAAGCTGTACAAAAAATACGTAAGCTTAATTTTTAACATCTTTTCTTCGGAATTTTTCTTTTTAATTCCCTATTCGATCGTGAAATCTTTTGATTAATTATCATTCTTAGTTACTGACCTATAATTTGACCTAATTTTCGATATCTCCTTGAAAGAGAAGGACAAATTTCACCTACTTATTTCCAATATTACTACTTTACCAACAAGTAACGCTTCCAGTATTTTATTGTTATTATAATTTCTAATTTGAAAAAATACTATTTCTATTCCATAATTCCCCTATTCCATCCTACAGCTATATTTAGGAAAACACCATTTTATATACACAGTTAATAATTTTATATATAAATTTTTTTGAAAATAATTATTGCAGCATAACAAATGGCTGCTGACATTTAATAAGGTTGTGGTCTAGAGAAAATATATATTAAGACTCATTATATTTTCGATCTATATTCTTTTTGATGTGAATCCTATCTTTCATAGTATTATTTTCAATTCATTAGAAATAATTTATTTTAGAAGTCTAAAATTAGGGATGAGAACATTTTGATATTGCCTTCATGAGACATAAACAATGATGTAATGCAAGACAGTTGAAGATATGGTCTATGATTCGTTACTGATCTATGTACTTTGTACTGTTCATTTGTTTATATGATTGTCATACAGAAATAAGTAGTTTTGAAAAACCAGTGTCAGTAATAATATTGTATTATTGTAGATGTGATCCTTCAAGATGTTATTTTTAGAGGAACTATGAAATTAGAGATTCTATTTTGTTTTAGCCTTTCCTGAGATGTTCTTTTAGTTTTCAAGTGATGAATCCTATAACTTTGTAAGTGTACGTGTTTAGCTTCATCATCAAACCTTTCTTGACTCAATCAATATACATTCAGAGTATGTAATCTACATATAAGGAATTTGCTTCTAAGTTTACACGTAAACAGGAAATAAGACAATTAACTACTCTAGCTCTACCTTGTATTGTTTTATTGCATTCATTCTGTTATATGAGAACATTTCCTATTCTTTATAAAATCCTTTATACTATCAATGAAATTGTTTACGAAATGTTATCGAATAAATAGAAACTAAGATAGTTGATTGACTCATATATGCGTTAAAGCTCTTTTTATTAACTTCTGTGACTCAGAGAACTCCAGACGTGGCATCTTTCTTTATTGATTGGGCTTCCGTACATCAAACAGTCTGTAGTTTGTAAGAAAAAATTACTTTAAAGAATACTTCAAATTTTACCAAATGAATACTCTAAAACAACATATGGGTTGATCTAAGTCAGGGCAATTAGCTAACTCACAGATCGAACCCTGAAAAAGCCTTTGGGCTGATCTAAGTCAGGGTATGGCTAACTCATAGATCAAACCCTGAAACAACCTCTGGGCTGATCTTAGTAAGGGCAATTAGCTAACTCACAGATCGAACACTGAAAAAGCCTTTGGGCTGATCTAAGTCAAGGCATGGCTAACTCACAGCTCGAACCCTGAAACTGCCTCTGGGCTGGTTTAATTCAGTTACATTCAAAAAGGAAGAGAAACGCTAGAGTAAATTGGCTGATGCTTCATATTTTTGTGAGCTTGCTGGCTACAGCTCTCAAAACAAGTTATATTCAAAGTTAAGAGCTTCAGAGTAGATTTTCAGTTTCACAAGTCTGAAACTCTGACATTTTAGTAAGAAATTGTCATGATCTAAGCTAATAAGCTACCTATTTGGTGGCTTTCTTTATTAAATTAAAATTAAATAACTAATCACAGACCCCTTGCACATGACGTCAAAGCAGCTCAATTTGGAGGACAAAACAAAAGAATTTCAATCTCCTGAGAATTGGAAACCTATTTTTTCACCTCCAAATTGAGCTGCATTCCGAGGTGCAATAATAACTAGGTTTTAATGCCCCTCTGATTGGTCAAAATGCTATTCAAAATAAGAGTTATCTAATTGGCCAGCTGCGTGGCTATTCTAAAAATAGCCCACTTAATCAATGCTTGACTCAGACAAGTGTAATACTGAAAAGAAAACTGAGAACCACATTTTATTTATATTGTTTACGTTTGTTTCTTCCACTATTTTTTAATATTATACTGAGCTTTCGCACTACTACTACATCATCAGGGCGAAAAGTAGGTCTTACAACAATTCAAATTATTTTATTCATTTTTATAAAATAACTTTGATATTACGCGTGCTCTGATTGGTCAAAAAGCCATGTTTTATGAGAGTATAATACATGCTCGTGCAATTTTTTTTCTCTCTCTGCTTCTTAAAAGCATTTGAGCGCTAGTTATTTTATAATAACTACGCGTCGTGGTTTCCTACGCTTCTCTTGTGTTCTCTCCACATCCCGCGTGCCTTTATCAGAGTATAATACCCGGAAAACTGTTTTTTATTCCTTAAATATTTTATTACCATCTTGATCACTCACATGCAACACCGAGTTTGCCAGGACTCGAACTCTGGTCACCTTGGTGAGAGGCGAGTGCTCTCACTGCGACGCCACCTTCCCTTTTTATATTTCTTCATTTCGTTATGTATTGTTTAAATAGGTGTGGTTCATTTCTATCACAGTTATGGATGGCAACAACCAACAACAACCTGGTGCATTACCTGTCGATGAACCAAGTATGAACACATCATATATAAAGAGCATTCCTGGGATGTTGAAAATAGCAGAATTTGTAAGTCTTGAATCATTTTTATTTTAGTTCTTTTATTTAAATTCTTCACTCGGATTGGGTTTTTCCTAGCCGTCAATCATTATGCAAATTAGAGGTTGAACAAACTTGCTCGATTGCTTGCACAGATTCTGCCATTACAAAGTGCTTCAAATTCAAACTTCTTCTTCTTACGAAGATATTTTTTCGTCAATTCGTCTTAGATTATCTAGAAAAGTTTGAATTTGAAACACTCTTTAATGGCGGAATCTGTGCAAGCAATCAAGCAAGCTTGTTCAACCTCTAATTTGCATAATGATTGATGGCTAGGAAAAACCCAATCTGAGTGAAGAATTTGAAATCAGTCCATGCGATACAACGGTTTTGGCTGTAAACGCCCTCATTTTCGAAAGTCCAAATAATTCAAATATTTGAGGATGATATTACTCAATTATGATCAGGAAAACCAGATTTGCGAAAATCTTAGCCTGTGAGCCACTTGCAGTTGAGAAATGTTGGTTCAAAAGGTAAAAGAACAATAGGGTTGAGTATATGACGTCAATTACTCACAATTTAGATGCTGAAAAAAATGAACAATTTTTACCCACTACTTTTAACTGTGAAGAAAATATATTGCTTGGATACTATTAGAGCCATATAGATAGGTTTAACCAAGTTTCAAGTCATTTCCAATTTTCATTGATTTTCGTCCAAGTGCCCCTTTATTTTTCTTTGGAATAACAGCCTAAAATGAATAAATGATATTTTCTAGAAGCACACAATATGTTCCTCTTGGACTTTCCCTACCCCTTGAAAATTCAAATCATCCTTGAAGGGAAGGTTTGGACATTTTCTGGAACTACACAATATACCCTCAGACCCTCCCTACCCCTTGGAAATTCCAATCCCCCTCCATGGGGGAGGTATGGATATTTTCTGGTACTACACAATATACCCTCCTCAGACCCTCCCCACCCCTTGGGAATTCCAATCCCCCTCCATGGGGGAGGTATGGATATTTTCTGGTACTACACAATATACCCTCCTCACACCCTCCCCACCCCTTGGGAATTCCAATCCCACTCCACAGGGGAGGTATGGATATTTTATGGAACTACACAATATACCCTCCTCACACCCTCCCTACCCCTTGGGAATTCCAATCCCCCTCCATGGGGGGAGTATGGATATTTTATGGAACTACACAATATAACCTCCTCACACCCTCCCCACCCCTTGGGAATTCCAATCCCCCTCCATGGTGGAAGTATGGATATTTTATGGAACTACACAATATACCCTTCTCAGACCCTCCCAACCCCTTGGAAATTCTAATCCCCCTCCATGGGGGAAGTATGGATATTTTCTGGAACTACACAATATACCCTCCTCACACCCTCCCCACCCCTTGGGAATTCCAATCCCCCTCCATGGGGAGGTATGGATATTTTCTGGTACTACACAATATACCCTCCTCAGACCCTCCCCACCCCTTGGATATTCCAATCCCCCTCCATGGGGGAGGTATGGATATTTTCTGGCACTTCACAATATACCCTCCTCACACCCTCCCCACCCCTTGGGAATTCCAATCCCACTCCATGGGGGAGGTATGGATATTTTCTGGTACTTCACAATATACCCTCCTCACACCCTCCCCACCCCTTGGAAATTCCAATCCCACTCCATGGGGGAGGTATGGATATTTTATGGAACTACTTTTATCATAGAAACTTCTTTGTAACTAAATTTTGTCTTTTCTCTCCTCATAGATTTTACTGCTGATTGCCTTCGCATCACTCACAGGATTCACATCTTCGCATAACGACCAATCCTATGGGGGAAGATACGATTTTTTCTACTTCGCAACTATTACATCATGGCTTATTGTCCTTATCATTTTTCTAATCTTTGCCGCAAACTTAAACCACAGATTGAATTTTAACTGGAACTTAGTGGTATGTACGCCATCAGAGCACATCTATATATGGGTTTAAAACTTTTGTAAAGAAATACTAACAACCATATTGTGCAGAGTGAATGTGGCTCGTATTACCACCCTATGCAAGTGCTTTCTACTGTCTGCGACAATGATAATTTGTTGGGCACAGGGTGGTAAAAGGAGCAGTATTCACTCTGCAACTTGCAACGCAACAATGTTGTGCAACCAGTTGCATGATTTTGTTGTTCATTTTTCTGTGCTCAAATTCATTTGAGTGTTTCAAGTTGCAAGGAACAACAAACATACGTATGACTTCCCTGACGTCACAGTCATTAGCATACAACAAGAAAAAAACCTTTATAACTTCAAGACGCATCACTCAAACTATAATTTTTTTGATCACTGCAAACAGCTCACCTCGTAGAATCTAACTGAGAATATTGTCAGATGTGCAATAGGTAATTTAATGTTATTCTCAGTTTTACTAGTGATGCATAAGCATATCAACATATACTATTTAGATAGTTACTAAGACAGAACTATGAGTCATGTTTTGTTCTACCCAAATATTACCACTGATTTCTTTGCTACACGCTGATCAAAATCGAAATAGCCTGCCGTCAATCAATTAAATTGTTAGACTAGTTCCCCCAGACACGGATCTCAGCCCAAAACTAAAAGAATGACTGTTTTCTAGGGTTGTATCGAAGCCCATAACTGCCAAACCCCCTGAAAAACGACACCAAGCAACCGAACCAAAAACCTTTTTCTTAGCTTGTTATGTTGCCAAAGGAAAGTCGGGGAGTAAACTCAGTGTTATACACTGTAGCTATGTTCCTTGGGATACTAGCTACAGTTCTTTTCAATTTCTTCTTAAACCTTTTTTGTTTTTGTTTTCCTAGCTGATGGTGTACTCAGTCGTTACTGCAGTTTTGCTCCTACTGGCATCAGCACTTGTCCTGGCTGCCGTCACATACTATAGATCACACGAGGAACACCTAAAACCAGCCAGTGGCTATGTTCGGTTCTGCACCGTGGAAAAATGTGGAAACATAGAAGCCGCAGGGGTAGGTATTATGACAATATAGGCTGTCACCTACAGCCTACTGCGTAACTATTGCATTCATTATAACATTCAAGTTATTTATCACATGTGATGTAAATTTGCTGTAAAATTTAGTGCAGTCTTGGCAGGGGCCCTAGGATCTCTCCCTTATTTAAAGGTTTTCCCCTACTGAGTCCTAGGTTTTCCCAACAACACCAAACTCTGTCAGCACCTGATCAACAGATCTAGTATATGCCTGTGCATCTCTGCCTAGGAACTAATCTATCAATTTGATACAACTAGTCCATGCACAGGCCTAACTTTTCATTAATAATATTGATATCTAATAATCTCTTTCACAGGCCTTTGGGATTCTGGCCACTGTTCTGTTTATTATCGACACCGTCTTCTTCTTCATTAAAAACCGTTCAAGTAGAGCAGAGCCTCCCCCTGGTGCCCAGCAATTTTAGTGTGTGAGCTGATTAATTGATCTAAATATTTCCATTGTATGTAAAAAAGGACAAAAGCAAAGAAATGGGTAAAGTATTTGTCAAACGTGGTGGAAAAATCCAAACAACATGGCTTACAGGGTGACGCGCCTTACCATAGCCACCCAACAAAGTTTTTTACAAGTTAGCCAATCAGAAAGCGAGAATCTGTAAATTTGCATGTGAACTTGCTTTGTTGTTACCACAAAGATTTGAACTTCGGGGCAAGAACTTGAAGAAAATGCTTAAAAATCTCTATCTCTAAAACCAGTTTTGCTCTTTTGACTTGCTAACACTTAATACTTTCATAGGCAGTTTTTTTCATGTGGAAATTCTTTGCAAGAAGTGATTTATTGTACTTGTATGAAACTTTGGCAGGGTGGCTATGGTAAGGCTCGTCGCGCTGTAAGTATATGTAAAGGGCTTGTGTTACTGAAACTTACATCTGAGCACCATGATTTTTGGTCCTGGACTTTGGTATGCTGCTTGTTGTTTTGGGACTAAAGCCTATCTTGGACATTATCATTAGATGGATGTGTAAAATTATGAACATTGCCTTGTTAAGAGAGAAAACCTTTTTTTAGTTTGTGCGTGTCCAGGTGATTTGGAATCTATTTCTCACAGCGAAAATTTCCAAGTGTTTTCTATTATCTCTTGTCAAAATGAAATATTTTCCACCAACAACAACGAAATATGCTTTTTCTGAAAGGTATCTGGCGAATCTTTGCACGGATGAGTTTTATTTTCTTTATTTTCGAGTAAAAGCTGTTGTAAATCGAGCCGAAAACCTGGAACTAGGAAACATTGAGCTATGAACAAAATGTCCGCTGATTGGCTAATTCGTTCAGCCTGAGAGAAGCGAGATCACCTGGGTGTGTGTGTGTTTAAGTTATCTGCCGTATGTGTTTTATAGGTCATTGATTACTGTAATCCATTCTATTGGATAATACACTGTATAAAGTAAAAATGCACTTGTAGCTTATTTTATTATATTAATACTACTATAGCCATATCCCTATGCACACTCTAATTGGTTGATGACTGTGCTGTATCAGTGATCAGAGCATGGTGCTGATGTCATCTTTGCATGCACAGCCAGCTTTGTCACTTTGCTACATGTGCACACTCTGATTGGTCAAGAACTGTGCTGTTTTAGTGAACAGAGCACAGTGCTGATGTCATCTTTGCATGCACAGCCAACTTCGCACTTTGCTATGCACATTCTGATTGGTTGATGACTGTGCTGTATTATTGAGCAGGGCATGGTGATGTCATCTTTGCATGCACAGCCAACTTCGCACTTTGCTATGCACACTGATTGGTTGAGAACTGTGCTGTATTAGTGCACAGAGCACAGTGATGATGGCATCTTTGCATGCACAGCCAGCTTTGTTACCTTGCTACATGTATATATGCACACTCAGATTGGTCAAGGACCGATATTTCATTGATAACAATCCTTTTGGTAATGATATACCCTACAAAAATCCAATTTAAAGTAGAACTACTAAATATAAAATCGTATACATAGTTTCCCTCTCCCTCCACCCCTGGGGAGAAAATGTAAAAATATTTTCTAGTCAAGAAGGGGGGGAGGGGAAGGGAACATCTCCATACTGGCTATAAAACATACGATTTTAGCATCCATTGCACTCTTGAATCCTCTACATATATAATGTCTTAAGGATGCTTGTAACATTTATATTATCCTTACTGGAGTTGTAGAAATGTGTTGCATCGTGGAGCTGTTTTGAGGGACGCATCATTGGCCAGTTGACATTTTATGCTTCAAGCCAAGAAAACACCATGAAATTGTAAAATGTACCCTAAAACAGCCCCATGATGCAATACAATGAGGAACTCCAAAAAACGCTAAATTGTATCTTATTATACTAGTGAAATGAAATATCTTATTATACTCCTCTCCATTCATTGTGGAGTTTTTTTTAAGGCTAAATATGTTGATCTAAGCTACAGCTAACTTATGTTAAGTTTAAACATGTTTAGATATTAATGTTGCATTAGAACTAGGAATACAGTGAATCACCATAAAAACTAACTGTGAATTTTAAGGGTTTTTTTTTTGTGTTTTTTTAAGAATCTATGGTCAGTCTTACCTCAACTGTCTGTCTGTCTGTCCATATCTACTTCTATAGTAACCCTCTGTGAGCTAACTTGAAAACTGAATGAAACACTTTCCTCTTGCCTCTATTGGCCTTGCTGAGCTCCTACCTATAACAGGAGTTAGCCTCGTTAAACAAGGGAGGGAGGAAAGAAGTTGAAAAAGAGAAGCCAAAACTAGCAATTCTAGAAGGGAGAGGCCAGGGGCAGATCCAGAAATTTGCAACGGGGGGAGGGGGGCTAGTTTCTGGGAAGATTGTATCAATTATCCAGATCTGACTTACCGGTACCTAATTCAAATTTAGATTTATTCTGGGGTTGTCCCATGAACCAATGGACACTCCCGGAGGCAAACAAACCCGGACAGCTATACACAGCTTCTTTGTAATACCCTTACACTGTTGAACCGACAAAATTTAGAGGCTTCTGGTATTCCTAGTGGCTTCTCGTATGTTTACTAGTGAAGCCAATGAATACAGCTACATCTACCTACCTTAAATGATGACCTCATACCGGGGCGGATCCAGGATTTTTAAAAGTGGGTAGAAAGAAAATGTTGAAAAAATTGTGGTATGTCTCAAATTACAGAAATTCAATTTGAGGGCTTCAAGAAAACCAAGTGAAAGTTTATCCAGTTAAATGTCAGAGATATATCTTTTTATTTGTGCAAAAGGAAGAACTAGTCAACCCCTTTACCACTCCTGGATCCACCCGTGGTCATATTCGTTATTGCAGTTAGTCTATCACTTGCCTACTTTAAGCCATTTGCCACATTACTGGCTGTCCTGAAGCGTACTGATATTGTTGTCCTGAAGGGGTTGGATATTGTTGTCCTGAAGCGGTTGGGTATTGTTGTCCTGAAGGGTACATGACTGCTGCTTGCCCCCCTGCAGCGTATGGGACTGTCTGTCCAGCAGTATTGGGCATCTGTCCTGGGAGATTCGGTACTGCATCATACTTTGGTGGAGCTTCAACGTTCTGTGTAGGAGGGACCTGTGTTTGTGTCTGGTCTTGTGCTGTCAATGCAGACGGCCCAGGTGCCTCAGATACCTTGTGTATGACTGGATTATTGGTAGAACCGTTGTCATGACCACCAGCTTTTCTTTTGGACCAAAATTCCCGGAACTTTAAGGCGGCGTCGACGACAAAAGCAATCAAAGAGAAGAAACCAAAAACCTAACATGCAGAGGATAGAAAAAGTAGAGTTTATGACTAATATTTATTGTAAAGAATGTTGTAGTGCAATTAGTATCAAAGTCGAGGTGCATATGTTGGTTGACTTTATCTACTGTGGCGTAGTCCAGTGCATTGGCCGTGTAGCGTAGTGTACGATCAAGCAATTTGAGCTCTTTGAAAAACACACTCGTGCAAATTAATCCCAAATTGAACGAGAAACCATATGATTACTTGTTAATAATATACATGAAAAACCTTACAAACTTTACCGTCCGACATTGAAAATCTCAAGAAAAACTCTGAGCGCGCGCTCAATGACGTGAGATAGCGTCAGCAGCGCGCGCTCTTCAACTGAAACCGACAAAAAAATTATTCAAAAACAAACAAAATCACGAACTTTTTAGCCGTTTTCACCGCTTAAGGTAATTCCGTAGAAATAAAACCAGACATAGAATTTCCCTGAAAATTCGTACACTTATTAATCAAGTTATAGTCATTCCAGAAATAAAATAAAAATGGGGGGTAACCGTGCTCGTTTCGGCGCTAAATGACGTCAGATTTCGATGTTTTGGGTGACGTGTGAGAGCAACATTCGAAGCATAAAACGGAAGAAAAATACTAATCATTTGCAGGATGTCTTTGCTATCTTTGAATTATTGATATCATTTTCATTCCAATATATTAAATTTACATTCAGATGCCAAAACTCGACCAGAAAATGAAGCTGTAGTAAAAAATAGCGACGTTTCATTAGTGTGTGCGTACTTCGATATGACACGATACTATTGCCTTTTCAGGAATATCTAAAAATCTGGACATAGAATTTTGTTTAAATTCAGATATATTATGGTAAACCTATTCCGTATTCATTTACTAAAATAAAAAAGATAGGTAACCGTGCTCGTTTTCTCGCTACAGCTCGCTAAAGTACGAATTTGGTCCTCGAAATGTAGTGACCGAGAGGGGACTAGGGAGAGTTTAACACAAAAAAATATCAAAAAGACTGTGATCTCTTTCTAAATTTATACAAAACTCTCATATCAATGCCAGATAACCTTCGCTTGATAATTTGCTGGTTGTTTTCGTTTGTTTTCTGTATTTTGTGTATTTTTAACAAACTAAAATCGTGCGCAGTAGCGCGTGCGCAATGCAAAACTACGGAATTACCTTAAACTTGTTCCTTCGCGATCGGAAAATGCATAGTCTTGATGCAATAATGTTATCAACACCAGAATCAAAAAGAGTTTGGTTTCAAGACCTTTTTCGGAAAATGTAATTTGCACTGTGTTACTTTTTTTGCACTGTGTTACACTTGAACTGCACTGCTCTAAGCCAATCAAATTCGAGTAATTTTTTCATGTATATTATTAAGTAGCGTACGGTACTAAGTGCGTTGTGGTGCAGTGCAGTTCAGTGGAATCGCACGCGAGGAATCGTCGCGACGAAGTAGATTTTGCAATGGCATCAAGGTGTTTCCATGACATTCCATATAGGCACGTGCCCTTGAAAACTGCGTGACATGAAAACACTTCGATTGACGTCCACCAAAATTCTAATTCTGTTGTCAACTATACGATTCCACGTGCGCTATAAGCCAATTCACAGTTTAAGGATCGTTTTCAGTGCGCATGCGATTTTATCCCGAATTTTTCACTTTCTTTTGTTTAATTAAAAACAGAAGGTGAGAAATTCGGAATAAAATCGCATGCGCACTGATAACAATTATTAAACTGTGAATTGGCTTATTGAGAACGACTGTAAGTGTATTATAGTGTATTGGACCTATCACAGTGTGCGTTACATTGCAGTAAAGTATGACGTAATACTAACCACACCAGTGACCAATGTATTCACAAATGGATTATTTACAGCGTCCCCAGAGCCCATGCCAGTTGACTTTAAGGCTATGCTAGACATGCTCCCCATCAGTGAACAGCACAGTAACAGCAACACAGACCACACAATACTGATGATCATTTCCTATTTCAAAGAATGAAACGATTTCTGTGAGCCAAAGAAAGAGTGCACAATATGTTGCCGACAGTGACGTCATTTCCGGTCTCAAGTGGAATTTTAATCAGCTGATTGATACCAAGCAATAGAATACTCTCTGGTTGATAGCACATGACGGGCAGTGTTTGTCTGTCATTGATTTGAAATTCATTCATCTATTTATTCATTTATTACGCTTTCAACTTTAAAGAGTTGTGGATTGTCTAACAGGTGGAAATACACCTATAGCCTAGACATCCATATAAAACATAAAATAAACAAAAAAGTTACAAAGTAAATTACTGCATTACAGCCTACATTTAGAGCAGCGGCAACTAGTAACCCAAGAACAGGTGTCACTCGTTGCAAAAGAAGTTAGAAAGAAATTATAATAATAAATTAAGAGCTGCTCATTGAAAGACTTAAGCTTGGTACATTGTCTGAGCTCAATAGGTAGATTGTTCCAGAGAGGTATTACTCGATTAAAAAAAGATGTAGCGAAGGTCTCAGTTTTATAATGGGATGAATTATATAGGGGTCCCTTTGTTGCCCTTCTTGTACGTCTAGTCGGTATATATACAGAAATAAATTTAGACAAATCTAGATCGTAGATCTGATTGATAACAAGCAATCTATACTCATCTTCAGTTTAATAATTTTCTTTTTCAGACCGCGTGTTATTTCCATTAAATTTTAGTCATTTTGTTTGAATCAAATTCACATTGATACGATCGGTACTGTGGGTTCCTCCAAATGCTTTCTCGTTCCAGTGCTTCTCGGTCGACACCTAGGACCGAGAAGGCCTGGAGCGAGAGAGCCTTTGGAGTCTTAGAAGTAAGTCCGAAACCCGTTCTACTGCCCAGATCCTGTTCTTACCAAGCGGTAAATAAAACAATTTAAATAAAACAATAGTACTCAAGGAATGTGAAAACGTTTTCTAATCATACAAGAATAACTTACATAACTCCATTCATTCATTCATTGATTCATTCATTCATTGATTCATTGATTCATTGATTCATTGATTCATTGATTCATTGATTCATTGATTCATTGATTCATTGATTCATTGATTCATTGATTCATTGATTCATTGATTCATTGATTCATTGATTCATTGATTCATTGATTCATTGATTCATTGATTCATTGATTCATTGATTCATTGATTCATTGATTCATTGATTCATTGATTCATTGATTCATTGATTCATTGATTCATTGATTCATTCATTCATTCATTCATTCATTGATTCATTCATTCATCCATCCATCCATCCATCCATTCATTCATTCATTCATTCATTCATTCATTCATTCATTCATTCATTCATTCATTCATTCATTCATTCATTCATTCATTCATTCATTCATTCATTCATTCATTCATTCATTTACATTACTTCATCCATTAAATAATTACTATTGGAGGGGGTTAGCACAACAGAGCTGGGCTCCAAATTAAGTGCGCCCTAACAAAAAATAAATAAATCTTACCAAAGAAACTTATTATTCTCATAAAATGAACAAGGAAACGATGAATAAACGTATATGGGCTGTTGACACTGTAGATAGTCTAAAGGCTGTAGATAATCAGATGTGATTATCATACATATATATAGATAATTATGCTCGTGAGAAATCTAATCAGTTAATATCAAGGAGAAATGCAATATTTTGTTATCTTAAAAGAAGTTCAGAGTCAATAAATTATGAAATATAAGGAATTAGTTAATGATTAAGTTAGATTTACGAATAGTATAAAGATTATTGATGCAAGCAGATGGATTAGAGACTGAAATTATTGAAAAATGTTCTAAGGGTCATTCATAATATTACATCTAGAGAAACTGAATCTAGTATTTAGTAGTTATCATGAAGCAGTTCATTAGTTCATAGTTTTCGATTGTTCAGCATGTTGAATGTATTAGAACTTCATAAAAAAGCGTTTCATGTGTTTTTGTAGTTGTAGTTTGAGTACGATTTTCGGTTGATTGAGCTAACAAGAAGCTAAATGTTTAGCTTATTTTTAAAACTTTCTTCAAATATTTTTAGTTAGTCTTCGAAAATAATATTTAAAGTAGACTTCCTGAGAAAATTGCTTCAAGAGCTTTTTTAAGTTATGAATTTTTGTGCAAAGCTTCATTTCCGCCATTTTTCTTTCGAAAACTTGTCAAGATGGTCATATTCAAAATTTATTATCTCGAAAGCGAGCTCGAGACACCCCATTTTTCTTTTCATTTTTGGAATCAGCGTTAAATTCTGTGTAAAATATCTTTCTAAGAACATTTTGTAATTATTCCTTGCTAAAGTAGTCAGTCACCTTTAGACTTCTCGCGTTAAGGAGAATGGATCTGAGATGGTGCAATTTTTGTTGCTTCATATTTTTTCCTTGGTGCACGAGCAGACTGTTGTTGTTGTTGTTGTTGTTGTTGTTGTTGTTGTTGTTGTTGTTGTTGTTGTTGTTGTTGTTGTTGTTGTTGTTGTTGTTGTTGTTGTTGTTGTTGTTGTTGTTGTTGTTGTTGTTGTTGTTGTTGTTGTTGTTGTTGTTGTTGTTGTTGTTGTTGACCGGTCATATTTAAAACAAATGAAATAAAATATCATGAGCCGGACTTGACCGGCATATGACTGGCCGTTATTTTGAGCCCTGACTTACCACCATTTCCCAATCAATTTGCTTGAATCTCTCATGAAATCTGAGAAAGAAAAACGCAAAAAAGAAGACGACCAACAGCCAGCCAAGAATGGTGACAGCCAGAAAGAAAGACACATTCCTGGAATAGTTGAGAACCTCTAATGCTGTCCCCCCCCGTTCTGGATACGCTGCTCTTAATATAATAGTCCAGTAGCTACTGATAACGTTGGAAGCGACCGGAATGAAAGGTTTCCCTCCTTCGCAGCAGTCCGTGATGCAAGAAAAAGCAATCAACAGTGTAACCTGAAGAAACACAAAACATATCTATGTTAAAGGAAGCCTTGAGTAGGAACCTGGGTTTCCGTTGTGATCGCAAGGCATCTATGGATTATTTGATGGTAGAACAGTCGAAGGAAAGGGGTGGGAACGGATGGTATCGACTCCTATTAAATATAAACTTCATTTTGAACTGTGGGTGTTCGCTTATTTTTGAAACTGTCGCTCACGCATGTTTGCATACCGGTCCCGGGGGGGGGGGGGGTACTCCCTATAATTGACTATACGGAGATGCTCCGCCCGAAAGGGGTACGTTTTTCAGGCCGCAGGTCTAGAAAAGAGGTGGGAATTTGGGATTTTTGGTATAAAAAGGGGTAGCTTTTCTTCAAAAGTATATGAAACGGGTGCCTCTTCAGGCAAAAAAGTGTATAAAAGGGGTACTTTTTTGCTGAAATTTGGTATATCAAAGGGTAAGGTGTCGATAGTCCGGACGGAGCATCCCCGTATGAAACGACCCGAAGTACCCCCCCCCCCCCCCCCCCCCACCAGGATACCGTTAGACACACCCCTATTTTCAAACTCCCCCTTCCTTTGTATTCACTACTTTCACATTCCTATAATACTTTTTCGTTTTTGGCTTCGCGACTACGGCCTATACGGAACATATTTTCTCCCAACTAGCAGCCAATATAAACCCGTATTGACGGCTCAAAATCGTAATAAGTTATAAATATTGTTTGAAGGCAATGGAGTGTATCTGACATCTGTCCCTCCCTTCCTCCCCTAGACCCCTCACGTCTTCTAGAAAGTCCCTCACACACTTACGATTTGAACAATCTTCAAGATTGCTTGCGGAGTCTTCAAGTAAGCAATGTTGGGTTGGATATTCGGCAGTCCAGGCATTGTTAGATCTTTCGCCTGCAACCACAAAGTATTGGAAACGTGACCATTGAGACTGCTAAATAGCTTTCAATATTGTCATTGATGAAGGACTGTGATTGGTTGATATGCGCAAGGGTTTTAGATTGGTTCTGATTGGAAACCATTTACATGTCACAGAAACCATTTGAGTGCCACAAGAGCAATCTGGGCGTTTAAAGCTGGTTTCGACACTTGACATAAGCATAAAGCCCCTGTTATAATGTGCAATTTTCCCAGCAACTTGTCCTGCGACGACATTGCGAGAAAAGTTGCTGGAGAATTGCACAGTGTAACAGGGGTTGTCTCCCAATTTTTGTTCAGTTGTTGCGCGTAGCGTTGTCCGAAGTAGAACTCAGTTCTATTTTTCGTAACGGATTGGCATTGCTGCAACTAGCAACGCCATTGCACAGTGTGCCACCCCTCCAGCAACTTGTCTCGCAATTTTAAGGCATATTTTTCAAGTCGCTGCAAGTTACTGAGATCGTGTTGCAATGTAACACCTCACCTCGGTAACCTGCAACGCTACATTTTTAAGCATCGAGAATATTGCACAGTGTAACAGAACCTTAAAAGTGCCTATAAACCCTAACTCAATATTTTCAGCATTGATTCTACATGAAGTGAGTAGTTGAATGGTAAAATATTTTTGTAAGATTTGAGTGACAGACCTTGGAGATAATAAGGTTTATACTTCCAATATGTTAATGCTGTGACGTATCTGGAGGAATTATTAAATATACAAAACTTTTCTGGAGCAGTAAAACATCAAATTTATAAAATATCATTATCTTACTCAGGTTTATAGAAAGATTATTGCAAATTTGTTTTCTCATACTCATAGCAATCTGTGTTTCAAATTACAAATGATGACAAACTAGACGCTCTTGGAGCGTTCACTGGGTTGCCTGTGCGAGAGCTCCCCCACTCACCAATCCTCATACTCTATTATTTCTTACCAAAGTGTTCCTTTTGGGTTCAAAGTCCCCCTTTATTAAAAACATTTTAAATTCTAGTAAGACATTAGTCAGTGTTGCGTTACTGAATTGTCAACGCGTATTATATTTCTACTTGACCTACTAGAGTACCTTTCAAGACTAGCTGATGAAATAAACATATCTATTTCAGTATCGATACTGTTCGCTGCAAAACAAACGTTTTATCAATGTAAATACTCTTAGCCAAAATGTGTTTAACTGGTCATTTGTTTTTCCCTCAGTTTTTGTTTTCTGTATTTTCATAAATGGAAATATTCAACAAGTCTTGGCAGTTCGCTTTCTTGTAGATCACTATCAGCTCGTCTGACTTCTACAAGTTCTTGGAGTCAGCTTTCATCAAAGCTTTGTTTGTCACTCGTTTTGTAGTTTGTCTCTCGTTCTGTAGTTTGTCTCAGTATATTTTTTTGTATCTGAGATCTGGTAAGATCTAGTTTGATCATAGCTAGGTAGTTTATAGAATATCTTAGTCTATTTTGATTAGTTTGTCTAGATCTACGTACGATTCTCATACCGTAGTTTGCTCTTAGATTCTCAAAGATAGCTCATAGATTCTCAGACTTCTCTCTTTGAGTATGTGGACCAACCCGTTCCAAAATCGCTCAATAACATCTTTTAGTTTGTGTCTACCACGTACGGCGTGTGTGTTTGTAAGTAGTTTAAGCGTAGCGTTAAAAAACCTAAAGACAAAAGTACGCAACGTGCCTACAGACAAAATAGTACTTCACGAACCCTGAACGAATGAATTTATAGTGACACAACACTAAAAGCTATAAATACATCGTCCTCGATGTCGTGTGGCAACTTCATTGGACATTGGACATTGTTTACAAGTTCTCGACCAGTCATGACGTGTGAAATTATGGTCTACCTGACCACCTGACCACGGAAAAACGGATCTCATCTTAAGACTGGTTTGCTACCATAGCAACCCAGTAATAAACTCAAATGCCTCCAGATACGTCACAGCATTAACATATTGGAAGTATAAACTTTGATGTCTCCAAGATGTGTCACTCAAATCATATAAAAATATTTAAACATTCAACTATTCACTTCATGTAGAATCAATACTGAAAATATTGAGTTAGGGTTTATAGGCACTTTAAGCATACCAGGCATAAGAAGGGGGAAACATTTCCATGTTCTTATGCTTATGCTTATGTCGAAAAAATACAAGTGTAAACCAGCCGTTATTTGAGTGTCGGTGGCATGCCAGTATGTCACTTAAATGATAAGTAAACCATTCGAGTGTTACGGAAGCCATTTGAATGCTAAGGTCATAATAAATATCTCATTTTTGTAAAGTAGCCGTTATTTGAGTGTCGGTGCATGCCGGTATGTCACTTAAATGATAAGTAAACCATTCGAGTGTTATGGAAGCCATTTGAATGCCGAGGTCATACGAAATATCACATCTAAATTGACGGAACGCAAACATTTCTAGAGAGTCAAAACACAAAAGCATAGCGGCCATTTTGGGACCCTTTTAAAGCGCTGAAACGAGGTCAATTTGTTAGACAGCTCTAAGGAACTAATTAATTAACTTTCATCCAAAATCGCCTCTTTATTTACTTCTTAAATGTTAACAGAAA
The DNA here is from genome assembly GCA_023349425.1 of Anthopleura sola. Taxonomy (NCBI): domain Eukaryota; kingdom Metazoa; phylum Cnidaria; class Anthozoa; order Actiniaria; family Actiniidae; genus Anthopleura; species Anthopleura sola. Next base: position 20,449,714 of record JALHLI010000001.1, read on the forward strand.
GTCGTATACTTATCTCGATTACAAGCAAAAAATGCTTCAGAATTTGCGAAAGAGAATAAAAAATAGTAGTAATAGTAGTAGATAAGAAAAACAATATATATATATATTCTAAAACATCAAAAAATCATGTAATAAAATAGTAGTGTCTAGGGATCTAAGAAAACCCAACTCTGAACCCGGAAGTATGACATTCAATAGATCAGAACATGTGATGCCTTGTTGTCATAGAAACGCAGTAAACAGAGGATAATCGATGAGAATGATAGGTCAGATCAGACGAGGGTATTTAAGTTTGCGTAGGACAGTTTGATAAACTGCTTCTGTCAAATAGTCCAAATATGAATTCGATTAAAACTGGCTTTTGCTTGATATTTTATTAGGTAATCAGAACATTCCCGTCTCTTGAAAGAAAAATAACAGTTTGAAGTTAAAATCTATTATCAAACTGCCCTAAACTCGGTGAAAAAAATCAGGCAATAGTTAAAAAAACGAACCAAGTCTATTCCACGATGGAGAGAAATAACTGATTACAATGTTCATTCAACTCAAGCTAGACAGTCACTGCAGATACAGCTGTTTAAGGCTCAGATACACGGTGCAATATTGCTTGCAACATTATGATTACTGTACTATTTCACCAGCCAAATCAGAGAAAATCTCGAGTTTTCCACTTAATTTTCAAGGATAATGAAAATAATAAGACAGACGTCCAAATTTGTGTATTTTAGCGTGATGTTGCATGTAATGTTGTACGCAATGTTGCACCGTGTGTTGAAGCTTTTAGAGACTTGATTCGCTTTCATTTGCTTGAAGATGAAAGCTAGCAACCCTCAAACTAAGATATGGAAGCATCGCTAACCATTTTGACTAACATATTATTTCATTCGCGTCCTGTGATGGGCACGTTTACTGGCAAACATTGAAGCTTACCAAACTAAAAGAACTTGAAAAAGTGATAATCTTTCTTCTAAAATTGTACAGCAACAGAATCTGAGTATATTTTTGAGCAGCAGTTTCAGTTCTACCGCCTGATTTACTAGAAGAATAACACAATTTAAAATACAATAAAATACAATGCAATAGCAGCTTTCTTTAAGGAGGGTTACGCGTTTTTATATCTATAAATAAACCGTAGCTATGTAGTAGAGGAAACAACTGTAGTTACTTTACAGTATAAGCTCCATTTACTGGTGATTTCTGCTGCGAGTTTTGAAAATATGAATTTTTTTGTCTTACGTTTCTAAGGAGACATTTTCCCAGGTATTCTTCGTATGAACGAGTTGGTTTACGTTGTTAAATTTCAAGAAGACCCCTTACTTACCAATTAAAGATTTCAGTAAATCAATCCTTCCTGAATTAACCGAGTTTTTCAATCTGAAAAAACGATGTATTCACTGCGTTTGGCACAGCATAGACAGACGCATTGATGTCGGCGCTGCTTTACTCTAACTGGTTACTAGACCTAGCTACTTTAAATGACAGAAGCCGACCCTAAGGCTGACAGGCATGCCAAATAATATCGAGTTTCTTTTTCTAAACTCGGTTATGATAAAGACAATAGAATTTTCACCCCCAATTTTTTTTAAGGCATAAAATTTCTAGACACTGAGTGATATATTAAGTAGCTAGTTCTTAATGTAAAAAAAAATACGAGTTAACGATACTCACGAAAATATGTTAAGTGAGATTTGTTCGTACTTCCGCGTTCCTTGTTTGCGAGGATGAAGGAAAAAGAACAAAAAATAATCTAGAACAATATTTGTTGAAAATAAATCTCAATTTGTATCAATGCGACATTCAAAATCGTGCAAAACAGTCAAGCGATTCTCGTTATCCGAAAAGAATTCCTGCTCGTACTTATTTTGTACGGCTTTCACACACATAAATGTGCCAGGCACTTGGGAGTAATCCTTGATAAGCCTGAAGAATTATATAATCTAAGAAATAAGCTGTATACTGTAAATAAAAAATATTTATTTTATCCGCCAAGGCTTTAAGAAGATTTTAAAAATTATATGCAATATTAATCCAAATGTATTTGTTGTAAGCAAATTTTTCATAGCTGCTGTTTGTTTTTCGTCTGTCTCCAAGGAACCGTTCACGACGTGCAACTGAATAACTTTGTAGAATTGTTTAGGAAACTCGGCTGTCATCTTCTCGACTGGATTGTTAAGACAACAGGAAAGAATCATCTAACAGAAATACGTACGGCGATAGGGCCTTTTCAATTTCTGCACCATATGACATAATGAATACTTTTAAAAACAATCTTTTCTTCTTAAACAAGAATATGGTTAAATAATACTAGTTTTACTCTTCACATTTTAGATTATTTATAAAAGATAGAAATAGCACCTTTTTGAAGAGCTTTGAGAAAAATAGCCTGGGAAATTTCAAGTTATTAAATTTAGTAAAAAAATGAAAAAAGGCAAGAAAATGTGAATTTCAAAAAGTGAAACAAAATTTGAAATTTAGAAAATAGCTGAATTTAGAATATCAATAACCTATTTTTGGTAAAAACCTCAATTGCCACTTTCTTTCACTGATTCCAAGCGCCCATGTAATATTCTGTTTATTGTATAATTATCAATGAAAAAGAAAAGAAAGCTTTTTTGTTACCATAGTGATGATATCTTCACATGTGAAAATATCAAATATTTGGAATAGAAAAATATAGGTATTTCATTGATAATCATAAAATAAATATATATATTTTTTAGACATACTCAAATTTTTAGATATCCTTTGACTAACATTTTGTTTACATTGTCTGGTTTGCTGTTTACTATTACTGTACTTATAGATTTTGAAATTATATTCATTCACCTTTCGTAAAGCGCCTTAGAATTTTAGATTTGAGCGCTATATAAATATAACCATCATTATTATTATTAGCATCGTGATTCTCCTATAACTTTGATCGGGAGAGAGCCGCCGCCAATATAAACCTGTATTGTCGGCTCAGAATTACCGCGCGATAGAAAGATCGCGATATTAAACTTATTGCGATATTGAGCCGTCAATACGGGTTATATTGGCGGCTAGTTGGGAGAAAATGTATTTCTTATTGGCTGTAGTCGCAAATATTGCGCGCAATGCTACACCGCGTGTGTCTGGGCCTTCTAGTTTCTCATAACCCAGCAACACTAATTACACAAACACTCCTTGAAAACAATAATAATTAGCACACAAATTACGCAAAATATTATCAAACTCAATTATTTTGCTTACGTTTAACAAACATTCTCTCGAAAAAAACACCTTTTAGGTCCGTTTACACTAGCAAATTCATCGCGCGACTTGAACGGCGATTTTAATGGCGATTTTAACGCGACCCAAATCGCAGCGAGTTGCACTAAATTTCATCATTTTTGAAATGGCGGCGACATAGCTGCGATCTATCGCCGTGAAATCGCCATACAATCTCCGCTCAAGTCGCGCGACAAAGTTGCTAGTGTAAACGAGCCTTAATATTGCAAGAAGAACTGAAATCAACTACTTACCTACTTATAAACTGTTGTACAACAAAGTTAGTCTGAGCTTCCGCATTCCGACATGCGGCCTCGGACGTGCTACACGTTTCTTACAGTGAAATCACGCCGGACCAGTTGACCTGCACTCCGGATCCATGGCTATATATGGAAGTGTCTAGATGGTAAAAAGACAGACGTTAAGTATGTCAAGATGTGGGATATATTTTACATACAGACCCCTTGCAGCAAGTCAGAATGCAGTTCAATTTGGAGGACAAAACAATAGGTTCCAATTCTCAGGAGATTGAAATTCTTTTGTTTTGCCCTCCAAATTGAGCTACCCTGACGTCCCGTGCAAGGGGTCTGTTGTTTTCAGTTAGTTAAGCCGCATTATCATAATTATATAAGGTTAAATATTAAACTTCCCTCACTAGAACGTTCAGTCTAGCGGGCCAAATGCCAGACCCAAGCGCGCGGGCCGCAAATGTATTTACCGCCTGCTTCGATCTGATTGGTTGAGAGAATGTTGTGCGACTGCTGCCAGTCAATCAGATCTTAAGGAAACCATTTCAAAGTGCTTGAGTTTGATGTTTTTTTGTTTTATTTGTAAAAGAAATGTTAAGGGAACACATTGTGGGCACAAGGAAAAATTTCATCGCCTAAACCGAGCAAGGAAAACTTGTGAAACACAAATAGTTCCCTTCACAGTTCCCTGCGCCATCTTGAAAGTTAGTCGTGCCTTTGCATCGAAGCGGGACGAACGGTGAGCTTGCAATGATAGAGACCTTTTTTAACACCTTGGACAATCATTCACGTCTCTATCATTGCAAGCTCACCGTTCGTCTTGCTTTGATGTAAATTATTTCCTTGTGCACGCAATGGGTTTCCTTAACTATTCCTTGACAAGTTTTCCTTGTTCTCCATTTACACGACTAAGTTAGTTGGCTAACAAGTTTTCCTTGACCAGAAAAACTGACAGTCCAGCTTTTCAACCAGGAGACTTGAAAAGGAAATACGTGCTACTTTTTCTCATCTACAGCAAATAAAACTTGTCAAGGCTTCTGTAAGCGGGGCTTTGTTTAGGGTTTTAAAAATGTCATAATGTCACAAGGCAACTCGATACCTAAGCGTCCTTTCTTAACCTATGTCTGTGTAAGATATCTATGGAAAAGAGTTCTTGATATGCAGATTTGATTACTTTGATAAAAACATTTATATGTAGGATTCAAGGTTCAAGGTTTATTTTTTCCACATATTTACAGTTATAGATATTAATAAATACAGACAAAGAATCGTGGTAGAGCGCAGAAATACAACCCGAGGGGGTTAATGAAATTTTCTGCACCCTATTCATAGGTAGATGTAATTCAATTTAAAGTGGGACGAAAGAGGTGAAATTACAATGCATAAATAAGTTAAGAACAGTTCTTAGATACAATATGTTTGAAGGGAATTGCTTATAAATAATATGCTATACAAAAATAATGATGACGAAAATACTATCGAGATAATAAGAAGTTTTTATAGTCTGTTTTAAACATCCGATGAGATGAGCTCGTTTTAATCCCGGGGGGGGGGGGGGACTCAGGGGGTAAAGTATCGGGTATGCTCGTCGGAAATTTTCAAAAATACCCCTAAAAGATACCGGAAGTTTTTTTCAAAAGGGCGTGGCTTGGCAAATTTTAACCCCTAAGAGATACCACAAAAATAATACTATTAACAAATAAAGGCTTTTGAAATGTTTTTCCTTGAGTAATATTCCGAGTTTACGCAGGCATACGTATTGCGTTATTATGCGATGGGCTAGTTCCTTTTTCAACAACCTAAAATATACCAGAAAGTGCTGATTTGCTAAACATCAAATTTTAAGACCCTAAAAGATACCAAATCGCTGATTTTTACCCCTAAGAGATACGACGAGCAGAGCATACCCGATACTTTTTCCCCAGAGTCCCTCCCCCCCCCCCCCCCCCGGGGTTTTAATACCGATGGGTACATCTTTCCAGCTTACTGCACTTGCATATTTCACGCTTAATTTTACCGTAATTTAGGTTTACACGGGGCAGATAAAGATGTCTATTCGATGCAGAGCGGGTATTATAATTGTGAGACAACTGTACTTCCTTAAAAAATACTGGAAAATTTATAAAATGTATAATGATAATAGAACTGAGTAGAGTGTAATTTGATCTGAAATCAATATATATGAGTGATTACGAAATTGCATGACCGCGTAGCGCGGGGAGTGTAGCCTGAGTATCAGGCTCTCAGAGGGGAGAGGGGGGAGGGTAAGAAGGGGAGAGAGAGGAAGGGAGAGCCTTCCTTTCCCTCTTTCCCCTCTCCCCAGGCCCCAGAAGGCCTGATACTCAGGCTACGGGGAGTGTAATTTGTTAATCACGAGTTTGATTTCAGACCAAAATTGCACAACACGAAGTTCAATTACCTCTTAATTATATCCATTTTGAAATCACTACTGTAGGAATGTAAAATCTAAGTCCATTTTTTTAAATTTCATCCATTTTCACCTAAAAAAATCTCCTTCAAAATTTTTTTCTCATGCTTCGAATTACCTTTTGTTTTCTGTGATCTGATTGGTCAAATTTTATGTTTTCTGCAATTTCATTGGCTCTTCAAAACAGTGCGATTTCAAACTCAAAATGGTACGAGTCGTGAATAAATCGCACTGCAGAGAGCCAATCAGACTACAGGATTTGCTATATAATTAGTTGGTTTTTTTTTTTAATTCCTCGTGTGATTTCCTAGTGTGGCATTAAAGTTTCTGTCAACACAATCAAAGTGGGAAAAAAATGGGAAACCACTTCAATGTCACAAAATAGAAAAAACGGTACTGCTAGTACAGCAAAACATAAAAACCATCTCTTCAAATAATTATTTCCGAATGTTTTCCCTAATAGCTAAATATTCCTACCCGGCTTTACCGACACTACAGAGAAAATCTTTCTGGTGTCGTGTTTCTATGGTAACAATTCGTTTAAGGTGGCTGTCTACTATGGAAAAAGTCCATGAAAAAGTTTTTGAATCACAATTTTTAAACTCAAATTTAATGCTGATTTCAAATGTGAGTTTAAAAAATTGTGATTCAAAAACTTTTTTCGTGGATTTTTTCTATAGTAGGCAGCAAACTAAATGTACTTATTTGGAAATCCGAAAAAATATATATAGTCCCGTGCAAAATATAAAAGTTTGAAGGTTGTTCGGTTCGCGCGCACATAGTGGCGTCAGATTGCCTGCATCATGGCGTCATTGTGACTGCGTAGAAGCGTGCGCAGTAGTGTAGCAACTTTTGTAATATTCGTAAAACGATGCATAATTTAGTTTTCCTGAAAAAATAACGTCAAAAGCTTGATTACCGGTGAAGTTATGATTTCTTTCGTAGAGAGTTGGTTTTCGCTTCTTTTTCTTCAAAAACTTGTTGATATGCTTGTGTTTTAATCGTGAAATCAGCATTAAATTTGAGTTTAAAATACTGTGATTCAAAAACTTTTTCATGGATTTTTTCTATAGTAGGAAGCCACCTTATTACCCTCTTCAAACTTCATAGTTTTAGTAATTTTAATAAGCTCTTTCCAGCTTTGTTAATTCAGTATTCTTCTGTCCTATGAGTTTGGCATAATTATACGATAAAAAACTCACTCTTAAATTCTTATAATATTTTATATTCTTATTCTTATATTTTTAGAGCTGAAGTTACGATTCAATACTTCTCAGAATATTTTTTTTCTTAATTGTTTTTTAATGTTGTAGTTATTGAAGCCAGAACGATGCCCGAAAGCTATGCAAATGAGAAAGTCTATACTGTGTTGTTTCGGACAATAGCTTTTGAAATCGAACACTATATTACGGAAATAGAACTATAGGAAGGAAGGTAGGAAAGGTCCGAGAGATGCCGAGTACGAAAGCTGAAGCCTTAGTAAACAGCATTTCAAATTGACTTTAAAATCATTCTCGTTTGAGCACATTATTTCTTAATAAGGAAATTCGTGCCGTGCTTCGTACAGGAAGACGACACTTTCCGGCCTTACTCGCAGTTCGTCAGTTTCATCGTGTTCTTTTTATTGTTTGTTCGTTTTTCTTCGCTTCTTTTGCATATATAAATAAATATTTACTTCAAGATAGTATCCAGATAGCGTGGAACTAAGAATTCAGCTTCAAATTCATCGTGTTCTTTTTATTGTTTGTTCGTTTTTCTTCGCTTCTTTTTCAAATATAAATAAATATTTACTTCAAGATAGTATCCAGATAGCGTGGAACTAAGAATTCTAATATTGACTATTTTCGTGAGTGGTATTAGCTAGGCGCAAAAGTTGCCAAATTTCACTTTCAACGCGGGACTTTTTGAAACCACTTCCGCCAATTGGTAGAGTATATATTCTTTTGTACACCAAACGTTCAAGGTATGTATTATTATTATTATTCCATAGTTAACAAAAACATAATAATACTATCGTTCATACTAATTCAAGAACAATATTATCAAAGTCGGCTGAATAATTAAACTCTGGGATTGGCTGGATAAACAAAGTAAGCGGTCGTCAAGGAGGCCTATCGGTATAATTTATAACACTACTGATACAGGGCTTTGAATCTGTGTGAATCGAGTCGATTTTGCTGTTGTTTCATACGAATTTTCTCTAAATATCAAATAGTATCGCATCACACACGAGGTAAGCCAGCCTTTTTTCTATACATTATCCTAAAAATATAAAATAATCTCGTTTGCTTAGTACTAAGTTAGTATGGCGTGGAAACTATATACAGGAAACTTGCTTTGATAACGATTTTTGGGGCAATTTTGTTGCTATTTCTGCAGCGATTTTTTGAAAATATAATAAATTTTGTCTTATGTTTCTAAAGAGACATTTGCCCAGGTAATCTTGGTGTCCTGAATGAAAAAAATACGAGTTAATCCTTTATAATTTTCGACTATGGCCCCACAAATCTACATAAAAATCGCATCTAAAATCGCTGGTGTAAAGCGGGCCTAAACTCAGAACAACTAGGTCAGCTAGCCAAGATATTGAAAAAATATTTTTTCAAAAAGTTTTGCTGTATTTTAGCAAGAAAAGACAATTTTAAAGCGAGGGCAACACTTTAATGGCTTTATTGCACTATTTTCAGGATTTCGTTATTCATTTCTTGTCGACTTTTTGTGAATCAGTCTGAGCACTCCCATGACGAAGGTTTGGTTAAAAACTTAGCAGGTTTTTCTGTAAGCAATTCAAAGAAAGTCAATCTTTTTAAACCTATAATTAGGCGTCTATTATTCAGTATCTATTCGAAGCGACATTGAATGTTGTTGACAAAAACAAAAAATTAAGCCAAGGAAAATAGTAGTTCTGGTCGATAATTCTTAGTCAGAATTCTTAGTCCTATTAATCAACCAAGTAATAGCATTGAACTCAGCCGTGATTAAAATTACGAAAAGTCTTATAAGTACGCTTTGAAATAGAAAGAGCTCTGTTTTGTATGTACGAAATTATCATATAGATTTGTCTTTAATTTTCCAACTATAATGTTTGGATACGTGCCTGAAAGGAAGCTTGCAAAAAGCAGTACAGCCTTTGGACCTCTAAGTTCTCAAAACACTCGTAACAGATGGTCTAGTATTGAAGAAGCGGGGAAGAATTTCAAAAGCAAAAAAAGTGAAAGCGTGTTGACTTGTTGATACTCGGTTAGTAGCAGCTGAACAGCTTGCAAACTCATAAAGCTTTGTTTTCGTTTAGTGAAACTTTACGGGAAAATATTCGGGTTTGGAACAATGCTTTTGACAGTTGTTTGTCTTTGCTTCAGCTCAGCTTGTTTTTGTGTCTTAAATATATGAATATAAATTGTCTTAGCTCTTTCACTGAAAGTCAGATATGATGGGGGAAAATTATCCTTGTTTTCCGATGGAAGTAATGAGTTTTAGTGCTCAGTAAACCGGCTTTAGCGCTTGTGAGTGTAGTTTCTAATCTACTTTAAAATGTAAATTTAGGATTTGATAAGGCAACCACATGTCAACAATCATCAAAGTCAACAAAAAAAGTTCATTAAAAAATAGCATAAATAGATCATGAATCGAAGCGATATGTAGTCTACACTATTTGCTATTCATTATATTTCATATTTTCTGTCCAATCATGAGCAAGGACTTCTTGCCTCTACGACCAGCCTTCAAATTCACGCGCGTTAGTCGATGCCTCAAAATGAAAGGCTGTTTATGAATTTCATTAAACTTACAGTCAAACCAGTTCGACAATGACAATGACAGAGTCTGTTCGCGCTCAAACCACATTGGCAGGACACTAGAGAAAAACGTCTGCGCATGCTCTAAGTCCGTATGCAAATTAGTCGAAAGCGTCTTCGTGCTATTGTAAAAATATTCAAATTTGACTTTCACACTTGCCTGAAGAGTAGTCTTTACAAAATGCCAAAACTTAAGATCAGTTCTTGAAACTTAAGGCTAATTCTTTCATATGGTCTTTATTAACACATTATCTTGGTCTCACAAAAGTATACCCACGAAATTTTTTGTATACTCGGAGAAAACAAGCATTTATTTTCTCACTAAAACTCTATAATTTCTTGGAAAGCGTGCTGAATGGCACGCATGCGCAAACGTTTTTCTCTAGTGTCCATTGGCAGATGCCATCCAGTTGATCTGAGAAAAAATGTTAGTCAATGAAAAATTTGTAAAATAGTTAAAACTGAGGTGTCATCCTTAGTAGTCCTGGCGGCTCTGAAAATGTGTTTTTTTCTTTATTTTATTTTCCCATTCAGTGGAGAATATCATAGTAAAAGTATACGAGATAACGTGAAAAACTTTTCCTGAAAATCTGAATTCATCTCAATAAAAAAAAAAAAAAATTTGTTGTAAATCAATTTTCGCATGCTTCATGACACCTCAGTTTTGCAGAGACGTCATTATTTCTACGTCACTATTTCAGACCAGCTGGATGGACTGACCAGGCCTCAGTCTGTCCGTTTAGGATTGTATTTCACAGAATCGTTGCTTCGCAATAAAAATATTTACTAGGCTTGAGTTTTTGTAAGATTTATCTGATTTAAGATAGAGAGAATACGTGGTATTTTCATAGTTTTAAATATGATTTCTAAGAATTATTTTGCTTTTTAATTATTTTATTCTATTATTTTGCTTTTCCACCTGAAATAGCTTAGTTTTTAGATTTTCCACTTCCAAGATATGCTTCACTTGTTATGCACAAAGGTTTCAGTAAATTAAATGTATTCTTTTCTCCTGTCACGAATCACTGATTGATAAAAGTGGTCGTCTTAACACAGGGAACCCGGCTTTCTAGAAAAGGAAACTTTACTCTTTATGGGTTTCCTGTGGTTTGAAATCGGCTGATCGGTTTAAGGTTACATAAGGTATAATCAGGTTTGGACTGTAAATAGAACTCTTTCGCGTGACATCCAAACAGCTCAAAAGAATTTCAATCTCCTGAGAATTGAAACAACGCACTCTCTAGTAAAGATTCAAAAGAAGTGTCGCAACCTTGAAAGGTGAGTTGATTGTTTGATGATCACCTCCAGTTGCTCGGACCACCTATTTTAGTGAAATCAGCGGGAAGTAGGCTTAATGATTCAGTTTTCATGTTTATTTTCCGTCATCTGGTATGAAAATATTCAAGATATAAAATCCTGTAGCCAGTGAAACAAAGATAGGCTTAATTGTTTACTGATCATAGACTAAATTTCGTCAACTAAGAATATTAACATTAAGCCATCTCCTACAAGCATCGGTTTTTTTTTTTACAAATATTCCTAGCAGATCTTGGGTAATTACTCTATCGTCTAATGGACTAACTGACACGAACTAACCAGCAAACTACTGCTTCTTGTTAATCCTTCGTGGCATTCATATATAGACGTCATGTATTATGTTTATATCTAGCAAATATTTTTTTGTAAAACATTAGAATAATAACCACGCCATCCCGAACTTATTTATTCAAATTTGGATCGCACTGACAAACTGTCAAAATTCTTTTGTTTCAAAATTGATGTTGAACAGATTATCGTGTTTCTTACTAAAAATCCCGGGGGGGGGGGGGGGGGACTCCCTTATAAAATGGGTAGGTATGCTCGACGGACGGATTGAAAAATGACCCTAAAAGGTACGCATAAATTAATTCAGGTATCGATTCCAGACCCTAAAAGGTACGACCACATTTAACATTTTTTTAAATTTAAAATTGATAAATATACACTAATTTCATCAAATACACTTCGCTTTCCGAACATTCCCGGACTTTAGCGAAGTATTGTCATATATTCAGGTATATTTATCATATAAAAGAATATTGACCCTAAAAGGTACGGCGTCATTTCGAGACCCTAAAAGGTACCAGAGGGTTTTATTTTCGACCCTAAAAGGTCCGTCGAGCATACCTACCAACTTTATAAGGGAGTCCCCCCCCCCCGGGCTAAAAATACCCTGTGCTCCAGGGCTATAGGTTCTATTTCGTTTCCCATGGGTTTAACGAGCGAGCGATTTCCCCGTCAAAACAGGAGCGAGAAGAAATAACCTCTGGACCCCAACATCAATTTTGAAACAAAAGAATTTTAACAGTTTGTTCACAGTGCGATCCAAACACACAGGCAACCCATAATGAGAAATACCACAAGGACTATGGATCAGATCTGATTACAGTTTATGTGACCGTAAACCGATCAACCGATCTCAAACCACAGGAGACCCATAAAGAGCAAAGTTATCTAAAATCATTTAATTAATAGAAAGCTGGGTTGATGTAATTACAAAGGCAGCACCTTTTCTTCAGTTATCTTAAGACACTGAGTGTTGGTCCAGCTGAGGAATTGAACCACGACCTCCCGCATAAAAGTCAAATGCTCAACCAACTGAGCCAATAGGGTAGCGGTTCAAATTTAATTAAGTTTTCAGAACAGCTGGATAGCTCTTTCCCAAAAAAGTAATTGAAAAAAAACGAAATAATGGATCGCAGTGTCCTACAGCTTCATACAACGGGATTAGTATTTTGAAGGTTGAAGTTGGTTGATGGCTTTACCAAGCGCTATTGTTTACCATATTCTCTGTTGGACGTATTTAGGGGGCTTTCATTTATTAGTGTATGGGGGGGGGGGGGGGGGTCGGCAAAATCGGATTCACGTAAGTTATTTTCGGAAGCTATATGTGGGGGGGGGGGGGGGGGATTGTTACTAATTGTATGCAGCTTTATAGGGGTTAAGTAATAAGCTGAGTGAAATATTGGGGGGGGGGGGGGGGGGGGTTATGATATTTTTTCCAACCAGGAAGAGGGGGTGGGGTTGGGTAATATTTGCAAAAGACAACATTATTTTGCCGACCCCCCTCCCATACACTAATAAATGAAAGCCCCCTTAGCACTCGCTCAGCGATCGTTCCATTAACATTGAGGGTATAAACTATCACCTATCACATTTAGCTGCTCCTGTTTTGTTTTGTTCTATTTGGCATGGTGTGGAATAGCACGTACATTGTTATACTAACTTATTTTTCTTGATAGTTTCGAGGTTTGAGTCCGCTGAGCAAATCAAAATGGCTGCAATAATCCCAAATATGGGATATCTGAAGTCTGTCCCGGGGATATTGAAGCTTGTCGAATTTGTAAGTCTTGTATTTCATTATTGCTTCCTTTCTCTTCCATGTGGAAATTCTTAGTTCTATTTTTTTCTATTTCAATATTTTCCCTTTCCTTTCCTTTCCTTTCCTTTCCTTTCCTTTCCTTTCCTTTCCTTTCCTTTCCTTTCCTTTCCTTTCCTTTCGTTTCGTTTCGTTTCGTTTCGTTTCGTTTCCATTCCTTTCCTTTCCTTTCGTTTCCATTCCTTTCGTTTCCTTTCCTTACCTTTCGTTTCCTTTCGTTTCCTTTCCTTTCCTTTCCTTTCGTTTCCTTTCGTTTCCTTTCCTTTCCTTTCCTTTCCTTTCCTTTCCTTTCCTTTCCTTTCCTTTCCTTTCCTTTCCTTTCCTTTCCTTTCCTTTCCTTTCGTTTCCTTTCGTTTCCTTTCCTTTCCTTTCCTTTCCTTTCCTTTCCTTTCCTTTCCTTTCCTTTCCTTTCCTTTCCTTTCCTTTCCTTTCCTTTCCTTTCCTTTCCATTCCATTCTATTCCATTCCTTTCCATTTTATTCCATTCCATTCCTTTCTTTTCCTCTCCCTTCCTCTCCTCTCCTCTCCTCTCCTCGCCTCTCCTTCCTTTCCTCCTTATCTCATACAGCCATTGAACTCTTTTCATTTCTGTAGTTTCTACTACTATTGGCATTCTCGTGTATGTCTGACTGCTGCTACTCTAGATATTACCATGGTGAAAGTAGAGTTTCATTTTTCCTCGCCGTCACCGTCATTGGTTGGCTGGTGATCATTGGTCTCTTCGTGTTCTTCTTCCTAAGCCTCACAGAAAAAGTCCCGCAGGTCAACTGGAAATTGACGGTAAGATGCAGTATTTAACAACCGCTCTCATTGGTTAAGCGTCACGTGATAGACTTTCTCTCTTCTTGTCATGATCATTGCGCGCTGGTCTGTCATGTCATTATCATCCAATGTTAATGCTTGTAATTATCATCCAATTGAAATGCTTGTTCCATGTCATTATCATCCAATCGAAATGTTTGTTCCATGTCATTATCATCCAATCGAAATGCTTGGTTTATGTCATTATCATCCAATCGAAATGCTTGGTTTATGTCATTATCATCCAATCGAAATGCTTGGTTTATGTCATTATCATCCAATCGAAGTGTTTGTTTCATGTCATTATCATCCAATCGAAATGTTTGTTTCATGTCATTATCATCCAATCGAAATGTTTGTTCCATGTCATTATCATCCAATCCAAATGTTTGTTCCATGTCATTATCATCCAATCGAAATGTTTGTTTCATGTCATTATCATCCAATCGAAATGTTTGTTCCATGTCATTATCATCCAATCGAAATGTTTGTTTCATGTCATTATCATCCAATCGAAAGGTTTGTTCCATGTCATTATCATCCAATCGAAATGTTTGTTCCATGTCATTATCATCCAATCGAAATGCTTGTTCCATGTCATTATCATCCAATCGAAATGCTTGTTCCATGTCATTATTTCTCAATGCTATTTTCTTTGCAAGCTTGGTAGACTTGCTCCAAGTCGACCTCTATGAGACTCACAGAGTCACGAGTGAAGCAAGTGAAAACAAAAAAACAAAGGGCACGTCGAAGTCGCGAGAACTTATTTGTCTTAACAGAATTTTCATTTGCGTTTCGCGCCAAAAATGGCGTGTATTTCTTTAGCGCGCGCTAAATTTGTGTACGTTGATCAAGAGCGCGAGCATAATTCAGCGACCCGTTTTTGGGTCACTAAAATTGGCTAAAACTACGAAAGACTGCAACCGTTTATCATTAGTGTATAAACCATTACTAACCATTAGTTTTTACTATTTTTATATTATTAATATTTTAGGTATAATGAAGCTCCTAGAGTTTATACGTATATTTTAGGCGCATTTTGCTTGATAATTATTAGTTTCTTACGTTCTCTTTCCTTAGTTTAAATTGTCTTAACTTAGTTTTTAAATTGTAAATTTTGCTTTAATTCAACTTACCAGCTGTACGAAAAAATAAGCGCGAAAAGGATTGTTGTTGTAATTCAAGCGGCCCTCGCCCGAGTCTTAAAAGTCATATATCTCACAGAATTTGAGGAGATGGATCGCAAAGATTTACTTTAATTTTTTAAACAACATGTATACTTCAACTTTTTTTCTCTAAATTTTTTGAAACGCGTGTTTTTGTATTGGGAAGAGACTTGGAGCAAGGGCCGCTTGGCTTAGCATCGAAGCGCGCTGTGATTGGACGGTTCGTGCGTGCTGGTACGGATTGCTATAGCTTTATCAATAAACTATCAATCTATCTCTGTATGTAACCGTGCTTCGTTCTCTACCAATCAAAGCGCGCGTACTATAATAATGCTTGTATTGTTGTCGTTTTCATCAGAACCTGGTCACAAGCATCGTCCTCGCTGTTCTGTTGCTCATCTGCAGTTCCCTGATGGCCGAGCGAGCCAACTACCTTAGCGCCTGGAAACATTCTACAATCTACTACACTGATTACTACGAGCATATTTGGAACACAATGACTGCAGCAGTCGTGAGTACAAATGTTTTAATAGGAAACCGCAAAAGAAAAGAAAATTCACTTTGTCGTATCTACTTTAAATCTCAGTGGCACCATTAGTTATGACTAACGGCTAGTTTTTTACTGACCGCTTCTATGACTCTTCTGGGCTAGAAATAGGATTTCATAAGCCATTCTGTGGTTGAGTGAAGACTTGGGCGAGTTGGATTAGCAGTGCATTATGGGGCTGCTTTAGGGAATACATTTCCAACATGGTGCCTATAACTTCTCCTAAAACGGTCCCACAATGCACTGCAATGCAAACTCGACCCAGTCTTTTCCTCAACTTCGGAATGGCTAATGTCTAAAAATAGTGGTCATGTGATGACCGCCATGTTGGATTGCACGAAGAATATATTTGTACCCATTGAGACGGAGATAACGAGGAGGAAAACTATGATCACCTAAATCCTAAGGTTATTTCTTGATTCCAGTAACACTTTTCTTCTTTTGAAGATGTAAATATTTGTTTGTCAAAAGCTAATTTTCTTGGGAAAAAAATTCCAAACTGGCGATGGGATTTGAACCCACGACCTTCAGGTTACTAAGCCGACGCACTAACCAACTGAGCTAAAAGAACTTATGTTACCGAACTGACATAACTGAAATGCATAATTTTTCTTTCCTTAGGTTTTTGGCTTCTTCGCAATTATTGCGTTCATCATTGATGCTTTCTTCCAGTTCCAGGACCTCCCGTCCAGTGGTGGAGGAGGAGGACAAGTGTCAAACGCCCAGACTGCTTAGCGAGTCTTGATTCCTCGTTAGCTTTTTTTTGGCAGGTCTAGTAATAAAAACCTCTAGACTAACTAGCTGTAAGTATTTCTTCTCTATCGGGAAGGAATTTATAGTTTCCAAGCCGCCATGTTTTTTTTTAGGTTTTTTAGATAAGTATCCGAGTATGTTTGCTTTGTAGTTAGGTAGCTTTTAATATATAATTACTAGTATTATATTAATATTATATTCACTAGTTATAATTATAAAAATTGTCATAGTCATATCAGTGTCTGGGACCTAAACTAACAGGTCACGTGACCCTACCAGCCTTAAACCTAGCAGTTGTTTGAATGTACCCTCAACTGAATGGAAAGATCTAGAGCACCCTACATTAGTAAGAAGGTGGAGTTTAATGTCATAATATAAAATATAGGCAAAATATACCATTAGACTGACTATCAAAAAAAAAATGTTGGATTGCAAGAGGTTGGGCATAGGTCAAGTGACCTTTTAGTGTACGTACCCAAATATTTTACTATTTCATTTTTTCTTAGAACCAATTACAAAAGATATGCTTTTTGAAATAGACATTTTTCGAATCCATACAATACTGCTGTGTTCATTGATTGCAGACTCATTTACTCAGGGTTAGCCTCATTTCAGCGTCAAAATATTCACAAATACCAACGGTAAAGTAAAGAATACACAACTTCAACAATACAAACATTTTGAAATTCCACAGACATTCACTGGAATGAATGAATTTTCAAAACAATTTTATACGAAATCGAGAATTCAAAACTGGACTGATAGACCCCTTTCACGTGACGTCAAAGCAGCTCAATTTGGAGGACAAAACAAAAGAATTCGAATCTCCTGAGAATCGGAACCTATTGTTTTGTCCATTCATTCCGACGTGCTGCAAGGGTCTGTTAAGATTTAACAAACATTTCCGTCACCCCTTCTCGGTATTTAATTGCGTTCTTTCGATTTTTCTCAGTTAATGCTATATACAAATGTTCTTTACATGTGATCGCCACGTTCGTACATGCAATAACTGCACTTTCACAATCAAAGTGTGTCAGAAACCTACATTCTCGTCCCTCTTCAAACCGTGGAGCTCTGGGTACGAGATTGAGTAACCTATGAGCAATAAAATAATCAACGCATGCGTAGTTCAACATTGACCGCTGAAAGACACGAGGTTAAAACCGGTTCATTCCGTTGTTGTTATGGTAACGTATTGGAAACGAAAACTGCTCGATATAAGAATGTAAGCAAGTCATCTTTCGAAACGAAAAGAAATAGTAAATAAAATAAACGTGGAATTTTCAAGTTTCTGTTGTGATTAACTTTAAAGTTTAAGACAGACTCGAGCTCATTCTTTTACAAATATATCAACACAGGAAACCCATAACCTATACAAATGCCTTAACACAGGTAACCCATGCCGCTAATTTACTGAAACTTTTCTTTAAAAAATAAACTAAAATTAAATAAATTTGATAAAATTATTTATCTAATATTATAATATTTTGTAAATGGTCTTTGGCTACATTCAATGGTAGCTTAACAGCTAATAAAAACGGCCTCCGCGTTCATGATATTAACTTTATAATCTCTGGATATACGCTCAAAGAAACACAAATAATTCAAGAAATAGTTGATTCTTACCTTCATAATTCTCTCCCTTCCACAGCCCTTGCGCCAGCAAAACCCTCAAATATATTTCCATCCAGCATTTCTCTCTCTTTCTGTGTCTTTATCCTTTACTAAAACTCCTTCGCCAACCATTTGTAAGACAAATTCTAGACCTGTATCTTCATAAACAGGCTTCCATGTTGACTGTCGCGCTAGTTGAGCACATGAATAGTGATGTCATCCTCATTCATTCCAGCGTGCAATATTTTCTCGTCGCCTCGTCTCATAACTTTTTGACTAAAATAAAACAGAAAGAAGACTATATTACTACTTTTTATTCATAATCATCGTCTTCCTCTCAAATCAAACTTATGAACAGTTCCCGCTAAAGTTTTTTCCTAAGCTGAACTAAATTTCTAAAATAATTTATTTTTCTTCACAATGGGATCCCTGTGGTCCGCTGTCCGAGTTTAGTGTTTATGGACTGTTCAAAAAAATATTTCCTCCGGGGAAAAAGTTAATTGGCTATTTTTTTATTTTGCTTTAAAAAAAAAAAAAAAATCTGTATACAGCTATTTCAAAACACGTTAAATTCTGCATACTGCCCGCATACTGAATAGTGCATTCCAAGACCAAAGGGCATTGTGGATCTCATTAATTTGTATAGGAAATTACACCTATGTTCTCGAAGAATTAATGAAAAATACCGCGCGTATTTGATGAAAGTGAATTAATACCACGAGTGCGTAGCACGAGTGGTTTTAATTCACTTTCATCAAATACAAGCGGTATTTTTCATTAATTCTTCGAGAACATAGGTGTAATTTCCTGTTAATACCAAATCTATAAAAAAATACGAAGTTTGTTTTTGTTCTTGAATGGATGTCAAGCATTCCGAAAGCAAAGTTCCCAGATGTGTGTAATTAATTACGCGCGAAGTTCCCGGATGTGTGCAATTAATTAATTGCACAGTATTAAGAAAAATTTCACAGTTCGTCAGCCAATCAGAATCGAGTATTTTTTATAGATGTGGTATTAGAAATAAAAAGTCAATATACAGCGATTTGCTCTCTAGATGTAGCTAGTATATTGCTTAGGATGGAATGCACTAAAAATAAAATAAATAATTATTATTTATTATCCTTTAGACAATATTACATGACCCAGAATGCACTTCGGTCTTGGTATGCAGTATGCAGTATGCAGTATGCAGTATGCAGTATGCAGTATGCAGTATTCAACGTTTTTTGAAATAGATTTATATCATTGATACACAGTATACAAGTAGTAACTAAATGATGGTGATGATGATGATGATGATGGTTGTGATGATGATGATGATGATGATGATGATGATGATGATGATGATGATGATGATGATGATGATGATGATGATGATAAGGATGGTGATGATGGTGATGATGATGATAATTATAATAATAATAATAATAACAAATTCATTAATTAAAATAGATTAAATGAAATTAATCAATTAATGATCGCCATGATGATAATGGTGATGATTATGGTAGTTGTGATGATGACGATGATGTAAAGAATATTATGATGGTGATGATGATAATGATAGTGATGACAGTAATGGTTATGATGATGAAGATGATGATGCTAGTAATGGTGATGATCATGGTGATGATGATGATGATGATGATAATGATGATAATAATGATAGTGATAATAATAATTGTCCGATGATCAATTCAAGGGATGGATAGTATGGTGAGGATGATGATGATGATCATGAATAGCCTCCACCGCAGGAGTCTCTTTGCTCTTTCTCGTTTATTCCTTTGGCGGGCTACCTGTGGTGTGCGTGTGTGTGGTGTGACCAAGGGAGACTGAGAGCGAGCTTCGCATAACCAAAACAAAAGAGAGACGCCTGCTGAGGATGTTAGATCACGATGCTTATAATCGGAAAGTCAGACAGACGAGCCCGCCAACCGAAGCACGACATCATATTCTCTGACGTCACTTCCGTTTTCGCGAAAAAAAAACCCTTTTAAAATAAACGACCGAGCACATGTTTACCTAGCCTTTTAGACTTGATATTCATTTCTGCGAGAATCTTTCTGAAAGCTGTCAGGTCCAACCAATAAGAAACGAGTAATTTTAAATGGTCATGATAATTGTTTACACTCGTGTCAACTGATACATACACGAGCATGACAAATTTACGTAATGACTCTCATTAATTCTGCACTTTTGAATGACATTACTCAAGAATCAACAAGTTCAATTCTCTTTACGTCTTTTCATATATTTACTAAACTCCTTGCTTTTCAGCTGACGACGATATAGCTGAGCAGTAGGGGATTCAGGTGCAGTATTATTTTATTTGCATAATCTAGATTGGACTTCAACGTTACCGGGGAAACCCATGAATGGTTTAAGAATGTTTTTGTTGATACATATGATGAATAGCCTACATGTATATTCACAAATTGTGTGTAAACATCAGCAAAAATTATTACCAGTGATTTTAGTACTCTAAATACAGTGAAAAACATGCTCTTTTTCCAAGGATTGAACAAAGAAAAATACTTGGATTAGTGTGAAGTTTGCTTTCATTTTTTTACATTGCATGCAGCCAACCTCAAGGATTGATTAAACCCAGACACAACCTGACCAATCAAATTATTCCATCTATTAAGTACGCCCATGAAAGAAAGCTGGTAATTGGTTGATTTTGACCTAGTCTTTTTAACACATAGATGCGACTTTCATTAATTCTGATCTTGGAAAAATACTATTCAATATAGCAAAATTATTGGTATTATCGTTCAAAATTGAAAGTCAAAACGCTGTTATTTGGTGTCGATTTTGAAGGTAAGAAGTTCTGATTCCTCGCTTTTTTCATAATTTATTTTCTCTCAAACTTTGTAAAGAGTAAACACAGTTATCTTTGTTCTCATGTTGATGAAAAACATCGAATTATGTATGAAAAAGATTCTAAAAATCAATTATTTTTCAATCCTATTCATGATACAAATTTTCTGAAAGAAGCTGTCTGAACTTTCTTTAGCATCTGTGGTTCTGTGAGTCCAAAAAAATCTTTCAAATGTTCCTTTTTTACAAGAAATTTGCAGCAAGTCCATAGTCAAAGGACTCGTGGTAGGTAGCGAGTATTTTCAGGACAGCCATGTTGTAGGGCAAGAACAATACAAGAATTTTACATGCCAAAGAGATTTCATTTTCCAAGAAAGAAAAAAATTTCTATGATTTTGCCCTCACAGCATGATTGCTGTGAAACCTTTCGATAAACGAGTTCACTCCCTCGCCAATTTTAACCTTATTTCACAAAGACAAAGCGTATCCCTAGACTAGTAGAGCTTCGTGAAGAAAGCTTCAGGTAGATATGGCTTAAGCCTTATATTTCTATTAAACATTTATATCAGAGAACGATTTGTATTCTCATTTAATTCTAAGCGGTCATTATACACGAATATTACTATTCATTTTGCACATAATGATCTCTGGTAAATTCATTTTAACTGGCGTGAAAAATATCACTGACCATAGACCGAAAGCCAATATGGCCGCCAATGGCTTGATTATCATAATGTATTAAATTCATATTTTAGCTTGGCAATACATTAAAATTATAAATTAGAATATATAAGAAAGCTAGAAATTTTGAGGTAAAAATATTGAGAATTTAGAAATGTGAAAAGTAACACAAGAACATTGCTATACAGTCATCAGTTAAAAACATCACATACAGTATGTTGCCCATTTTCGTGACACTTCAGGTTGTGAATACTATATCTTCTCTACGGAAAAAGATAATTTTATAAAATTTTGTCACATAAAGGCAAATTTATCAGGTAACATTATGATATCGATATTTTCTTCAAATCTTTTAATTTAATAAAATAAAAGGAATATTTCGACAGCTACTTAAGTGCCCAGTTTCGTGACAGCTGGGCCAGTTTCGTGACACGTTGTAAAGATGCATTGTTTTCAGAGTAATTCACAACAAAATTCGATAAAACAAATCAAAAACATATTTTCTTACCTTTAACTTTATTTTGTTGTGAAATTTGAAGTACTAATCACAAGTTGTTTCTTTGAGAATAAGGAACTTTAATGCCTAGTTTTCGAGCGCAGGGCAATTCACTGCGCAGTGAAAATCAAAGATTTTCGTCGAGACAACTCCACTCACCTGACAAAAATGGCTTCTCCTTGACAAACACGTTCTTTAAAAAGATTGCCAAAACATGCATTCCGAAGTTGAATGTTCGGCTTTCTTTCGGTTCTCTTCGTTTTCCGAAATATCAAATAGCCGTCGCTAAAAACGAGTTTAATTTGTAAGTGTCACGAAACTGGTACTGTCACGAAACTGGGCAACAAACTGTACCCTTATCAGTTTGATTCCAAATAAATAGAAACTTATTTAACTTCAGTGGAATTTTGTTGATGGCGATCATACTTTCTAAAGATTTACATTAATCTTGCTTCCTTTTTCTGAAGATTATACTTTTATGTTTTTAAACTAGTATATATTTTTGAACATCAATGGCGGTCATATTCGTAGAGGGTCTATATATAGTATTAACGTGCAATTTGTATTGATATATACCACTCCTTCCCCTCATAGGTCGTGTATTCTGCTAGCAAATACTTTTGCCCTCCCCCTCCCCCTCCCCCCACAGGCGGCGTATTCTACTGGCAAACACCCCTCCCCACCCCCTGTGTGGTGTATTCTTCACCATAGCCCTTTTTTTTACCAGTAAAATATAGAAATATAGATAATAATTAAATTACCTGTAGAAATTGACTGATGACCTTGGCTGGCCTTGGCTTTCTTTTAAAGGTTAAATTGGGCCTCTATTACCTATGTATGCATAAACATCCATAAATATAGAGCTGTTAAGTCGTGACGTATTTCCGGGTCCAACTGTTCACAAGAACCGCTAAAATAAAGCGAAAAATGTTCTCAATGATTTAACCTCCATCTCCCTCTTGATTTTAAATTTCTGTGCCCTGGAGAAGGAGGCCGGGGGGGGGGGGGGACTCAGGGGGTAAAGTATCGGGTATGCTCGTCGGAAATTTCCAAAAATACCCCTAAAAGACACCGGAAGTTTTTTCAAAAGGGCGTGGCTTAGCAAATTTTAACCCCTAAGAGATACCACAAAAATAATACTATTACCCCTAAGAGATACGACGAGCATACCCGACACTTTACCCCTGGAGTCCCCCCCCCTGGAAGGAGGAGGAAGATACGACTATATAGCTAAAGCCAAACGTCGAACTTCACATGAGCCGTACACATTGATATGGACCTTGATCACAAGGCGGCCATGAGAGCAAAAAACCTTTGTTTGGAACGTTATGAAGCGCCGCAAAGCGAGGGCAAGGAGACCAATGGAATCGAAACCCATTGTCTCAACCGCTGTGTGACAAAAGCCCATAAGACTGTGTTCTTTAATGTTATTGGGTTCAGCTTATGTGAAGTTCGACCTTCGTATTCGGTCTAAGATAATCATAGTCTATGC
Organism: Anthopleura sola; assembly: GCA_023349425.1. NCBI lineage: Eukaryota > Metazoa > Cnidaria > Anthozoa > Actiniaria > Actiniidae > Anthopleura > Anthopleura sola. The sequence goes on from JALHLI010000001.1 coordinate 20,473,224, forward strand.
ATACCATTGCTTGTCTACAAACATCCATTCTCAGGGGCGGATCCAGGATTTTGTTCAGGAAGGGGTGCAGGGCAGAAAGTCAGCTCAGGGTTGTGCAACCTTTAGAATCAAAGAAAGAAAACATTATTTCGTATTGGGTATCTTCAAAAAACGCCACTGCCCTATTGACGTCCACCAAAACCATATTTTCAGTGTCGCGATGGCAAATGTTACGATTTCGCGTGTGTGATTGAGAAGGAAGCGCTGTAAATTGGATTTAAATTCTTGTGTTATTCGCTAGATTAGAGAGTCCAAGATGGCCGGAATTGATAAGCAGTATGTGAAGGACAAGAAAGGCATTTTGAAGATATGTGAAGTGGTAAGTAAAAGATAAAATATGTTAAGTAAGCAGTTCATGTTCGAAAGGAATGAAAAGAAAAGGATAGAAAGGAAAGAGAAAACACAGGGCAGGGCAGGGCAGGGCAGGGCAGGGCAGGGCAGGCTAGAGTAGAGGATCTCGGCCAATCAGAGGCGAGATATTGAGTAAAATGTGAGCAAATTTACCTTGATATTTTTCTTCCAGATCACAACATGTATTGCTTTTGCTTGTATGATCGTTGCTAATGAGGGTTTCTATTACCCGTTCAACAACAAGTACAACACTCGCTACGATCTGTTCCTGGCTGTCCACATCATTGGGTTTGTGGTAGCCATCATTATCTTCTTGCTCCATCTTTTCTCTCTCCAAGATAAACTGGGCTCAACCAAGATCTGGAAGATGGTGGTAAATCATTTTAATTTTAAAAGACGCGGTTATACGAGCAACAAAATCGTGCTAACTTAGTGTCACGCAACAATGTTGCATGACACTGAGTCGCACGATTTTGTGTCACGCAACATTGTTGCCTTGCACGTTGCAGAGTGAATGTTGCTCGTATTACCACCTTGCGCTACAACAAAATTTTGTTGCGCGACTTTGTTGCAGAAGTAGAAGCTTTTTGTTGAACTTCACATAAGCCTAACGCATTAAAGACAATAAATACAGCGGTCTTTTTCGATGTCACTAGGTTCGGCTCATCAGAAAATCGACGTATGATCTTAGGTACAGTTCAAACAAAACCATTTCGTGTACATTCTTATTCCGATACGCCCATCCAATCAGCTGTACGAAAAACTGAGCGCGAAAAGGATTGTTGTTGTAATTCAAGTGGCCCTCGCCCGAGTCTTAAAAGTCATATATCTCACAGAATTTGAGGAGATGGATCGCAAAGATTTACTTTAATTTTTTAAACAACACCTATAGTTCAACTTTTTTTCTCTAAATTCTTTGAAACGCGTGTTTTTGTATTGGGAAGAGACTTGAAGCAAGGGACGAAGCGCGCTGTGATTGGACGGTTCGTGCGTGCTCCGGACACCTGGATCCATCTCGTGTACATTCTCCTTCTTATAATCCAATCAAATCTCCATTCGTATGGGAAGCCATTTCAATGTTGCAGCATGTCGCACCCTACACGCTCCCCACTGATTTTGTTTCTATTCCTCAAGAACCTCGTCTTCTGTGGCGCCTTCACTGTATTGTGTGTGACGTCCGCTGGCTTGATGATTGTGTACGCCGAGAACGAACATCAAAGTTATTTCTACAAGATTGGGCATAGCAAATGGAAATGGTACACTAATCATCGTATCGTTGCTATCGTAAGTACCGCTGTGATTCTTTACAATGATATGTCGGAAAAACTGTATTTACTCGACTATCCGCCGCAGCGCTCGATTTTCGGCTGCGGCGCTTATTTGAGGGCGGCACTCTTCTATATTTCCTTCTCATATGCGGCGCTTAAACGAGTAAATGCAGTAGGCTCGTCCACACTACTACACTTTCAGTGTCAACATATTTTGAGTATTCGACATATCACGCGAACCCTTAACACCAACTCCCCACCCTCCCCGCCTTCACCACCAGCTCCCTAACCTCCCCACCCTCACCACCAGCTCCCTAACCTCCCCACCCCACCCTCACGACCAGCTCCCCACCGTCACCACCAACTCCCCACCCTCCCCACCCTTCATTTATAATTCATTTTATTTCTCTACCAAATGTTTATCAATTACCTTTCCTATTATTCCAGGCTTTTGGTTTCTTTTCCTCGGTTGTTTTCGTCATCGACGGCTTTTTCCAGTTCTTGGAGCTGCGCTGAACAAGTTTCTGTTCCCAACTGGACTCACGACATCTTTCGAACATGAAGTGTTCTTTTCTGATCTAATCAAATCTATATGAAAGAAATTGTTGATAAATTTACTATAGACCTATTTAGACCCCTTGTACGTGACGTCAAAGCAGCTCAATTTGGAGGACAAAACAAAAGAATTTCAATCTCTTGAGAATTGGTAATCTATTGTTTTGTCCACAGGTAGCCCAAGCTGGGTTTCTGTGGTGTCACTGTTTCTTAACAGTGGAGAGAAAAAATGTTAAAACTTAATCCGAAATCTAACCAGGCAGGGTGATAGAGGTATAACTTCTCAAAGGTCAGCTAAGATTTCTTTACTTTATTTCACATTTTGACGATTTTATTGAGGTTTTTTATAGTTCCCCATACATTTTCTTATAATATGACACCACAGAAACCCAGCTTGGGCTACCTGTGTTTTGTCCTCCAAATTCAGCTGCATTCAGAAGTGCTGCAAGGTTTTTCCTTGCAAGTTTTCAGGAGGTAAAACTAAGAACCTGAACAAATGAAAGATAAATATTCTTGATCCAACTCTTTTAAAAAAAAAGTAGTAAAAAAGTAAAATGCTAAACTATGCACATTTCCCTAGAGCTTGGTAGAACTGTTAATACTTGTTTAACGTAAAATATAAACAAATAAAGAAAAATGTACTCTTTTGTCCATTAACTGTGTTCATGGAGTTCTTGATATGGCTCTATAGACCCCTTGCACGTGACGTCAAAGCAGCTCAATTTGGAGACAAAAAAACATCTCCTGAGAATTGGAAATGATTGTTTTGTCTTCCAAATTGAGTTGCATTCCGACGTGCTACAAGTCCATTGCAATCCAGCAAAATAGTAGATAGTAAATAGTAGTGCTACTTCTTGAATAATGTAATTAAAACTACCACCGCCTTGGATTGGCTGTGCTTTCTAAGCGTGTGAAACATTCTCAATCCCAGAAACCTATCATTCCTACAACGCATGCTCGTCGAGCGCGAAAGTAAACTAGTGAGTTCGCGGGGGGTCCCAAGCCGGAAGTATTATCTGGTTTAACAAAGGAGTCAGTAACTCATTGAGGTTATACAGAAAGTTTGTCCTTTTTGTACGAATTTCATCGGTTAGCTCCATAAATAATAATAATAATAATAATAATAATAATAATAATAAATCTTATTTATATAGCGTCATTTCCATAAATGCCCAATAGCATTTAACATATATACATACACATATATATATATATAAGAAACTGAAAATAATAATTAATAATTAATTAATAATACATATAAAATAAAGTATATATTAAAAATATCTTAGAAAAACCCTAGAACTAATATAATTGTTAGACAAAATCCTAAAAATCTTATCTAAATCAAGAGACTCAAAAACAATAGCGTAACTCTAATGGCGTCTTGTCACGAGAGTTTGTTTAAAACAGAAAATTTTGGTGTCATGGCAACGTGACGTCACACTTAAGGACTCTATAGACCTTTCCCGAATTCACGCAGACGACCACGAAACAATGGCTCAAGGTCGAGACTGACCCTGATAAAATCAAGATCAGTCCCGATCCAGAACCACCGCTCCACGGCCATCCAAGCAAATTAAGGAAATTAAGGTCTATTGTATAAAAGCAGTTATTAAGAAAACAAATCCTTAAAATAAGCTTTTTTTAAAAAAGGAAAGTCTTTTAAAGGCTACTTTGAAGTAGTCTATTAATCCAGGAGTAAATTACTTTTAAAATATTGTTGGGGGTAAAAAATTATACCGAAATATCTTAATGTTTGTCGTTTCCCACGACCGCCACCAGTGGTTTGTGCGCTACAAGGTTATTAGTGAAGGCGGTCGCGAACGAAGGTTCTCTGGTACTTTGAACCGTGTCCTGAGTTTTACGACCAAAAGAACATGGTTCTAGTGTGACGTATATACAGGTACCTTGTGTAAAGACGCGAAGTAAGCATGCATTTCTTCTTAAGCTAATGGCAACGAAACATGAATAGGCCCTTGGTTGTTGTTTCCATACAAATCTTTCTAACTTCAAACAGCTGTAGCTTTTTATCACTTAATGTTACTAAACTGACATTCTTGAAGATTACTTATTTCGATATATTCTTGACAATGAAAGCAATGGTGTCTTCGATAACTGATAAGCTAAGGTATATCCATGACCACGCCTTTTTTCATAGGGTGTATACACATGTATCAAAACAAGCGAAATATATCAAAGAATTTTATCCCGGCGATAGATTAGTTTTGATTTGGCCAATTGAGTAAGAAAGGAAGTATTTAGCAAATTAAAGTCAAGCAATTTTTACTATTTTTACCGCTGTGACCTTGACCTCAGTATCATGTGAGATTTTGTACAGCATAAATTTGATATGATGAACATTGGGTTCAAGTATACAAAATATTCACATAGAAAATGTTAGCTTGTTTGTTGTAATCCTACACTTTTCCGACCCTTACTGTTATACACTTACTTCAGCAACCTAATTATTCAGCTAATTACTATAGAGCGGTTAAATGTGATGTATTTCTGGATCCAATTCTTCACAAAAACTACTAAAATAACACGAAAAATGCACTCAATGATTTAACCTCGACTCAAAACAAATAATCCTGTCACGAAGAAAAAGTAAGAAAAATCTTTATTAAAATGCTTTTCGTTTTGGACTCGAAAGTCGTTTTTCAATGCGGTTGACGTCACACTTAAGAGCGATTATCTGTAACGGTCACCTACGCCATGAAGAATAGGAAAATCGAAAATTTTCAAAACTTGTCAAAAGAATGCCCTTACAGCCCTGCTTACAAATATCTAAGTTTTAGATTCATCCGATCCTTTTTGGCCGAGTTATCGAGTATTTTATGATTTGACTTCCGTCGACCCATTTTATCGGCTCGAGAAGGTCGATATTCAACCGCTCTATAAGACTACTAAACAAATATGAAACTTAGTCTACACTCATTTTCTCAATAAAGAATTATGTCTTCGAAGTATTTGAAGCATTTTTATTAAGTATTTCGAAAACTGGAATTTTTTTCGGTATTTATGGTTTATCCCTCTTTCGACCAACTTTGCCGTGGTCGAAAATTCTCATAATTCAAAGCCAAAAAAACCCAATTGGTACATGAACTAGCCAGTTAATATTATACTTGGTGGATAGATTAGTCTTTCGGCTACAAATTCATGAAATAAAATTCTTGAGCACTTTGAAGCGAAAATTTTAAGAGCGTCGAATGTTTCTACTACTTTCGCAAATATCGTGACTCTTTAACCTTACAGACCAACAACATGAAATCAACAAGTCGGCTTTCAAAAATTCGTTGAACTCCCGGGGGGGGGGGGGACTCCGGGTGTAAAGTATCGGGTATGCTCGTCGTATCTCTTAGGGGTAAAAATCAGTGATTTGGTATCTTTTAGGGTCTTAAATTTGAGGTTTATCAAATCAGCACTTTCTGGTATATTTTAGGGTGTTGAAAAAGGAACTAGCACATCGCATAATAACGCAATACGTATGCCTGCGTAAACTCGGAATATTACTCAAGGAAAAACATTTCAAATGACTTTACTTTTTAATAGTATTATTAAAATTATTAAGGTATCTCTTAGGGGTTGAAATTTACCAAGCCATGCCCTTTTGAAAAAACTTCCGGTATCTTTTAGGGGTATTTTCGGAAATTTCCGACGAGCATACCCGATACTTTACCCCCTGAGTCCCCCCCCCCCCCCCCGGGAGTATGACCACTTTTAATGTATTCGCATACTCCTATGCACGGGATTTTGTACGTTAAACAGACACATTTGATGCCAAGCTGTCTGGTTTTACCAAATAAGGCTCGTAAAAACTCGTTTGGCAGCAAAAAGCCCGTGCTTAGAAGTATGCGAATATATTAAAAGTGGTCATACTTTTGTGCGTCGCGCTGTAAGAGCTCTTTCATTTCTGTTATCGTCCGCCATGTTGGTGTCGCACGAGCTAATTAGCATATGTCAAATAATAGAGAGTTGCATGTGTTTTGAAGCGGAGAACCTAAATGTCGCGGAGATACGAATTTTATCTTCGAGTGTTGATATTATGAGAGTTAATCTCAGCGCGAGAAGATAAAATTCGTATCTCCAAGCGGCCATGTAATGTTCTGAATATTATATGAAATCTTCAATGAAAAGTAATGGAAAATTTCAGAATCTGAGCAAAAAGTCGAAATTTGTGACCACCCACTGGCCACTGGTGGGAGTGGGGATATCAATTTTATCATTTTGATGTCACTCAATATCACACTCTATTTACTCGGGCTACCTGCAAGGTAGGCGGAGTCTAGGTTTGGGTTTTCTATCTATCTATCAGTCTATCGACGATGTTAGAAGTAAGTAAGCCTGCGCTGCTCGGCGGTCAGCGGTGTTCCTCTGCTTTGTTCTTCGAAGGTCTCGCTGTCTCGTGGTGTAAATATTTACTGAAAATCATGGAGTCCTTCTGGGACGCTCAATACACATGCAAATGCACACGCCGTTCGCGATAGACCCACACTAAATGATGTCGAGCGTCAGTTTCGAAACGAACCAAAGAAATGCAAAAACAATACAAAAAATACTCAAAGCAATGCCAAAGACAGTCAAATAAACTCAAACAAACGTACTCAAATGAGCTTAAATGAACTCAGAGGCACTCAGACGCACACGCCGTACGTGGTAGACACACATTAAAAGTTGTTATTGAGCGATTTTGGATCTATGAGAATCTATGAGCAAACTACGGTATGAGAATCGTAGAACTAGACAAACTAGTCAAAATAGATTAAGAGAATCTATAAACTACCTAGCTATTACCAGATCTCAGATACAAAAAAAAAATACTGAGACAAACTACAGAAGGAGAGACAAACTACAAAACGAGTGACAAACAAAGCTTTGATGAAAGCTGACTCCAAGAACTTGTAGAAGTCAGACGAGCTGATAGTGATCTACAAGAAAGCGAACTGCCAAGACTCCTTGTTGAATATTTTCATTTATGAAAATACAGCAAACAAAAACCAGAAAAATGACCAGTTAAACACATTTTGGCTAAGAGTATTTACATTGATAAAACGTTTGTTTTGCAGCGAACAGTTTCGATACTGAAATAGATAATTACTGGGTTGCTATGGTAGCAAACCAGTCTTAAAATGAGATCCGTTTTTCCGTGGTCAGGTATACCATAATTTCACACGTCATGATTGGTCGAGAACTTGTAAACAATGTCCAATGTCCAATGAAGTGGCCACACGACATCGATGTATTTATAGTGTTGTGTCACCATTAATTCATTCGTTCAGGGTTCGTGAAGTACTAGTTTGTCTGTAGGCACGTTGCGTACTATTGTCTTTAGGTTTTTTAACACTACGCTTAAACTACTTACAAACACACACGCCGTACGTGGTAGACACACACTAAAAGATGTTATTGAGCGATTTTGGAACGGGTTGGTCCACATACTCAAAGAGAGAAGCCTGAGAATCTGTGAGCTATCTTTGAGAATCTATGAGCAAACTACGGTATGAGAATCGTAGAACTAGACAAAATAGACTAAGAGAATCTATAAACTACCTAGCTATGATCAAGCTAGATCTTACCAGATCTCAGATACAAAAAAATATACTGAGACAAACTACAGAACGAGAGACAAACTAAAAAACGAGTGACAAACAAAGCTTTGATGAAAGCTGACTCCAAAAACTCGTAGAAGTCAGACGAGCTGATAGTGATCTACAAGAAAGCGAACTGCAAAGACTCCTTGATGAATATTTTCATTTATGAAAATACAGAAAAAAAAAACTGAGGGAAAAACAAATGACCAGTTAAACACATTTTGGCTAAAAGTATCTACATTGATAAAGCGTTTGTTTTGCAGCGAACAGTTTCGATACTGAAATAGTTGTTTATTTCATCAGCTAGTCTTGAAAGGTACTCTAGTAGGTCAAGTAGAAATATGATATGCGTTAACAAGTCAGTAACGCAACACTAATGCCTTACAAGAATTTAAAATGTTTTTAATAAAGGGGGACTTTGAACCCAAAAGGAACACTTTGGTAAGAAATAAGAGTATATAGGATTGGTGAGTGGGCGAGCTCTCGCACAGGCAACCCAGTGAACGCTCCAAGAGCGTCTAGTTATGTTTATTTCATCAGCTAGTCTTGAAAGGTACTCTAGTAGGTCAATTCAAGTAGAAATATAATATGCGTTGACAACTTGTCAAGTCAGTAACACTAATGCCTTACTAGAATTTAAAATGTTTTTTAATGTTTATGGTCACATATTTTTCTCTTACAATCTCCCACCCCACCCAGCTGTTATACATCACGACGACTTGCCCTTGGTTATAATACATAATCTCCTTTTACATTTATTTATGTATTAAACAGTGTGGATGCGCTCAAAATACACCTGCATTCAATATATATCATTTTTGACTGCCAAATCAATTCCTATCCATTCCATGGTCGCAAATATATATACTAGATACTCTCTATAATGTAGCCCGAGTTCGCACTCTTAGAGTGTCTAGTTCATATAAGAAAATAGAGATACTGTTGTTCAAGTGGCGGGAAAAGATCATGCACGCGGCTTCGTCGATTCATACAAGTTATATGTAAACACGCCAATATCAACAGCTAGTTGAAAAGTTTCAGTATGGTAATACTAGCTGAAATTAGAGTCGCGAATCACGCGATGTCTCGTAGCAAATGGATAAACAACGGTATATCGAACCCTCCGAACCAAATTTGGAACGTAATGACGTCAATCTATTGAAAAACCAATCAAAGCGCGCTGTGCTTTCTGTTTTCTATTTATCTAGAAAAAAAGAACTCGTACCACCCAGATCAAATACTTCAGAGAAGGAAGCGCACGAGACGTTAGCCGTTAATTTGCAACAGGTTCTACTGTAAAGGTACAGAAGTTATTGTGTTTTTTCCCAGTTTCTGTAGGAAAACTTTCCTTCAATAGTGTCAAAATTTATACTTAAAATACCAATCGAATAGAACAAATGAATTATATATTTTGGACGCGATTATCTGCGTGCGAAAGTTTATAATTAAGGTGTGTTTCAAAATAACAATCAGTGAACATTGGATGCCATACAAGGTTACCAAAAGCTGCAATAGCAGAAGAAAATGAACTTAAGTTTTATATAGGGACTATTCTATATTTACTGTAAATTCGAGCCAAATTTAATTAAATTAATTAAATTAATTAAATTAAGTATCTACACGACCACGTTCGAAAGTCAAAGCATCTCAAACTGTTACGGACTTTAGTATCGGCCGAAGTCTTATCAAAATACGATATTGTATTGCTTTGGCGCTACGAACAAACCCAGAAGTTATTCTAGGTTCGATAAAATTATCGTTTCTTACAGCTTAACAGAAGTTTTTTTTATTACTGAAGTACAGAATTATTTAGTGAAGATTAGTATTTAGTAAATAATCTCATTAGTATGAAAGTAAAGGCAACGAAAAGTATTCTCTAGTGCAAAAGCCCAATAGTGTCAAAATTTATACTTAAAATACCAATCGCATACAACAACACAATTATATATTTTGAACGCGATTATCTGCGAGCGAAAACTTAAGGTGTGTTTCAAAATAACATCAGTGAACATTGAATGCCATACAAAGTTACCAAAAGCTGCAATAGCAGAAGAAAAATGAACTAAGTCTTATATAGAGATTATTCTATATTTACTGGAAATTCGAGCCAAATTTCTTCGAATTGACAAACTTGTTGGAGTTTGAAAAATTTTATCTTTGAGTTTTGAAGACCTTAATAGAAAGACCTTCCTGAGAAAAATTGCCAAACTTCGATTACAACTTCATAACTTTACAGGTTTAAGGCTGAGCTGGATTACTTAGAGCTCATTCAGTGTTATTTGTGAAGGGCGTGAAAGTATTTGCACGACCGTTTGAAAATCAAAGCGTCTCAAACTGCTATTGACAATAGCATCGAAGAGTTATCAAAATACAATCGCATTTCTTTGGCGTTACGAACAACAATCCAGAAGTTATTTCAGATTCGATAAAATTAACGTTTCCCACGACTTAACAGAAGGTTTTTTATTGGATTATTTAGATGTTATTTGGTGAATATACACTCAGTAGCTTAGAAGTACAAGGACCACGCGAGGGGGGGGGGGTTATAGGGCTATAGCAAATCACTTATTCCCCTTACCCATACTAATCTCTTATATAGCCCCACTATTTTTTAGGGTGCTCCGCGGTCCACGAAGTAAAGGCAAACTGAGAAATGTATTCTGTAGTGCGGTATTCATACATTTGTATTGGATACACCCTGTGGCTTAGCATATTTACTATATTTAGTTGATTTGACCTGGTTTTGGTTTCTAGAATTCTCGTTATTGTTTGTAATGCAATTCACTAAGCAGTATTTAGTATTTAAATATAGAAATTTTTAAAAAAATAGTTACTACATTTATGTGATCGTTTCGCGTCCTAGGTTTTGCACCCAGAGGGGGGTAATTATTACTGGTTATTTTGTAAACTAAGTAATAAATCTCTGTTTTTTTTTGATAGCAAGATACGAGCATGGCAGGCGAGATAAACCAAGGTTATGTGAAAAGCAAAAAAGGAATTTTGAAGATCGTGGAAATTGTAAGTATGTCAATATTGACTCAATGAACTTTTAGTTCAGGGAAATATATATATATATGCGTGGAATTTTTGAACAATCAAATTCCACGTTAGTTTTGAGCTGTTTTACCTTCCTTGATTTCTCAGAAGCTGAGAATTAATAAGCAACATCGCCAGAAAACTCGAATGGACATGCGCAGTTGGAGCGTGGCACTTAGAATTTTCTCGGCTTGAATTTTACTCCCTTCTTAGAGAAAATGTATGGCGAATAATTTTGAATCTCTTCATGAATGAAAATATCTGTATTTACACAGGCTTCCGGGTATCTGGATAAGTTCTCATAAACGTAAAGTTTGTTTAGAAGCTACTTATGGGTCATAACATTGTATTTTCGGGTCGGTTTTGCGAATTTTGTAAACCAACAGTTTTGGACGCCATGTATAGGACGTCAGTTAGTGGAAGGGATGAATATACCTGCACTTTATCTAAATTTTCTATCCCTACATGTGCGTATTAAACCTTGCCGCCTATGTATTTCACGAGTTGAAATAGCAGACCATTGCTCATCAAAATATTTTGATAAATTCCTCTCGATACAGGCTCGGTTTTTACGATTTAAACTATGGCATAAATGACGTCTTCACAAGTGCAGTATCCTCTATAGAAAGTGCTTTAGTTGATGTGAAAATCGAGGAAAACTACTTGCTATCTGCTTTTTCGAAGCAGCCATCTTAGAAGTTGAACAACTAACCTTCAAGCTTTAATAAAATTAATAAATCAGAACCAAAACTTTAAATTACAATTCGGTTTGACAACAACAAAAATACAGGGATTTCGAGTGCCCATTTTAGTGAAGAAGACCGGAAGTGTGCAAAGTCACTCAACTATTTTGGTCTCAAAATCATGGTGAAGGATACGCATAGCTCTATCTTAAATCTTGTTTGAAGGATTGGACTTTCGTCAATATTTCTGCCAAGTTTCAAATGGTTTGGCCACAAACTCATTTTGGTTTTTCATCTCTCAATATTTGCAGTCATTAGACTTCGAATCTCTGAAAAGAAACACTTCCGGCGCGACATAAACAAAAGATTTCGTATTCATAGCAGGCGTTATTTTTTTTACTGAAAATGACTGAAAAATCAAGGAAAGATAGGAAAGATTCTTATATAATAATAATACGGTGTTCGGGACATTTTTGTGGAATAATCTTGGTAAGCTTGTATGATAAATTAACGTTTATCAGTAAATGAGGAAAACAAAGAATTATCCAATAAGCTAACTTTATGATTAACTTCGTGATTCTACAGTCGTAGACGATCTTTCTCTCACCACTGCCGAAAATTTACGTCTTTAAATGAATATTTCGACTTCCCAAACTGATCCGCTTCCTCTTGGTCTTTTAGGATGTTTTGCTAGCAAAATATCTGCCGTAGATAAATAATTTAAAGCAGCGAACAAACCTTTATGTTCAATGCTAAGTTGTGATGTATGAACCGATTACAATTGAGATAAGACAATAAGAATGATTGGCATTTATTTTGCATGATTCTAATTTTGCATAATATAGTGCCCGCCCACTTTGGTTCGGAATTTCTGGCGATGATCTAAATGCGTAGAATTTTAAGCCAATCAGATTCCACCTTAGGTTTTGACCTTCCTTGATTTCTCAAAAACTGAGAATTAACTAGACGCTCTTGGAGCGTTCACTGGGTTGCCTGTGCGAGAGCTCCCCCACTCACCAATCCTCATACTCTATTATTTCTTACCAAAGTGTTCCTTTTGGGTTCAAAGTCCCCCTTTATTAAAAACATTTTAAATTCTAGTAAGACATTAGTGTTGCGTTACTGACTTGTCAACGCATATTATATTTCTACTTGACCTACTAGAGTACCTTTCAAGACTAGCTGATGAAATAAACATATCTATTTCAGTATCGAAACTGTTCGCTGCAAAACAAAGGTTTTATCAATATAAATACTCTTAGCCAAAATGTGTTTAACTGGTCATTTGTTTTTCCCTCAGTTTTTGTTTTCTGTATTTTCATAAATGGAAATATTCAACAAGGAGTCTTGGCAGTTCGCTTTCTTGTAGATCACTATCAGCTCGTCTGACTTCTACAAGTTCTTGGAGTCAGCTTTCATCAAAGCTTTGTTTGTCACTCGTTTTGTAGTTTGTCTCTCGTTCTGTAGTTTGTCTCAGTATATTTCTTTGTATCTGAGATCTGGTAAGATCTAGTTTGATCATAGCTAGGTAGTTTATAGATTATCTTAGTCTATTTTGACTAGTTTGTCTAGTTCTACGATTCTCATACCGTAGCGAGTTTGATCATAGATTCTCAAAAATAGTTCATAGATTCTCAGACTTCTCTCTTTGAGTATGTGGACCAACCCGTTCCAAAATCGCTCAATAACATATTTTAGTGTGTGTCTACCACGTACGGCGTGTGTGTTTGTAAGTAGTTTAAGCGTAGCGTTAACAAACCTAAAGACAATAGTACGCAACATGCCTACAGACAAAATAGTACTTCACGAACCCTGAACGAATGTATTTATAGTGACACAACAATAAAAGCTATAAATACATCGTCCTCGATGTCGTGTGGCAACTTCATTGGACATTATTAAGTTTAAAAGTTCTCGACCAATCATGACGTGTGAAATTATGGTCTATCTGACGCCCGAAAAACGGATCTCATTTTAAGACTGGTTTACTACCATAGGAACCCAGTTATGAACTGTAAACTTAACGAGAGGAAGATAAATATGCAATTTAAGTACTAGATAAGGGTTTTTCCTTTTCAAATACGCTTTCTTACCTTTTCTAGCTTGTGAAATTGAGTGGGTTTTATCGATTCTTGGCGACATTCTTGTGAACTGTTGTGAATGCCATTGCTGCCAATTTGTGTTTAGTTGTGCGCTAAATGAAAGAAAATTAAAAGTTCTTGAAGCAAAAGTTGTCAAGCCAAGCCAATTCCATCTATAAGTGAAGTAATTTTCTTTCAAGGTTGTAAGTTTGGCTTACTTTTAGTGCTTGAACTCATCTTCTACTTCACCGGCAAAGCTACACAAACGAAGCCATCTTGTTTTCTCCAAAGTGACCACAGGGAACCCAAATTGAAGTATTCCTCTTCCCCCGCTGCGACTCGTTGCCCGATTTTTTTTTTTCTTCTTTTTCATGGTCCCGACTCCCCTTGGTTACCGTTGCTATGGCCCACAAGCTCAACAAATTAGTAGAATATCTCAGAATTTAGAACTCTGATCGCGGAAAATTGGTTATAAATTGTTTACTGTCCTGTGAAAATATAACAAAATGAACTATTCACCACTTTCACATTCCCATAATACTTTGCGTTTTTGGTGGCAAAAATAGCAAAAATCATTCGAAAATTCAAAACTTTTCTTGCAGATGCTGAGTATATTTGCTAGAATCATTGAAAAATCCAGTATCAGTTTAATCCGAGTTAATTCCACACGCATGGGAGAATGAAACGTTTGGTGATACAAACAATTTCTTTCTTTCTGGTTTTTGTGAATGTGATAGAATCTATCATAGATGCATAAGTGTTTTTAGATGTTTTCTCTTCGATTCTTATTACAGCGCGACGCTCAAAAGTATGACCACATTTAATGTATTCGCATATTTCTATGCACGGGATTTTGTACTTTAAACCGACACAATTGATGCGAAGCTGTCTGGTTTTACCAAATAAGGCGTGTAAAAGCTCGTTTGGAGCAAAAATCCCGTGCATAGAAGTATGCGAATACATTAAAAGTGGTCATACTTTTGGGCGTCGCGCTGTAAGGATCATGGTATCTTCATGGTAATATTAACGATTTTGTCTCGTTGTTGCCCCCCAAAAACGCAAAGCATTATGGGAATGTGAAAGCGGTGAATATGAAGCGCTCTAAAATAAATTGATAACAAATATTTTCTTTTTTAGCTCTTTACCTGTGTGGCTTTCGCATGCATGGTGGTTGCAAATAATAAATTAGGTCTTGTCTATGACCGTTATAATCTAAATACGCAAACAGACGAGTACAGTGACTACAGTGGTCGTTATGACTTCTTTCTCGCTATGCACATCATTGGCTTCATCGTGGCCATCGTCATCTTCGTAGTGCACTTGCTCTCTCTTCAAGAGTCTCTTGGGTCTGCAAAGATATGGAACATCTTGGTAAATACTTTATTCACTCATTTTGGAATTCAAATAAGTTCTATAAGGAATACTGAAAGAACATTTGTGAAACTTTAATTAAGTTGAAGCTCCTTAAGTTGGTTCAAAATTCATCTGGGATGAATAAATAATCTCTGTGAGTGACGTTCAAGCCACTAAAATGCTGCAACGCTCACTTCATTTCATTTCTTTTTCAGAACCTTGGGTTTTGTGTCCTTCTGCTTATTCTGTGCGCTATTTCTAGCGGTGTAATGATCAAGTTCGCCAAGAATGAGTACAAGAGTCCTGCTTATAAGGATGATACTGTCATTTCTTATTTTGGCGACAAATGGCGATGGCGATGGTACACTGATAACCGCATTGCAGCTATTGTAAGTAGATATCATACACTGATCGAACAATACTCTAAAATAATAAGCTATTTGCACTAATAGTAGTTCACGTGATCTAAACAACCTTATTCCAAACATTTGTATGCTCTGAAGGCAAGAAAATTCACCATAAAAATGTTTGATTTTATATTAAGCTTGCTCTCTCGTTCTCGTTCTCACGCTCTCAATCTTCCTCTCCCTCTTCCTTTCCTCTCCCTCTCCCCTTTCTGTGTTCCATTTTATTTCACATTTCTCTCACCTCCTTATTTCACCCTTCATTTCAGGCCTTCAGTTTCATGTTGGTTATAGCATTCATCGTCGATGCCATTTTCCAATTTCTGGAAGTTCGTGGTTCGGAATAGTTCACCTTTCTCATCACTGGCTCCATCGGTACTTCATTCTCTAATTTGCTTAATACTCACTTGTTGAATAATTCCTAAATGTAATAACACGTTAATAATTAGCACAGCGGTCAATATAATGAGTATGCGCAATATTAATCTCCCCTTTTGTCATTTATCGACAATTCTTGTTCCCAGAGCCCGCGCTCCTCTTGGTGAACCAAGGAGATTGGGGCAAATCCAAGTAACAACATCCTCAACATTTTCAGTTCTATTATTGTGTTAGCCAATCAGAAAACTAGTCTGTTGAGTTCAAGGCTCTGGGAATAAGAGTATTTGTTGCTAAAGACCCCATGTAGCACGTCGGAATACAGCTCAATTTGGAGGACAAAACAAAAGAATTTTAATCTCCTGAGAATTGGAAACCTATGGTTTTGTCCTCCAAATTGATCTGCGTTCTATATATAGTGCTTTTCAAAAACTGCAAACATGTTGCATTTTTGTGTCTATCTTGGGTACCTTTTTTTCCTGTCATGCCAACATAATGTTGTTTCCACCCAAGCCAGACCACAATGCAACGCGCTCTCGAAAACAACGAATTTAAGTTAAAGTTTTTTCTTGATATTCCGAAGGGAAGTATTATATTTTTATGAATCTTTAACGGAGTCAGTGACGTCATTTACTCAACACTAAACACCACTCCATACATTTCTTTGTAAATAACTTCTTGATTTATTTTATTTCTATGAAGCCCAAAGGTCGACTGACGGACTTTACTGACATTTGTTGTGATTACAATTGATTTGTAAGTCTCTTTTTTTCAGTATTGAGTATGAAACGAGCGAATATTTTGATCACAAAATAAAGGGAAATGTATGGAGCGATGTATGGTGTTGAGTAAATGACGTCACTGACTCCGTTAAAGATTCGTAAAAATATAATACTTCCCTTCGGAATATCAAGAAAAAACTTTAACCAGTGTTTATTAGACCCTTAGAGATTATTCTAGGAAAGTTTCAGCCGAATTAAATTTTAGAACCTTGAACCCTACATATAAATGTTTTTATCAAAGTAATCAAATCTGCATATCACGAACTCTTTTCCATAGATATCTTACACAGACATAGGTTAAGAAAGGACGCTTAGGTATCGAGTTGCCTTGTGACATTGTGACATTTTAAAAACCCTAAACAAAGCCCCGCTTACAGAAGCCTTGACAAGTTTTATTTGCTGTAGATGAGAAAACAGAGAAAACAGCGTACGAGAAGTTACCCGTTGATTTGTAACGGCATCGAGTTTAAAGGTACGGAAGTTATTGTGTTTTTTTCCTGGAAAGTTTTCGTAGGAAAACTTTGCTTCAATACTGTCAAAATTTATATTTAAAATAGCAGTCGAATACAACAACAGAATTATATATTTTGGACGCGATTATCTGCGAGCGAAAACTTAAGGTATGTTTCAAAATAACATCAGTGAACATTGGATGCCATACAAAGTTACCAAAAGTTGCAATAGCAGAAGTAAAATGAACTTTATATAGAGATTATTTGATATTTACTGTAAATTCGAGCAAAATTTAATAAAATTAATTAAATTAATTAAATTAAGTATCTACACGACCACGTTCGAAAGTCAAAGCATCTCAAACTGTTACTGACTTTAGTATCGGACAAAGTCTTATCAAAATACGATATATATTGTATTGCTTTGGCGCTACGAACAAACCCAGAAGTTATTCTAGGTTCGATAAAATTATCGTTTCTTACAGCTTAACAGAAGTTTTTTTTTTTACTGAAGTACAGAATTCTTTAGTGAAGATTAGTATTTAGTAAATAATCGCATTAGTATGAAAGTAAAGGCAACCAAAAGTATTCTCTAGTGCAAAAGACCATATTCATATTGGAAACCTCTTCCGGCTTAGCATAATTAACATATGTCATTGAGTTTGTGTACAAGATGGTCGTCATCTTGTCACTTCGTAATAAAGGCTCACGGTGTGAGTCGAAAGCTTTGCTTGGTAATTTTTTCACGCACAGTGTTTTTCTAAAGTTTAACTTCACAGAATTATTTCTTTCCTTTGCAGATGAGTATATTTTAATCTTTATCTTGTTAGTTTACTACTCCTGTGTGATTGTTTCGCATCTACGGTTTTGCACCCTGAGGGGCTAATTATTATGTAAACCAAACCATAAATCTCTGTTTTTTGACAGCAATATACAAGCATGGAATGCAAGACATTTTTAAGGATCGTGGAAATTGTAAGTATCACAATATTGACTCAATGAACTCTTAATTCAAGGAAATTACGCAGTTATGCGTAGAATTTTTGACCAATCAGATTCCACTTTATATTAGATTTCGACCATGCTTGATTTGTCAGAATCTAAGAATTAATGAACAATATACGCAGTTATGCGTAGAATTTTTGACCAATCAGATTCCACTTTATATTAGATTTCGACCATGCTTGATTTGTCAGAATCTAAGAATTAATGAACAATATATGCAGTTATGTGTAGAATTTTTGACCAATCAGATTCCACTTTATATTAGATTTCGACCATGCTTGATTTGTCAGAATCTAAGAATTAATGAACAATATACGCAGTTATGTGTAGAATTTTTGACCAATCAGATTCCACTTTATATTTTTTTTCTGATCACATCCGATGGCGCAATTTTTCCTTCAAAAACTAGCGCGTAGACATCCATTAATGGCTGATTATCTCAAAAACGAGCTCGGGACACCCCATTTTTCTTTTCATATTCGGATTCGGCATTAAATTTTACTGTAAAAAATCGTAGTTTAAAAAAAAGTTTAAAATTCTTTACAAAAGTAGCCAGACACCTTAATTAAATCTAAAATTGCTTGAACCCTGCGGCGAATTCTATAAAAAAGGAAGCCCAAGTCTAATTTTGTGTTTTTGTGAGTGATATTTTTGGGATAAAAGCTGTATTAGTACTTTATTGGTGTCTCTATTATTGTTGTTAGCAATTTACTTGCGATATTTAACAAACAATAGAACGTATTAAGTAAGCTTAACTAAAATACATATGTTTTTGCTTCCGCACAATTAATCAAGCTTCATTAGGCTGGTTTTCACAGACGACATAACCTTACTCAGGTTGAACATCTCTTTTGTTAGATATTGTTCTCTATTGAGAATGATAATGATTGAATGTATAAGACTGATACAGATATTTTATAGAGCGCTTTCTCTAAGACCTGAACTCATGTGAAAAACTCATGAAATTTAAAGCCCAACTTCGTACAACAAAACGAAACAGAATAAACTGTAAACTTAACGAGAGGAAGATAAATATGCAATTTAAGTACTAGATAAGGGTTTTTCCTTTTCAAATACGCTTTTTTACCTTTTCTAGCTTGTCAAATTGAGTGTTTTTTTTCGATTCTTGGCGAGTTTCTTGGAGAACTTTGGTGACCTGATGTGAATGCCATTGCTTCCAATTTGTGTTTAGTTGTGCGCTAAATGAAAGAAAATTACACGTTCTTGAAGCAAAAGTTGTCAAGCCAAGCCATTTCCATCTATAAGTGAAGTAATTTTCTTTCAAGGTTGTAAGTTTGGCTTACTTTTAGTGTTTGAATTCATCTTCTACTTCACCGGCAAAGCTACACGAACGAAGCCATCTTGTTTTCTCCACAGGGACCACAGGGAACCCAAATTGAAGATTTTTTTCCTCCCGCGCGTTGTCTGACTAGCCTCCTGCGCAGCCGCTGTGAGGCGCTTCCGGTTCCCGTCATTCCCCACTAGCGTCTGCTCCAACTGGAACTTAAATCTCGCGGTGTGTTTCTCCCAATCGCCTTAGCCATAATTTCAAACAATTTATATTTCATTTATGGCAACTTTCACCTCACGGTGGAAATTTATGGCCCCAATTACCCTTAGTTACCGTTGCTTAGTTACCGTTGCTGATAACAAATATTTTCTTTTCCAGCTCTTTACCTGTGTGGCTTTCTCATGCATGGTGGTTGCGAATAAAGGGTTTGGTCCACTTTATAATCTAACCATCCTAAGAGACGAGTACAGTGATCGTTATGACTTCTTTCTCGCTGTCCACATCACTGCCTTCATCGTGGCCATCCTCCTCTTCTTAGTGTACGTCTACTCTATCGAAGAGCCGGGGTGTGAAGGGATATGTAACTGCTTGGTAAATACTTTATTCACTCATTTTGGAATTGGAATAAGTTCTATAAGGAATATTGAAAGAAAATTTGTGAAACTTTAATTAAGTTGAAGCTCAAAAGTCATGCGGGATGAATAAATTATCTCTTCGAGTGACGTTGAAGCCAATAAAATGTTGCAATACTCAGTTTAGATGAATAATAAAGACTTCTTTTCTTTTTCAGATTTTTGTGCTTTGTGTCGTTCTGCTTATTCTGTGTGCTATTTCAGGCCGTTTAATGATCAAGTACGCCGAAAAGGAATACCATAGTGTTATTTATGTGATGGCTGTCGGCGAAAAGTGGCGATACTACACTCATTACCGCTTTGCAGCTATTGTAAGTAAATATCATACACTGATCGAACAATACTCTCAATTAATAAGCTTCCTCTCTTCTCCCTCTCCCTCTCCTCTCCCTCTCCCTCTCCCTCTCCTTTCCCCTTTTTCCATTTTATTTCATATTTCTCTCACCTCCATATTTCGCCCTCAATTTCAGGCCTTCAGTTTCTCTTCGGCTTTAGCATTCCTCGTCGATACCGTTTCCCCATGTCTATGTTCTTATTAGCTCACCATTCTCATCACTGGCTTCATCGGTACTTCATTCTCTAATTTGCTTAATACTCACTTGTTGAATAATTCCTAAATGTAATAACACGTTAACAATTAGCACAGCGGTCAATATAATGAGTATGCGCAATATTAATCTCTCCTTTTGTCATTTATCGACAATTCTTGTTTCCAGAGCCCGCGCTCCTCTTGTTAAACCAAGGGGATTGGGGCAAATCCAAGTAACAACATCCTTAAAAACTTTCTATTATTGTGTTAGCCAATAAGAAAATGTGTCTGTTGGGTTCAAGGCACTGGGAACAAGAGTTATTTTTGCACGTGACGTCAAAGAAGCTCAAATTGGAGGACAAAACAAAAGAATTTTAATTTCCTGGAATTCGAACCTATTGTTTTGTCCTCCAAATTGATCTGCATTCTACATATACGGCTTTTCAAAAAGTGCAAACATGTTGCATTTTTGTGTCTATCTCGGGTTCATTGTCTCCCTATCATGCCAACATAATGTTGTTTCCACCCAAGTCAGACCACAATGCAACGCGTTCTTCAAAACAACGAATTTAAGATCAGCGCTATACTTCATGTGGGAACTCAAATTATAATACCTGTATAAGAATCATTGTAAACTGCACGTGATTGACAATAAATGAAGTACCTACCGAAAAACTGCTTCATGATTTTAAAGAACTGAAAAATTTGTAAGCGCGCGCTCTAGCTGGTAATGACACTAGAGAAAAACGTTTGCGCATGCGTGCCATTCAGCACGCTTTCCAAGAAATTATAGAGTTTTAGTGAGAAAATAAATGCTTGTTTTCTCCGAGTATACAAAAAATTTCGTGGGTATACTTTTGTGAGACCAAGATAATGTGTTAATAAAGACAATATGAAAGAGTTAGCCTTAACTTTCAAGAACTGATCTTAAGTTTTGGCATTTTGCAAAGACTATTCTTCAGGCAAGTGTGAAAGTCAAATTTGAATATTTTTACAATAGCACGAAGACGCTTTCGACTAATTTGCATACGGACTTAGAGCATGCGCAGACGTTTTTCACGCGTGTCGCTGGTAATATCCATTTCAAATTTGAACATGCGCATTACAAATCAGGTAGAGTGCTCACACAATCCTCGTTCCCAATGCCCTTATTTCTAACTGCGCATGCGCGATAAAATAAATTACTAAATTTATCAAAGAATTTATTTCGACGAGCATGCGCAGTAACAAATATCGGCTCCGGGAACGAGATTGTACTCACACTGAATCTGTGAAAAAAATTACTGTTATTTTCGTCTGCTGAAATCCTTTTATTTCCATAGAAAATGTCGAAGGAAAAATTATCACATGAATTTTTAGAGGAGCCAAAAAAGCGTAAGAACTCACTTTCCCATCATACTTTGTGCTAGAATTTCGAGCTCATGAACATTGACTATTCGTGTTTTAAGCGTGGAGTAGACAGATTGCATGCGACAGTTGTAAGCAAACGTTGTACCGTGTAAATCGGCTATCACCTATTTACTTTTATATATATTTTCAAAATATTGTCCACAATGAAGGGCAAGGAAACTATTGTCGCTGTCGTTGCTGTTCGAACACAGGCAGCCCAAGTATTGTAATGAATATTTACGGTAATATCTTGTAATATCTAAAATTGGTACTTTTATGAATAAAAATGACTTACCTTGATAGCTTGTTTGATGTTTTGATGTCTGGTCGATTTTGAAGCCATTTGAGAGCGTTTTTACGGAGTTATCGTCATTTTGATTCCCCTACTAAAGAAAATCCATTTTAGATATTACAAAATATTACCGTAAATATTCATTACAATACTACAGAAAAAGAGCTTGGGCTGCCTGTGGTTGATAAATTCCAGAATTGTAATACTAGCTGAGACAGACCATGTCGGTTAGATGGCAGTGACTTGCACCATTGAGTCGCGCGATGTCTTATAGCAAGTGAACAAACAACGCCATATCCGTCCCTCAGCACCAAATGTGGAATGTTGTGACGTTAATCTATTGAAAAGCCAATCCTATCACGCTGTGGTTTTTGTATATATTTAATACAGTTGTTTTCAAAAGAACTCGTAGCCTGACCCAGAGAAGACACCAGAGAAGACAGCGTACGAGAAGTCAGCCGTTAATTTGCAACAGGCTCTACTCTAAAGGTACCGAAGTTATTGTGTTTTTTGCCCCAGTTTTTGTAGGAAAACTTTGCTTCAATACTGTCAAAATTTATACTTAAAATACCAATCGCACACAACAACAGAATTATATATTTTGAACGCGATTATCTGCGAGCGAAAGTTTAAGGTGTGTTTCTAAATAACATCAGTGAACATTGAATGCCATACAAAGTTACCAAAAGTTGCAATAGCAGAAGAAAAGTGAACTTAAGTTTTATATAGGGACTATTCTATATTTACTGGAAATTCGAGCCAAATTTCTTTGAATTGACAAACTTGTTGGAGTTTGAAAAATTAAATCTTTGAGATTTGAAGACCTCAAGCGAAAGGATTCCTAAGAAAAATTGCAAATTAATGATTTATGATCATGAAATTCAGTTCATAACTTTACAAGTTTGAAGCTGATCTTGATTACTTAGAGTCTATTCAGTGTTGTTTGTGATGGGCGTGAAATTGAGTATGTACACGACCGTTCGAAAACCAAAGTATCTCAAACTGTTACTGACTTTAGTATCGGCCGAAGTCTTATCAAAATACGATATTGTATTGCTTTGGCGCTACGAACAAACCCAGAAGTTATTCTAGGTTCGATAAGATTATCGTTTCTTACAGCTTAACAGAAGCTCTTTTTACTGAAGTACTGAATTATTTAGTGAAGATTAGTATTTAGTGAATAACTTCATTAGTATGAAAGTAAAGGCAACGAAAAGTATTCTCTAGTGCGGTTTTGATACAAAAAGCCCATATTCATATTGGATACGCCCTGCGGCTTAGCATAATTAACATGTCATTGAGTTGGTTTACAAGATGGTCATCATCTTGTCACTTCGTAATTGAGGCTCACGGTGTGAGTCGAAAGCTTTACTTGGTAATTTTTTCACGCACAGTGTTTTTCTAAAGTTCAACTTCACAGAATTATTTCTCCCCTGTGGCCTGCAGATGAGTAAATTTTCATCTTTATCTTGTTAGATTACCACTCCTGTGTGATTGCTTCGCGTCTACGGTTTTGCACCCTGAGGGGGGGGGGGGGGGGGGCTGATTATTAATTATTTTGTAAACCAAACCATAAATCTCTGTTTTTTGACAGCAATATACAAGCATGACAGGCAAGATAAACCAAGGTTATGTGAAAGGCAAAAAAGGAATTTTGAAGATCGTGGAAATTGTAAGTATTTCAATATTGACTCAATCAACTCTTAATTCAAGGAAATCACGCAGTTATGTGTAGGCTTTTTGACCAATCAGATTCCACTTTACATTTTGACCATCCTTGATTTCTCGGAATCTGAAAATTAGTTACCAAGATATACAATCATGCGTAGAATTTTTGGCCAATCAGATTCAATTTTATATTAGATTTCGACATTGTTTGAATCTAAGAATTAATGAACAATATACGCAGTTAAGCGTAGAATTTTTGCCCAATCAGATTCCACTTTAGGTTTTGAAGAGAGCATAATATAAATAAGTGTTTAATCAAATCTCAAATTGCTTGAACCCTGCGGCGAATTCTATAACAAAGGAAGCCCAACTAAATTTTGTGTTTTTGTGAGTGATATTTTTGGGATAAAAGCTATATTGGTACTTTATTGGTGTTTCTATTATTGTTGTTAGCAATTTACTTGCGATATTTAGCAAACAATAGTGTAAGTAAGTAAGCTTAACTAAAAAAAATATGGTTTTGCTCCGACACAATTAATCAAGCTTAATTTGGCTGGTTTTCATAGACGTCAGGTTGAACATGTCTTTTGTTAGATATTGTTCTCTATTGAGAATGATAATGATTAAATGTATAAGACTGATACAGATATTTTATAGAGCGCTTTTTCTAAGACCTCAACTCACGTGAAAAACTCATGAAATTTAAAGCACAAATTTGTACAATAAAACGAAAGAAAATGAACTGTAAAGTTAATGAGAGGAAGGTAAAGATGCAACATAAGTACTAGATAAGGTTTTATCCTTTTTAAATACGCTTTCTTACCTTTTCTAGCTTGTCAAATTGACATTCTTGGAGAACTTTGGTGATCTGATGTGAATGCCATTGCTGCCAATTTGTGTTTAGTTGTGCGCTAAATGAAAGAAAATTACACGTTCTTGAAACAAAAGTTGTCAAGCCAAGCCAATTCCATCTATAAGTGAAGTAATTTTCTTTCAAGGTTGTAAGTTTGGCTTACTTTTAGTGCTTGAATTCATCTTCTACTTCACCTGCAAAGCTACACGAACGAAGCCATCTTGTTTTCTCCACTGGGACCACAGGGAACCCAAATTGAGGATTTTTTTCCTCCCGCGCGTTGTCTGACTAGCCTCCTTCGCAGCCGCTGTGAGGCGCTTCCGGTTCCCGTCATTCCCCCACTAGCGTGTGCTCCAACTGGAACTTAAATCTCGCGGTGTGTTTCTCCCAATCGTCCTAGCCATAATTTCAGATAATTTCTATTTCATTTATGGCAACTTTCACCTCACGGTGGGAAATTATGGTCCCAATTACCCTTAGTTACCGTTGCTTAGTTACCGTTACTTAGTTACCGTTGCTTAGTTACCGTTGCTTAGTTACCGTTGCTTAGTTACCGTTGCTGATAACAAATATTTTCTTTTCCAGCTCTTTACCTGTGTTGCTTTCGCATGCATGGTGGTTGCGAATAATGGATTTGGTCTTCTCTATAGTCTAACCATCCTGAGAGATGAGTACAGTGGTCGTTATGACTTCTTTCTCGCTATCCACATCATTGGCTTCATCGTGGCCATCGTCATCTTCGTAGTGCACTTGCTCTCTTTCCAAGAGTCTTTGGGGTCTGCAAGGATATGGAACATCTTGGTAAATACTTTATTCACTCATTTTGGAATTCGAATAAGTTCTATAAGGAATATTGAAAGAACATTTGTGAAACTTTAATTAAGTTGAAGCTCACTAATTCGGTTCAAAATTTATGTGGGATGAATAAATTATCTCTGTGAGTGACGTTGAAGCCACTAAAATGTTGTAAACCTCAGTTTAGATAAATAATATAGACTTCTTTTCTTTTTCAGAATCTTGTGTTTTGTGTCCTTCTGCTTATTCTGTGTGCTGTGTCAGGGGGCTTAATGATCAAGTACGTCGAGAATGAATACGAGAGTGGCTTTTATAAGTCTAATTTTGGAAAGTGGCGATGGTACACTGATCACCGCCTTGCAGCTATTGTAAGTAAATATCATACACTGATCGAACAATACTCTCAAATAATAACCTTGCTCCCTCTCCCTCTCCCTCTCCCTCTCCCTCTCCCTCTCCCTCTCCCTCTCCCTCTCCCTCTCCCTCTCCTTCTCCCTCTCCCTCTCCCTCTCCCTCTCCCTCTTCCTCTCCCTCTCCCTCTCCCTCTCCCTCTCCCTCTCCCTCTCCCTCTCCCTCTCCCTCTCCCTCTCCCTCTCCCTCTCCCTCTCCCTCTCCCTCTCCCTCTCCCTCTCCCTCTCCCTCTCCCTCTCCCTCTCCCTCTCCCTCTCCCTCTCCCTCTCCCTCTCCCTCTCCCTCTCCCTCTCCCTCTCCCTCTCCCTCTCCCTCTCCCTCTCCCTCTCCCTCTCCCCCTCCCCATCCCTCTCCTTTCCCCTTTCTCTGTTCCATTTTGTTTCACATTTCTCTCACCTCCATATTTCACCCTTCATTTCAGGCCTTCAGTTTCTTGTCGGCTATAGCATTCATCGTGGATGCCATTTTCCAATTTCCGGAAGTTCGAGGTTCGGAATAGTGCACCTTTCTCAACACTGGCTTCATCGGTACTTCATTCTCTAATTTGCTTAATACTCACTTGTTGAATAATCCCTAAATGTAATAACACGTTAACTATTAGCACAGCGGTCAATATAATGAGTATGCGCAATATTAATCTCCCCTTTTGTCATTTATCGACGATTCTTGTTTCAAGAGCCCGCGCTCCCCTTGGTAAACCAAGGGGATTGGGGCAAATCCAAGTAACAACATCCTTTGATGGCTCCGTTTTCATTGTTAGCCAATCAGAAAACTAGTCTGTTGGGTTCAAGGCTCTGGGAACAAGAGTCATTTTGTTGCCTTCCTATAGACCCCTTGCACGTGACGTCAAAGCACCTCAATTTGGAGGACAAAACAAAAAAATTTCAATCTCCTGAGAATTGGAATTCGAACCTATTGTTTTGTCCTCCAAATTGATCTGCTTTCTACATATACGTCTTTTCAAAAAGTGCAAACATGTTGCATGTTTTTGTCTATCTCGGGTACATTTTCCCCCTATCATGCCAACATGTTGTTTCCACCCAAGTCAGACCACAATGCAACGCGCTCTTGAAAACAACAAATTTAAGATCAGCGTCATACTTCATGTCGGAACTCAAATTATAATACCTGTATAAGAATCATTGTAAGCTGCACGTGATTGACAATAAATGAAGTACCTACCGAAAAACTGCTTCGGGATTTTAAAGAACAGAAAAATTTGTGAGCGCGCGCTCTAGCTGTTACTATCCATTTCAAATTTGAGCATGTGCATTACAAATCAGGTAGAGTGCTCACACAAACCTCGTTCCCAATGCCCTTATTTCTAACTGCGCATGCGCCATGAAATAAATAGCTAAATTTATCAATGAATTTATTTCGACGAGCATGCGCAGTAACAAATATCGGCTCTGTGAACGAGATTGTTTCTCACACTGAATCTGTGAAATATTACTAAATTCATTTAGAAAACTTTTGATATCTCTTCAACAAAAAGAGATATCAAAAAACTGTGAACGCCATTCTGACTTTTTTAACCAGCACCTCCATGATAGCGCTAAAACTTTAATGAATTTTAATAAAGTTTATCCATCTAGTAGAGAATGTGGCGTGCCTCCCCCCGACCACCATTTTTTGGCACCCACCCCTAAATGAGTTTAGTATGCCCAAACGAACATTTGTGCCAAGTTTGGTGCTTGTACTGAAAAGTGCACGATCTATAAAGACTATTCTTCAGGGAAGTGTGAAAGTCAGATTTGTATATTTTTAAGATAGCACGAAGACGCTTTTGACTAATTTCCATACGGACTTAGATCATGCGCAGACGTTTCTCATGCGTGTCCCCGGAGAAGACAACAACAGCAACAGCATCGACTTTAAAGGTACCGAAGTTATTGTGTTTTTTCCAGGCCAGTTTTCGTAGGAAAACTTTGCTTCAATAGTGTCAAAATTTATACTTAAAATAGCAGTCGAATACAACAATAGAAATATTTTTTTTTTCACGCGATTATCTGCGAGCGAAAGCTTAAGGTGTGTTTAAAATAACAATGAACAATGGATGCCATACAAAGTCTATAAAGTCTACCAAATTCTTAAGAGAAAGAATTCCTAAGAAGCTGCTCTGGATTACTTAGAGTCCTTTCATTAAAGTATCCACACGACCGTTCGAAAGTCAAAGCATGTCAAACTGTTATGTAACTGGCTATAGCATCGGCCTAGTCTTGTCTGGGAAAATACGATATTGCATTGCTTGGGTGCTACGAACAAACCCAGAAGTTATTCTAGGTTCGATAGAGTTGAATTTCCCACGGCTTAACAAAAGCTTTTTTTTTACTAAAGGGTACGATATATTACGAGACCACAATCTCTTTGCATCAATTCGAATTGTCGTCAAATAGGGACAGAAAAGCGTCCTCAACGGAACAGTAAAAATGACTTGCCCAGAGATTTTTCTTTTGATTCTGATAGAAATACATTAGATAATCCTCTGGGTGTAGATATTTTATGATTTGGAAAAAGAGCACATAGTTTTTATAAGCCGTATTTTAAGCCCCAAATTTGCATTTGTGAACTTTGGGAATAATGAGCTCAGTCGTAAATATTTTTTTTCGGATCTTAAGACACCAAATATTCTAAGATATTTACAACCAAAAGAAAGAGGAATATCTATTCTTTCGATAAAAAATGCTGACAAAAAATATAGATAAGTGATTTAGCTGTACGATGCGCTTATTTTTACACTTAATTCCGTTATCTCAGCGGTCATTTTTTCGATTCGTAGGGCCGAAATTGATTTTCGTAAATTCCTCGGGAACCAAGTAAAATGTTTCAAAACTAAAAACACCAGGATGTATTTCATACTAAGGGCTATCAATAAACAAAAAATGAGCGAAAGCCATTTTTTGACTTGTGCCGCGAAAAGTCGATTTTGGTCGATTTTTACAGACAGTCGCTCTTAACCATCAAGTTACATGCAGAGCAAGACTGTTGAACGAGTCTCTAAGTTTAACTACTTAGGAGTAATACTAGATGAACATCTCTCTTGGAAGGAGCATGTTGATATGGTGTGTAGCAAGGTGAACAAGCGTCTAGGTTTGCTTGCCCGAATCAGATCGTGTCTCACACTAAAAGTATCAAAGTGTATGTACAACTGTTTAATTCTCCCGCGACCCTCACATATACAGATACTGACTGCATGGGGTGAACGCTCAGTCACATGTAGCGACAGTTTGCAGCGTTTACACAACAGGGCAGCACATGTCATCATGAAACGAGACAGCTCAAGCGAGGCACTAAATACTCTTGGCTGGCTGGAAAAATCTAGAGACCATCAGAAAAATGAACAAATGTATTCTAGTTTCGTTATATTATTTGTATATATTTATATCATACAGGGCCCCTCTGGATACCAGCTTTTAATTTCCTGAATGGGCCACCCTGTGTAAATAAAGCTTACATAGAAATAAACATAAACATTTAGTGAAGAAACTCATTAGTAAAGGTAACGAATACTATCCTCTAGAACGGTTTCCATACAAAAAGGCTTTGAATAATTAATATATGAGTAGGTCACCATCTTGTCACTTCGTGATCAAGGCTCACGGTGTGAGTCGAAAGCTTTACTTGGTAATTTTTTTCACGCACAGTGTTTATAAAGTTCAACTTCACAGAATTATTTCTTCCCTGTGCAGATGAGTATATTTTAATCTTTATCTTTTTAGATTACCACTCCTGTGTGATTGTTTCGCGTCTACGGTTTTGTACCCTGAGGGGTAGCATCCCACGCTGCGTAACGACGTGACGACCCTAACAACGTCTACAAAGGAGGCTACCTGAGTTGGTGATTATTAATTATTTTGTAAACTAAAACATAAATCTCTGTTTTTTCGATAGCAGTATACAAGCATGGCACGCAGGATAAACAAAGACTATGCTAAAAGCAAAAAAGGAATTGTGAAGAAAGTGGAAATTGTAAGTATGTCAATACTGACTCAATCAACTCTTAATTCAAGGAGTTATGTGTAGGCTTTTTGACCAATCAGATTTCACTTTAGATTTCGACCATGCTTGATTTTTCAGAATCTAACAACTAATGAACAATATACGTAGTTATGCGTAGAATTTTTGGCCAATCAGATTCAACTTTTTGTTTTGAAGAGAGCATAAATAAGTGTTTAATTAAATCTCAAAAACAAAGGAAGCCCAACTAAATTTTGTGTTTTTGTGAGTGATATTTTTGGGATAAAAGCTATATTGGTACGTTATTGGTGTTTCTATTATTGTTGTTAGCAATTTACTTGCGATATTTAAGAAACAATAGAGCGTATTAAGTAAG
The DNA here is from genome assembly GCA_023349425.1 of Anthopleura sola. Taxonomy (NCBI): domain Eukaryota; kingdom Metazoa; phylum Cnidaria; class Anthozoa; order Actiniaria; family Actiniidae; genus Anthopleura; species Anthopleura sola. Next base: position 20,503,392 of record JALHLI010000001.1, read on the forward strand.
CTTAACTAAAATAAATATGTTTTTTGCTCCGACACAATTTATCAAGCTTAATTTGGCTGGTTTTCATAGACGACATAACCTTACTCAGGTTGAACATGTCTTTTGTTAGATATTGTTCTCTATTGAGAATGATAATGATTAAATGTATAAGATTGTTACAGATATTTTATAGAGCGCTTTTTCAAAGACCTCAACTCATGTGAAAAACTCATGAAATTTAAAGCCCAACTTCATGTAAGCTTACGAAAAACGAAACAGAATAAACTGTAAACTTAACGAGAGGAAGATAAATATGCAATTTAAGTACTAGATAAGGGTTTTTCCTTTTCAAATACGCTTTCTTACCTTTTCTAGCTTGTCAAATTGAGTGGGTTTTATCGATTCTTGGCGACATTCTTGTGATCTGATGTGAGTGCCATTGCTTCCACTTTGTGTTTTTATTTGTGCGCTAAATGAAAGAAAATTAAACGTTCTTGAAGCAAAAGTTGTCAAGCCAAGCCAATTTCATCTATAAGTGAAGTAGTTTTCTTTCAAGGTTGTAAGTTTGGCTTACTTTTAGTGCTTGAACTCATCTTCTACTGCACCTGCAAAGCTACACGAACGAAGCCATCTTGTTTTCTCCACAGGGACCACAGGGAACCCAAATTGAAAATGTTTTTCCTCCCGCGCGCGGACGGGCCTGTTGCCCAATTTTCTTCCTTTTCTTCTTCTTCTTTTTTTTGTTTTTATTTAATGTATTTATATTTTTAAATCTCAGGGTGTGTTTCTCCCAATCGTCTTGCCATATTTTCAGACAATTCATATTCTATTTATGGAACTTTAAACCTCACGGTGGGAATTTATGGTCCCAATTCCCCTTAGTAACCGTTGCTTAGTTACCGTTGCTGATTACAAATATTTTCTTTTCCAGCTCTTTACCTGTGTGGCTTTCGCATGCATGGTGGTTGCGCATAAAGGGTTTGGTTATTCTAGTATATCCGAAGAGTACAGTGGTCGTTATGCCTTCTTTCTCACTGTCCATATCACTGGCTTCGTCTTAGCCATCGTCATCTATAAAGTGCACTTGCTCTCTTTTCAAGAATCTCTTGGGTCTGCAAAGATATGGAACATCTTGGTAAATCATTTATTCACTCATTTTGGAATTCGAATAAGTTCTATAAGGAATATTGAAACTTTTGTGAAACTTGGTGAAACTTTGGGTTGAAGCTCATTAAGTTGGTTCAAAATTCATACGGGAAGAATAAATTATCTCTATGAGTGACGTTGAAGCCACTAAGATGCTGCAATGCTCACTTCATTTCTTTTCTTTTTCAGAATCTTGTGTTTTGTGTCCTTCTGCTTATTCTGTGTGCTGTTTCAGGCGGTTTAATGATCAAGTACGCTGATAATGAATACAATCATCTTTATTTTAAGAATGATATTGGAAAGTGGCGAAGATACACTAATAACCGCATTGCATCTATTGTAAGTAAATATTATACACACGAACAATACTCTCAAATAATAAGCTTGCTCTCTTGTCCCTTTCTCCCTCTCCCTCTCCCTCTCCCTCTCCCTCTCCCTCTCCCTCTCCCTCTCCCTCTCCCTCTCCCTCTCCCTCTCCCTCTCCCTCTCCCTCTCCCTCTCCCTCTCCCTCTCCCTCTCCCTCTCCCTCTCCCTCTCCCTCTCCCTCTCCCTCTCCCTCTCCCTCTCCCTCTCCCTCTCCCTCTCCCTCTCCCTCTCCCTCTCCCTCTCCCTCTTCCTCTCCCTCTCCCTCTTCCTCTCCCCTTTCCATCTTCCATTTTGTTTCAAATTTCTCTCACCTCCATATTTCACCCTTCATTTCAGGCCTTCAGTTTCTTGTCGGTTATAGCATTCCTCGTCGATGCCATTTTCCAATTTGTGGAAGTTCAACGTTCTTAATAGCTCACCATTCTCAACACTGTCTCCATCGGTACTTCATTCTCTAATTTGCTTAATACTCACTTGTTGAATAATTCCTAAATGTAATAACACGTTAACAATTAGCACAGCGGTCAATATAATGAGTATGCGCAATATCAATCTCCCCTTTTGTCATTTATCGACAATTCTTGTTTCCAGAGCCTGCGCTCCTTTTGTACACGAAAGGGATTGGGGCGAATCCAAGTAGGAACATCCTTTGATGG